>LPNX011204858.1:662787-792366 GCA_001517045.1 Pseudotsuga menziesii
TGAATTATCATGATTTTTAAAGATTTTTTTTAAACCACCTTCAAAATGACCTTTAGGGGGGAGGGGTCTTTCAACCCCCCGCCCTCTCGAAAAATGTCATGACAATTGGAATTTTGAGGGAGGATCTATAACAACTACCCCCAAAATTCCAAATTATCATGATGTTTGGGACCGGCTTTAAAAAAACCACCCCACAAATTTCAATTCTCATGATGTTTAGTGGAGGCTATAAAACAACCGCCCCCGAAATTCAAATTCCCATGACATTTTTTTTTGGGGGGGGGTCATTAAAAAACCTCCTTGGAAAGGACTGTAGCAGGTATTTCTCCTCGCTACAGGGGTGGGACTAGCTCCCTTCTATCTATAGGATAGAAGGGTAGGTTCCTACTTGGAAAAGAGTGAAAGGAAAAATGGAATGTAAAGAACAGAAATAAAAGAAAAGATGGAAGAGAAATATGGAGAACCCCTCTGCAAACAAAGGTTAGGGTTCTGCTTCCAATGACCTGCAAACAATCATTAAGCTTGTTGTAATCTCACAGATCACATAAGGTTACCAATAATACATACTAAAACATACATAAGACAGAGATAAGAGACAAGAACAGATAGGATAACAGATTATATTATTACAATGAGTTCATACAAGGCAGAGAACCGAACTGAGTTCTCGTCTGGCTCAACAGCCTAATATATACAATTTACAAACAGCTACAAAATAACTACCTGTCAGTTTGGTGAACCGACATGACTTTTAGTTAGCCGACCTAATCTTCTAGTTTAGTCGGTCGACCGACTTAGTCAGCTGATCGACTAAGTCGGCCCATCGACTTAGTCAGTTGATCGACTAAGTCGGTCTTCATTCAAGTCGACTTGTCGACTTGATCCTTCTACATCTCCCCCAAGGACAAAACATTTCTTCGTCTCGAAGAAATAGGGAGGTACAAAAAATGTGTTTGTCGGATCTTTCAAAAATGCTATTGTGGTGGACTGTGCAAATGGATGCTTGGTCTTTTCTGGACGCAGATCTCGACAATGGCCAGAGATGTGATGGCAAGATGATGCTGGAAATCTATCCAGCTCTGCAAATCTTTCTGGATGTCGATAGTTAATTTAGTTAAGCTGGACAGGACTGACATATTCTTTGATAGGGGGACTTCTGCGATTTTCTCCATGTTGGGGCCCAGGAACTGGTTCTGCTCTTCTGCTGTGTCAATGAGTCTTTTCATCTGTGTGCGGATGATGTTGACTTTCTCTAGATTGGGAAGAGCTTGTTGTACCCACTGATGGGCTTCTCGTTCCAGCTTCTGCATTTTGTTGGTTTCCAGCACGATCCGTTCTTTGATTGTCTGCCTAAGTGCTGCCTCTGACATATTCCTTCTCTCCAAAGCCTGAATGCCTTGACAAGTCTGTCATGTCTACTAATAGACCTACCCATAGTGAGTAGGCGAGTATCTTAAGACTTCTTCAGTAACGATAGACTCCTCCATGTGATCCTCTAGCACTTTGTATGCCTCTGAAAAAGCAGTGTGTTGTTCCAGTAACAGTCGGGCAGTCTCTTCCTTCTGCTCTTCCTTAGTTTCATGGAGATGTGCCTGGATGGTCGAAACCATGCGCTCGAAGAGCTGATATGCTCTTTCCAACGGTCTGTTTGTGTTGACTGCGATAGGGCCTGGTAGGACGGACTGAGCTAATGTCCTACATTTGTCGAGAAACTCGACGTATTCTGTATCTTTATTTGTTAGTTCCTTTTTTTTTCTATCAGCCCTTGTCTTTGCTTTTTTGGCCAGGGTTCTAAGGAGTTGGCCAACTTCTGTGTCAGTCAAGGAGCTTGCATCCCTTAAGCTAATCCATAGGTGGGAAGTTTTATGATGCTCTTTCTTCTTTTTGTGCTTTTCTGGCTCAGTCTCCTGGGTACCTGCAACAGTTGAGGGGGGGCCTGTGGTTTGCGGGAGAGAGGTTGATGGGTTTTTTGTCTGGGGGGATGGTATGACCACCTCTAGTTGTGTGGATGTATTTAGTTGTGATATGTCTGGGTGTGGAGATGTTGGGGGTGGTGGGGATGTTGGATATGTTGTTGGAGGTGGTGATGGAGTGGGGGAATGGTTGGGGTTAAGGGGTTTGTCGACAATGCGTTGTGGACTTATATCAAGAGTTATGTCTGTCTCCGGTGGTGTAGTGGTGGTTGGGTTGTCCTATGTTTCGGGGTCGATGGGTTCCATGGTAGATTGCGTTAGTCCAATCACGTTGCCCTCGGTTTGTCGTGTGAAGGTCGATGTCATGTGTCCAAAGACAGTAGGGTGGTTTTTGCTGCCTGTATAGAGAGGAGTTTTTGTGTGAATTTTCTGAGCCGACTAAAACAACTCAGGTAGTGTCTCGAAGAAAGCTTTGAGCTTGGTGTCCTTGTTGAACTTTTCTTTCACCAAATCCGGTATCACTCTTTTGTATAAGTCGAGGGGGCTGACCGATTGTTGTGTCGGTGCTTGCTCCTTGAATACTAGTGTCGGTGATGGAGGTGGAGGGGTCGACACAAGATCAAGGACATCTTCAAGCGTCGTCATTTTTTTGGCCTTCTTTGGTCGACCTTCAGGGGCTCATGCTTCAATAAACTATTGAAACTGAGTTTCCACTGGTACTTTGTTTGCGGCTGCATCCTCTATTATGTCAAGGGTCGTAGCTACTAGCTCTTCTTCATCGTCAGATGACTCAGAAATGATAATCTTGCGCTTACCTTTGCCTTGTTGTACTTTTTGGGCTTTGATTTTATTTCTAGCGATGACTATCTCAGCGGCCAATTTATTGATGATGCCTTGTGATAAATCATACTTAGGGTTATCAGGCTCGACTCCACCCATAGGTACTTGAGTTGGGGTGACACTTACTGGGGCTGGTGGGGTTGCTTGCTGCTGTGGTTGTGGCTGTGGTTCCGTCAGCTATGGGTCAGCTCATTGTGCGGTCAGAGGCTTGATATTTATATGTACCTGACTAGTGGGCTCGACCAGGGTGTCCTCCGACACAAATGTACTTATGTAGAGGTTGAGCTCATACTCTTCCTCTTTCTCCTGGCCGGTGAGTGGCTCTGCAATTGAAAAATCGACCTGCTTTGCTACCTTGGGTACTGGTATTTTTGTCTTTGCCTGTTGGGTCGATTCCCGGAAGGTTTGATCGACATTCAGGTAGTAATTGAGGGCATTGGCCTTGGGCTTCTCGCCCTGCATATACCAGACTGACGTATGGTCAAGCTCCAACTGTATGTGGGAGTTCCCTGGGATATTGCGTCGGATGTTGTGAGGCACCCTCCATCTAGTCGTGTGAACCTTCAACTGTTGGAACCAGTTTTCCAAGAACACTTTCCCCTGTCCTAGTTCATGTGGAGGTCCTTTCTGGGAGAAGGGTTTAAACCAGTTCATGTCGAACTTTGTTGGTTCCTGGAAGACTGGACTTCCTTCTGGACAGATGTGATACATAACGATCCATAGGATTAGGGAGGGGAACTTTATGAGTCCTCCCGTCTCTTGGCATCGTTCACAGATGGTTTTGATCTTGTCGGTGACATAATCGCCCCATCTGTAGATTCAACCATCAGTTGCATTTATGTCGACGAACTCCAGCATTTCTAATTTGAGATCGCTGCTTCAACCGACCAATGTAAGTGTGATTGCAATTATTTTAGCCACAATCTATGGTGTTCAAGTTGCAATCTTCCCGATCATCAACCCTTTGGAATTTTTCTCGGATGGCGAGCCTGTAAGCTCTTGGACCAACCCTTCCTTGATTCCAATTGGTACAGGGTTCCCTTGGTTAGATAGGCGAGTGATTTTGGATATGACATCTTCGGTAATGTTGATTGGCCAGTCGAAGTAGAACCAACCATTTTGGTATTGACTGATGATGAATTTTACAGCAGCTTCTTTTGTCCCACCAAATCATGCCATCAGGGGTGCATTGGCATAGTTAAGGATGGTGCTCCGTCAGACTTTCTTGGCCGCTTGGGTCATCTTCTTGTCGACGAAAGACCATTCTTGAATCTCAACCCAGAGTTTCTGCCATGGACCCTCCTGGACTTTGGCATTTTTGATATGCTTTAATCGGTGGATCAAGGGTGTATCTTCAGCCTGTAGCTCTTTTTCCTTGGTCTCTTCTCTGGTCTGTTTGGGGGCCATGGTGTCGGGTTGGTGAAGGTTATTACAGGGTTCATGATTTTTGGTCGACTGAGTTTGTGAATGATCTCAATGTAAGGGGCGCAGTGAATGAACCGTTAAGGGTCCATGATTTATAGGGGATGGTGTGTTTGTGTGTGGGAATGAATGTATTAATGGTGGACTTGACGTTCCAGCTGTAATACGTGAGTGTGGAGTAATGGTGAATTGCTGTCGGCGCTCGAGGTCATAAATGCATGATGGGACTTTCAAGGTCATCGGCCGGTGTCGATGCTGAGAATGGTCAACCCGACTGGTCGATGAAGATGGTCGAAGGTGATGATGTCGGTGGTCGAAGTAGTGACTTCCTGTCATGTTTTGTTGTGTCGGGTGTATTACTTTGTTTTTGGGATTTTTAGCTTTTTATGGGTTTTGGGTGCCGATTATGGTTGTTATATGATTTTTTTTTCAGTTTCTGTAACGTTTGAGCCGGGCTCCATTAACGAGCTTCCGAAATACTAGGCCCTGCAATGTTTTGATTCAAACTGAACCATTGGGGTGTATCTCTTCGACAATGTAAGGGCCCATCCATTCTGTGTGGAGTTTCTTGGGTTTTCCTTTGAATCGACTATTATAAAGTAAGGCAAGGTCGCCAACCGACACGTTTCTGTTTTTGATGTTGCGGTCGTGCCATGCTTTCTGAATTTCTTGGTGTTGTATAGCCACAAGTCTGTGTTCTTCCAGTTTGCTGAGATGAAATAGTCGGTCCTTTCTTGCATGTTTGACATCGACATGTAGTAGTTGTGCAATAATAGGTGTCTTTTGTCGGAAATGTAGGGGGACGACTACTTCTTGTCTGTAGACTAGTCGAAAGGGGGTTTGGTCGGTCGACCGTTTATAGGCTGTCCTGTATGCCCGTAAGACTGCAGGTATTTTCTCATCCCAGTCATCCTTGTCGGTACTGCATATTTTGGTTAACCCTTTTGTTAATGTTTTATTGAAAGCTTCAATCGCACCATTCGACTGAGGATGATATGCGGTACTTCGTCGGTGGTCGATGTGGAATTGGTCGGTCAAGTGTTTAATAGTTTTGTTGATAAAGTGTGTTCCTTGGTCACTGATCAATGTTAGTGGGCATCCGAATCTAGTGATGATGTTTTCGTAGTTAAACTTAGCGGCTACCTCACTCGAACAAGTATCGACGGGTTCAGCTTCTGCCCATTTAGTGACATATTCTACTGCAGTGATAATATATCTTGCTCCTGATCTTTTGGCTGGGATAGGAAATGGTCCTATGAAGTCTATAGCCCAGATTTCGAATGTGAGATTAGGGTTTACTGATATCAGGGGAATTTCTGTGCTCGACAGGGGTCGACCAAGTCATTTACATCTGTCACATCGATTGGCAAAATTTTTGCAATCTCGGTGGAGTGTCGGCCACCATAATCCTGACTGTTGGATTTTCTTTGAAATTGTGTCTGCTTGGAAATGTCGTCCTGTAGGTCCATAGTGTGCTTCATGCATGATTTGGTCTCACTCATGTTCAAGTACACACCTTCTGAGAATGTTGTCTAATCCCATTTTATATAAAAATCCATTGATGAGACTGTAGGGTACATCCTTCATAGCTAAGATTTGTTTTCTCTTGGTGTTCAGACCTTCTGGTGCCTGGCCAGTTTCTAAGAGATGAGCTATTTCTTCTAGTTCTTCCGGTACTGCTTCTATGCGAAATAAATGTGCATCCGGTAAGTCTTCGTCGACTCTGGTCGGTCCCTCCCGTGTGTCTATGCGGGATAGGTTGTCGGGCCCGACATTTAGCTTTCCTGGTCAGACAACAAATTCAAACTCAAATTCTTGAAAAAGAAGTAACCAGTGAAAAATTCTCCCATGATGAAGTGGTTTATTGACAAGGTAATTCAAGGCTTGATGGTCGGTATAAAATGTGAAGGGATTGGATAAAAGGTAATGTCGATACTTTTGGAGGGCAAAGACCATACCTAGGGCTTCCCTTTCAGTGGTCGAATAGTTCCTTTCAGCCTTATTTAATTTATAACTACTGTAAATTATAGGATAATCCATCCCATCATCCCCTGGTTGAGTTAGGATCGCTCCGATTGCTATTCCTGATGCATTAATATGCACATGAAATTTGGTCGACCAGTTTGGAAATTTTAGAATGGGGGCTTTGACTAGTTTCCTTTTCAATTTGTCGAAGGAGATATGGCATTCCTCTGTCCACTTAAACTCTTGATCTTCCTTTAGTAGTTATTCTAGAGGGTAGGTCATATCTGAATAGTGTCTTATGAATTTTCTATAATAGCTTGTATGGCCAAGTAACACCCAAACTTGTTTAGGGTTTATTGGTGGTTTCAGGTCTAGGATGATTTTAATCTTTGCAAAGTCAACCTTGATACCATCTTTACAGACAATATGCCCTAAGAGTATGCCTATGGGAGTCATAAAGACACATTTCTTAATGTTCAGGGAGAGTTGAATCTGTCAACATCTCTCCAGCATAAGTTGGAGCCATTTGCAGTGATATTTTAAGGTGGAGTATATTGTCCAGTCGTCGAAGTATATTGCCATGGTCTTATATATGTATTCCTGGAATGTCTTGACAACAATTCGAGAAAACACTGCAAGTGCATTCTTTAACCCAAAAGGCATAACTCTGTAAGCAAAGGATCCAAATTCACAGACAAATGTTGTCTTCTTTTGATCTTATTTTACTATTGGGACTTGGTTATAGCCTGAGAATTTATCTGTAAATGAGTAGCATTCATGAACTACAACTTCATTCAATATTTCATCAGCATAAGGGGTGGGGAATGGATATGTCAGTGTGACTTTGTTGAGCTCCCTAAAGTCGACACAAATTCTTAACCTTGTCGGGTCATGTTTCTTGGGCTGTACGACCATGGGGATTTCCCATTCCGACTGGTCGATAGGGTAAATGATCCCGGCTGCTAACATGTTGTTGATTTACTTTTTAACTATCTCCTTATATTTGTGAGCTAGTTTATAAGGTCTTTTCTTGACAGGTTGAACATCAGGTTTGGTATCAATTTTAATTTCACCCATTTCTTGTACTAAGTCTTTTAAGTCTTTATAGTCCCTGGCAAAGACATCTTGGAATTCTCTAAGTAAGTTCACTATTTCAATGGTCTGTTGGTCATTCTAGTAGTCACCAATTTTGGCTATTTTTGGTTGGTCGTCAATTGAAATGTCGCCCTCTTTAGTTTTCACATTGGCATCTAGCCACTCGGGTGCTTTAGCTTCATTAATCAGTTGATTCCCTTCTTTGAACTATGAGAATGTGGCAGGGAAATCAGCTGTAGTCATTCTATCAAGATCTGGTTTGTCGGTGGTCTTGACTTTCAGGATTAAGTGGATAGGTTTGGTTGTTTCAATGTGGTCGGATTTCCATATGAATCTCTTGCCTTTTGCGTGTTCATTTTCTAAGTGTAAACGGGTTCACTATGGTTTTGACTTAGTTTTTATATTATTACAGTCCTTAATCTGTCGGTGGTCTGGGTAGGGTTGTTTTTCGGTCGGTTGGAGAAACTATTTGATTTGCTGTGTTGTTTCAGCCAATTTTTCTTGTTGAGGTGTGAAGTTGAAGTCTTTAATAAAATTTTCCCTTAGTTCATGCCAGAAGAAGGTTTAACCTCTAGCTTCCTCCATCTTATACCATTTATTGGGTAAGTCGGCTAGGGTTGAAGGGAACAAATGTGGCCAAGCTCGCTCATCCTTGTATCCAAGTCTTCTCCACTTTGTTTCACAAGTCTTGATATGTTCTTCTGGGTTTTGACCTTGGGTAAATATAGGGATTTGGGCTTGTTTGGTTAAATTCTTTCCACAAAACCTCTTGACAAAGTAAGTCGAAGCAGTTGTCCAGGTCTGTAGTTTTGACTGATGGGTATCCCACCATCTAGCTGCTTGACATGTAAACGTTTCAACTAAGCTTTGGAGTCGACCATGTTCTCCAATATTTTTACATACTTGTTTGATGTGCATGACTGGGGATTCCCTCTCCTTATACCTGGGTAGTTGTGTAGTGTTTAAGTTGGTTGGTTGTAAGGTAGGGCGTTTCCTGACTTTATTTTCAAATATTTTGGGGATAATTGATACTATGAAGCACTGTCGGGTGGGTTTTTTCTATACTTTTTGTATAGTCCAGCACCCTCTTGATTTTGTTTCGTAGTTTTCCATATCCCAGTCATACAGTTCAGCATCTGAGTTATAACCAATTGAGTCTTGGTTACCTAAGTTATGTTCTCCATAGATGTTTGGTTCAGTATAGTCTGTATTGTTATGGATCTGGTAAAGTTGTCTGACATCAACTTCCTCATCAATCGGTTTAGTCCAAGGCTCTCTTTGGGATGGATGAATGGGTACAATGAATTTTTTACCATTTCCTTTTAAATTGATTCATTCCTTGTCTAAGGAGATGGATGCTTTCATCTTTCGTCCCCAAGGTTGAATGACTAGTGCTGGGAAGGAGCTAGATCCTTCTTTTGGGTCAATAATTTAAAAATAAACCTTAGTCGAGATTCCTTTGATGGTCATGTCGACATCTTTCCAAACCCCAATAATTTCAATGAGGCCTTGGTCGACGAGTTTCAGATAAATGCCTGACTCGTAGAGTCGAGGTCTGCCCATCTTTTCCTATGTATCTCGGGTCATGATATTTACTTGGGACCCGAAGTCGAGCACTACTTGTCGGATGTGGTAACCTTCGATTTCCAGGTCGACAAGTGGGTTGACATCGTTTTTGTCTTTTTGGTTTAGGCTGCAGATGTTTTTTGTTCGTTTTCCAAGGTTGTTACCTTTTATTTCATGCAATAAGTTGATGAACTGAGCTACAGATTTGTCTGTTTGAGCGAGTTGGACTAATTGATGTATTGTGTTGGGTCGACTGTTAACGATGTCTTATTGTTGTGCAATGCCGTGAAATATGTGGGTTGCTTCTTGATATGTGTGTTTTTCCTTTATAGGGTCAAGATAACCATTTATGTTTTTAATCTTACTGATTTGAAGGTTATCAGGTCCTATTTTTGTGCCTTGTCGAGTGACAATATGTAAATTTTTAGTAGTTATTACATCATGCTTTTGTACACAAGACACGACATTAAAATTTTTCTTCATATTGATTTTCTCTAACATAGTAGGACAATCCTCCAACAAGTGATCACCTACTCCACAGTTTGTACAGAATTTAAGGTCAGTTCTGTCCTTGTATGGACAGTCTGCGTACCGGTGACCTTCTTTGTAGCATGTGAAGCACTGGGTTGGTCGACGCATACGTATGTCGTGATTCATAGGGAATCAACCTCTTCCTCCATAACCCTAGCATTGGTTGTCGTACTGGCACTCATATCGTCAGCCATCGTATCTTTGTCTGTTCTGATCGTTTGGTGGACGGTTTTGCTCGTTATGTTGCGCCACTGCATTTGTTTGGTATATCGCGTGATATTTCTATCGATTCTTTAGGTTTAACTGACATTTGGTGGTGTTGTGACTTTTTGTTTCGCAGATGGCACACTAGGAAGCTTTGTTGTTCTTCATATTAAATGGGTAGTTTGTTGTAGAATGATCTCCATGTTCTTGGCAAATGTTGCAAAAGGTCTTAGTCTATACGAAGCGGATGTCTTGTCGGCTATATTCATGTCGACAGTTATCCTTCGAGTGGCTATTAGTTGAGCACTTGGTGCACTAGATCTCCTGATTTTTGAGGCTGAGCTCCTTCAGAGACTTCTGTACATTCTCTAGTTGCTGTTCCAGTTGGTGGTCCATGGGGTATGCAGGTATATCTTCGTCCATCTCCACCTGAAGATATTTTGTTAGTGCGTCTTCATATGTTTTGAACATCTCCAGATTGATGTGTCGACGTACTTTCTATGATAATCCTGCAAGGAACCATTGAATCAGTGACTGTTCATCAATAACATAATCTAACTGACTGAGTAGGTCCTTCCAACATTTATCGTAGTCGCAGACTATATCCCCTACCTTTTGTGAAGTAGTTTTGAGCGTTTTGGCGGCCAGGTGCTTAGCATCTGGGATTTTAAAGAATGACAGGAATTGCACCTTAATCTTGGCTTTCATCGCTCTAGGTTTCCTTTCCAAAAAGGTCATGTACCAGGTCAAGGCCCTTTTCCTTAAGGCTCCTGCGAACTGCGCCATTTGTCTGTCTTCATCTGTAACCTGGTTTACTTCCCAGGTCGACTCGCCGACAAACCAATGTCGTCTGGGGTCTTCATCTCCCTCATAAGAGGAATGTGAGCTGATATGTGACCCATGTCTGAATCAATTTCACTGCTCTCAGAAGTTGGCGGAGGTGGAGGAGGGGGTGGTGGTGAAAGTGGTGGGGTTATTGATGTAGTCATTCCTGCAGGATTCTGGTCGACGAAACTTGCGCTCCTGTTGGTCGTCGAGTCTTCGTCGACTTGCAATCAGTTAATGTCGACTTCTGCTGTCGATGGTCCACTGCAACTTTGTGTTCACAGGTATGATTTTTCAATTTATTCTAAAGTTGTACTTGCCGGTGGGGGCGCTCCTTCATGTGTCGGTAAGATCAAGTGGATACTTCGGAAGGAGGGTGTCACTTGAAACGTCACCCAGTTTACTTCCAGTGGTCGACGTATAATAAGGTGTCGACCAGTGTACGTTTTGTCACCTAGTCAGCTCCATATACTAAAGTCACCAGCTCGTACTCAGAGGTCATCTTCGACAATAGTCTGGATTCTAGTACACGGGTTTAATGGGGAAAGGGTTGTTCCTTCACTGGGAGCTCTTAGTTGGAGAGATTCTGGCTACTCTATCCACACTTCTTCCTCCATAGGGGACGCTTCTTGCTCCATGCCTTCTTCATGTCAGTCATGACCCGAATCTGGCGGATTATCTTCTTTGTCGTTCTCCCTAGGGTTTTGTCCCCTATGCAGCTCTAAGGCTCTTTCATGTCTTGCTTCCCTTCTCTGGTTTCTTTCGTCCCTTTTGATATTCTGGATTTCCGACATACTTTCATACAATACTAGTCTCTAGAGGTCCTCTTCGGTTGACTTCTCATTACTAGTGCCTACTATCTGGTCTGGGTCGACTAGGATCCACTATGCTCTATTTTCGACACATGACCAACTACCCCCCCATAGCCTACCCAACGCTTTTAGAAATCCTAAATAGTTCTGTCTATTTTCTTAGGAAGTATTCCCACTCCTTTTCTACAATGAATTTCTCCCACTTCCTCTGCTTCTCCGCCCAGTTAGTGTTTGATGGCTGTTTGTACAGCGGCGGACGAGGTTCAACAATGTGTCCTGCTCCCTTCTCGATCAAAAATTTGAACAGCAATGTTGGTAGGGAACACAAAAATTGTTCGGTGAAATCTGTGTAAAATTTCTCTTTAACAGTTTCCACTGAAGTTCTGTCTTTGACTGCTTGTTCCTCACAGAATTCCTCGGCGATTTTCTCAAACCACTCCGACAAATTTGTTCGGCCTCCTCGGATCAGTTTTTCTAGCAACTGTTGTTCTTTAGTTGCATCTGCCTTTCTCATCCAGAAGTTACTTCAAGAGTTGGAGCACTGACTCGACAAACTTTTCATGCGTCTCTATGAAAAATCTTTCTTTTGCCTTAGTGACTGTTAATCTGTTCCTTCGTGCGTAGTTTTGCAGATAGTGTGCAATTTTATGTTCCCACTAGTCCTTAATCTCATGCTCTGGTATCATATGTGAGCATATATTTCAGTCATGTACTACCGACAACGGAACCAATGTTGTAATCTCACAGATCACATAAGGTTACCAATAATATATACTAAAACATACATAAGACAGAGATAAGAGACAATAACAGATAGGATAACATATTATATTATTACAATGAGTTCATAAAAGGAAGAGAACTGAACTGAGTTCTTATCTAGCTCAACAGCCTAATATATACAATTTACAAACAGTTACAAAATAACTACTTGTCGGTTCGGTGAATCGACACGACTTTTAGTTAGCCAACCTAATCTTCTAGTTTAGTCGACCGACCGACTTAGTTGGCTGATCGACTAAGTAGACCCATCGACTTAGTCAGTTGATCGACTAAGTTGGTCTTCTTTCAAGTCGACTTGTCGACTTGCTCCTTCTACAAAGCTACAGTAAACTAAAATACCTGCAAAATGTTGGTTACTATGGGTAGACCCGGGTTTACTTATAATGTACCAACAACACCCCTAACTCACTGGCCCTTTCGGCAATAGACCACAAAGTGGCCTGAAGTCTCACCCGAAGTGATCTTAGATGGGTTGGGTAAAGACTCAAGTGTCCTTAACTATGTTCTGTAGCATCCTGGTGTCTCGTGGCTCTTCTTAACTAGTGAGATCTTCCTGCGAGTCACAGTTCTCCCTTCCTCACGGACTCTGATAGGGGGAGGACTCCTATCGCATCGCAGCGACTAGGACGATGCACAAACTCTCCCTTCCGCGGTTCTCACTATCTGTGATATCTCGCACCGCAGCTCCTCTGTTGGTTCAATATCGCCTTCTGTCAATGCGATATATTCTATAGTACGTCCCAAAGTGAATCTCAAGGTCCAAAGGGTTTCTCACTGGGAGGAATAACTCAGCTAACCTCCAACAGGGTGTTAAACAACCTTACACGAACTTCACAGTTCAACACACTCACATTGCTATACTTAACTTTACTGAATAAGTATACTGGAAGCACTTAACAGAGTGACTATTACTGTGTGAAAGAAGCACTGATGGACTCATAGGCAAACACTCGTTACATTTAAACCCGCCTTTAACTTTCTATAATGCTGTAACTGAATGAGAACATACAGACATTTACTAACTGATATATGGCATTCATGTAACAGATGACAGATAACAACTAAGTAAAGCACAATCACATGAAATAATCATATCACACATTGATTTTATGTGGTTCACTTCCAGGGTAGAAGCTACGTCCACGGGAACTGGTTCATATATTATAACTTGGGAGAGTAAACACAATTCTGCTGCAACCTCATATGCAGCTGAGATCTTCTGGGTAACTCCGTGCACACCTCCAGGAGCCCTTCTCTCTTAGATCTCTTCTCTTCTTATATTGCTTCTCTTACAATATACTCTTCCTATCTCTCTCTCAATCCCTGTGGATTGTTACATACATACTCTAGGAGTCAGCTATTGGTTACAGTAAGATACTACAGACTGAATAACAGAACCAGAGCTTGACTCTTCTATAATACAAATATCTATAAGCTAACAGATCATTGACTATCTGAATAGCTAATGAGCTAACTGAATAACTAGCTAACCTTTTACAATACAAAATACATCCCTTTATAGGTGTCCCAAAGGTCTCGCCATTACAACACTATGGGCCTCTCCCAACAGTAACCCAAAAACCCTAACTGTGACAGTCAGTCTATCTATACTCAAACTACCGCTTTCCATCACACCACAGCTTCCTCCAGTCTTCCACGCTTTCCGGTGCTGACCGTGGGTACTGGCGCCGCTTCCTTTTCTGTCCTTTGTCTTCAATACCTCACCCTCGTTGCTCCTTTTCCTTTATGAGGGTGAGCCCTCCTGTCTTCGCCACTGCCTTAAGTGTGGTGGTTGATCTTTCTCCTCTCGGCCACTCAGGTACTGTTACCTTTGACTTACTCGTTCCAAAACAACAACTTTTCTTGTAGTTGTGGGACCCTACTCCAACAGTCCCCTAACACTTACTTGTGGCTCACCCCTGAGCCACTAACAAGTGGTTTCTCTTGCTGTAGCTTCTCCTTGGCTTCTTGTGAAGTACTTGTAAATCTCTCTCGAAGTCCTGTGACTTATTTCTCCATAGCTTCGACACACTCTTGTGCTGTTTCAATCATAGCTTGACTGATGCTTGAGTCTTTTGTAACTTCAGTGTCACTTCTGCTCCATTCTTTGTCCTCTGTGCCTCTGGTTGCACTTATTGTGGATCTTTCCTCTTGGAACCCACTTTCTCTTTTCCTTTGTGTGTTTGGGCTAGGGGTGGGGTATCTGTGGGTTCCTTTGCTGCTGCGGCATCTTCTAATGCCTTTTTCCACTCTTCACCAAAATATTTGATGACATCTTCTACATCCTGCGCTGTCATCCTGAACCAACCATTAGCCCAATCATTCATTCTACACCATTTTGGCCTTAGGAAGATTCTATGGTTGTCTATCATGAAATCAATCCGATTTTCATATATGTCCACAACCTCCGTGCTGATCCGTGGTGTATCCTAGATGGTTCTCTTCAATAGGTTATAGTATTCATATAATACTATTGCATTGATCTTCTTCTTAGCTAGGCTATTGCTATCCCATAAGTTTGCATAGCGCATGCCTCTACAGTCGCCGCTTCATATCTGTAGGAACTGAGTATGGGGTGGCTCCTTCCACTCGACGTATGCACATAGTATAAGAAACCACGAGAAATGGAAGGGGTGGTTTGCCTCATCTTGTGCTTTTGAACAATCTTGGGTAAAAATATTTAATAAAAAAAAAGACCAATTAAACTGTTCACCTTATGCAACCTGTATGGCAAGGTGAATTACTGATCCTCTGACTTCTTTTGGGTGAACCTTGGTTAGCAGTCTACCTACAAGCAGACTGGCTGTAAATATGAGTGTATCGTTTGCTATTGCTACAAGGTCATAAGCCCGACCTCCTCTCTGTAGCTTATACTTGGTAACTAGGGCTGCTGGTAGCTTGGAATCCTTGCCCTTACTTGATATATGTATCTGCGGGTCCTTACCAGTCTTGGATAGCCCAGTGATGCGATGTATTAGGTCGACATTCAGTCAACCCGGTTACCCAACCAGAGGTAACCTCCATGTACACGAGACAGTAGTACATGCACCACAGCATTAACCTATGCACCTCATCCAAAATGTGGTATTCTCAACAAATTGAGCAAACCTGACCGCTCAAGAATCTAGATATGTTCCATAGGAACAAACTCGTCTATATTGGTCCTTGGGTTCCTCTGAACTGTAAGATACTGGTCCGGTCGAAATTGAGGATATGTCTTACTATCTCCAAGGTTATAGTCTATAAATTTGAGAACAGGGACATATTCTAATAGGTCTCCATCTTGCTTTATATGAGGATCAATGGCTGATGGTGGAATAATAAACTTAGCACCCTTGGGAATGGTTACCTCTGGTGCATCCTCGAATCTTGGCACAATGTATTCTACTGCCATGTGAACTTCCTCTTCCTACTCTGGACTGGGGTCTTCTACTATCTGAGCGTGACTCCTCATCCTTGGCATCTGTCTGACCTATGATGTTCCTATTTTCACAACCTTAGGCAGCATCGTCATAGCAAACTGGAGGCCACCACTCTAGAATCATCTCACAATGTCTTCTAAAGGTTTCTCCTCGGACAAAACCCACTTGGTGCAATACTCTGGACGGGAAATGGCTGCAAAATTGGGGAAAACTAGCACTCTGTAACTAGGGTATCTCTGCACAAGGAAAAATCTGCAACTTGCTCTATAGCTCTCTGGAATTGCCAAAGTAACCCTTCCATATGGATGATCTTTATATTTATAACAAAGGTGATACTCTATGACTCAATGGTCCTATATACTAGACCCGTTGGAATTATTAATTGCATGGACAAGACAACACTCGTCATTTCGATCCTCATTAATTGCTGAAATCCAATCAAATTTCCCTCGAAGCGTGTGTGCAGGTGCCAGTCTCGTCGGAGATTTTTCCAAATCTAGAAAAATCATTATACTGTTGCCAAATCTAGGGCAACGGATACCTATCATATCTGTATTAATTGCTTGTCAGAGGGCGAAGTGACTGGCCCTCTGTTCTTTTTCAACACTGGCTACGTGGCACGGGGAAACATCACCTCGCTGTGATGCCTCACCGCATCACCTGTGCAAACAACTTAATTTTTTTTTTCCTGCAAGCATCCTATGACTTGCACAAAATGAACCATCCTTATGTGATTCCTTGTACTTGGAATATCTGCCGGTGTAAACTAAGTCCCGGTGCGATGCCTCCTTTCAACTACATTGGGCATCTGCACATTCATACACTGTCTGAGTTAGGCTTGAGGGGTGGGGTGGCTATCACTATAGAGCTTGAACCTGCTGCCATTAATCAATGTGGGAATAAGCTCCCCATTCAGTTTGCTGAGCTGAACGGTACCTCCTTCTGTAACTTGCTAAATCTGATATGGCCCCAACCAGTGCATCTTGAACTTTCCTGGAAACTTAATAAACTTACTATCATAAAGGAGCACTAGGTCTCCTGTCTGAAAAGTCTTACTCTTAATGTGCTTGTCATGCCAATCTTTTTCTCGTGCCTTCTGCACTTTCTGATGGAACCCTGCGATGAATCTGTCTTCCTCTAAGGCAAGCAGCTGCGCTAGTCTTTCATTCATCATGTCTGTATCGTCCATCCTAGTGATTTGAGCAATTCTTAGACTGGGAATAATATATTCCATAGGCATAACAACCTCTTTTCCATACACCAAGCTGAAAGGTGTGTGCCCTGTAAGTTTCTTGCATGTCATCTTATAAGCCCATAATACAGCGTTAACCCTGAGGTCCCAATCATTTCTTTGGCTGTTACAGACCTTAGTAAGAGAATTTTCTAGAATCTTGTTAAAGGCCTCCACCGTACCATTAGCTTGTGGGTGGTAGGGCGTGCTCTTATGGTGTTGTATCTGGAATTCCTCTGTTAAGGCTTCAATAGTGTGATTAAAAAAATGTGTGCCCTGATCGCTCATCAAAATTACTGGACATCCAAATCTACTGATGATGCTTTCAAAAATGAACTGTGCAGCTGTAGCAGCATCATAATTCCTTACTACTTTCGCCTCTTCCCATCTGGTGAGGTATTCTCTTCCTGTGATGATGTATCTCGCACCCGTTAGTTTTCCTGGTGGGTTGATAGGACCCACAAAATCTATAGCCCATTTGTCAAATGCACACAGTGTGATCTATGGTTGCAGCGGCATTTCATCTCTTTGCGAGGGTTTTCCTACCCTCTGGCAGATATCGCAGCATCTGCAAAACTCCTTAGTATCTTTGTGTAAAGTAGGCCACCATAATACTACAGCTAATATTTTTTGAGTAGTCGGCTTTCCTGCGAAATGACCTCCTGCGGTACCTAAGTGTGCTTCTCTGATAATGGCCTCTTTCTCATATGGCATAATGCATCTGTGTAGGACTTCATCTGGACCTAACTTGTATAAGTGCCCTGTGATCAATGTGAATTCTGTTGTTTTAACAACTAGCTGTTTCTTTTGATGCTTAGTAAACTCAACAGGTGCCCATCCTGTGTTGAGAAAGTGAATGATATCAGCATAGTACTCATCTGCGATCTGAATAGAAAACAATTGCGCATCTGGTAAATTGTCCTCTAAGTTACTTGGTTCTTCTCGTGAGTCTATCCGCGACAGATGATCAGGTCCAACATTTAATCTTTCTGGTTTTACAATGATTTCAAAATCATACTCCTGAAACAAGAGTAACCATCTACAGATTCTTCCCCCTAACACTGGCTTATTGACCAAGTACTTTAAAGCAGAATGGTCAGTAAACATCTTGAATGAGGCACCCAACAGGTAGTGCCTAAAATTATGTAGAGCATATACCATAGCTAAACCTTCTCTCTCTGTAGTGGTGTAGTTCTTTTCTGCAGTGGATAGCTTTATGCTTGAGTATACGATAGGGTGATCGATACCCCCTTCTCCTGGCTGGGTTAAGACGATCCCTAGTGCGATGCCAGATGCATCCACATGTACATGAAATGGCTTGGTCCAGTCTGAAAATACTAAGATGGGTGTTGTAACCATCTTCTCTTTAAGAGTGTCTAGACTTTTCTGGCATTCCTCATTCCATAGGAATTTGACGTCTTTCTTTAACAACTTTTCCATTGGTGTTGTGATCTTTGCATAGCCCTTGATGAACTTTCTATAGTACCCAGTATGACCAAGTACTGTCCTTAATTGCTTGATTGAGTTGGGTGTTGGAATATTTACAATGATGGCAATCTTTGCAGGATCTACCATCAAGCCTTGTCTACAAACAATGTGACCCAACAAAATACCACATGGCGCACAAAATATACATTTTTTCAAGTTCAGAGAAATATGGTACTGCCTACATTTGTTTAACATCAGTCTTAAATCTCCTATGTGCTTGTCGATTAATCCAAATACTGTCTAGTCATCAAAATAAATCTCTAGGAATTTATGGATGTATTCTTTAAATACAGCAACTACTACTCTTGAAAATATAGATGGTGCATTTTTAAGACCAAAGCGCATTACCGTATACTGGAATGAGCCTCATTCTGTCGTAAAAGTGGTCTTATATCGATCTTTTGGATGGATTGTGATCTGGTGATAGCCTGAAAAGACATCAGTGAAGGAGTAGACCTCATGTCCTCCCACATTGTCTAACACTTCATTAGTAAACGATGTCGGGAACGGGTCATGAAGTGATGCATCATTGAGTTTACGCAAATTGACACAAATTCTGATTTCTCCTTTGGTTTTCTTTTCTTGCACGGCCATGGGCCTAACCCATTCACTTTCTTCTATGGGCTCAATGATGCCTGCTACTAGCATCTTATCGATCTCATCCTTAACTTTTTCTTTATACCGTGCATTTAATCTGTATGGACGTTGTTTGACTAGCCTAGCATCCTCTTTCAATGGCATCCTCATTACTCCCAGATCTCCTTTTATTCCCTTCATTTCTGTAAACTTAGTGGGGAATAATTCCTTATAGTCATGTAACAGATCTGCAATGTGTGCTACCATTTCATCATCCCAATAATCTCCAATAGAGACAAGCTTTGGTTCTGTGTCTGTTCCAATATCGATCTTTTTAATCTTAATGGAGTTTGTGATAGCTGGAATCTGTAGCTTCGGTCCATCAACATCATGAGTCCCTTCTGACTCCTGAATGTTGATGCTGTGAGGATCCTCATCCTCATCCTCTGGTTCTGCTGCGAAGTTATAACACTTGAGCGCATCTTCTAACTGGATGGCCCACTCGGATTGAGTATGTAATGATAGGGTACATTCCTCAAATATCTTAGTCTTTATGACATCTAGAGCCTGATCGATACTTGGATACTCAGATTCAAAAGAGAAAGTGAGTTCAAAGCTGTTTATCATAAGTGGCCATGTAATGGTTTCTCTGCGCAACTCGGTCTCAGTGTACCAGTTCTTTGGAATTTGGTCTAAAGTATGAATGAATAGGAGAACCCATTCATCCTCCGGAATGTCCGACCAATTCTGTTCACACATTTCATTATGTGACTTGGGGTCACTTTCTCCTGTGTACCTCTGCTGTAGATACTCCTTGTTATTAGAAAACCTGATTGCCATCAGTCTCTTGAAGTCATCCCATGATGC
Source organism: Pseudotsuga menziesii (assembly GCA_001517045.1). NCBI lineage: Eukaryota > Viridiplantae > Streptophyta > Pinopsida > Pinales > Pinaceae > Pseudotsuga > Pseudotsuga menziesii. The sequence continues at coordinate 682,328 of LPNX011204858.1, forward strand.
GATATGTTCTCTATGTGCCTGCCACCATCTTGCAGGTGTGGCTCTTACTGCAAGGTCAATGACTGACATCCTTTGCTCCTGATGGATTTCCCGTTCAAACTGCTTTAAAAAATTGTTGGCATCTGCTAAGCCATCAAATGATGGAGTATCCTTAATTTCCGCGCCAATCCATCGCAGTGACTTAGTCATAAATGCACATCTGCGAGCTGAGACTTTGTAAATTATGTTCTGCTAGTTCTCTAGGCCAACATCTGAGTCTGATGCGCATGATTTGTCGCATCGCCAACTAATGTTCCCTTCTGTGGTTGTATTGATGTAGTCGCTCTGATTGGCCGTCATCTGATAGAGGCTCTCCATATTACGTGCCTCATCCTCTGCTCGGATAGGTTCAATATATCTGGGACCCTGAAAAGGATCCAATGGTGTGATGACCTGAATCTGATTGTACTCAAAGGTCATATGTTTCTTCTTTAAATCGATAACATCCATGTTACCAATTTCCCAATCAATACCTAGTAGCACTGGGTACGGTCTACTATCACCAATGATTTCTATAACTTCAAAGTCCGCAAAGCTGTGAACTCCGTCAATGTCAACTGGCACCTGCGGTAATCGACCCAGTGGTGATACCCGCTGCTGATTGGCTAGTCTCAGATGGATAGGTGATCTAGCTAACTTAGGGCTACCCATCTATTCCCATGTCTGCTTAGTCAGAACATTTACCTTTGATCCTAAATCTAGGATTACCTCATCCATTTCAAATTCTCCAACTTGTTTTGTGAGTTGCATCTCTCTTCCTGTTCTTGTATGTCCCATAATATTATGAACAACACGTTGTGCACTACTCATGGAGGAAGATGGCTGATACTGATCTATGATGTGCTGAATCTCTCCAATAGCTTTCTCATTTCTCACAAGTTTTAAGCAACTCTGCAGGAAGGATTGTACACTTCTTGTCGACTCATCCTCGTCGCACCTTCCCGATGTGGTAGCCTACGATATCTGAACAGGGATAACGCCACATGGTGTTTGCTGCGGTACGCCCCTAGATGGTTGTACCTACGATCTTGATTGGGGTCATTAAAAAAAGTTTGAGCTTCCTGAAATGTCTCTTTATTCTTCTGCAGGTTGAGTGGTGTTGATTTAGTAGTGGCTTTGCGCACCCACTGCGGACCTGTGTTCTTTTCAGTATCTGGCGATGTCCCACTGGTGGAAGCACTGTTGCGAGTCACAATTTTGACTTTTAGTTTTGGTTCCTTCTGCTCAGCAGCAATAAGCTGAATGTTCTAGTGTGCTGTTGGCTTAGGTTCCCTGATCTTGGCTATCAAGGAAGGACATTCTTCTATAGCGTGATCGTAATATTTGCAATAGTTACATGTGGTAGTAGGGCTTTGGAAATCCCTAGCATAATGTCCTATAAATCCACAGTTGTAACAAGTGATCGGTCCACGACCACGGCCAAAGCCTTCACCATGGCCAAAGCCTCCTCCATGGCCTCGTCCTCTGAATCCTCCTCCTCGGCCAACATGAGTCAGTTCCTGCTGTGGTCCTGCTACTGGAACTGGTGTCTCTGATTGGACTCTATATAAGTCATGTTTCCTCTCGACCATGAGATTATAAGCTCTACAATTATGTTCATCATGTCCTACGGACTTACAAAAGTTATAGTATAAGTTCTTAGGTGTCTGTACATACTTCTGAAGTAAAGGGCATTGCTGAGGTGGGTGTCCTCTTGTTCTGCATAGTTCACACCACGGCCCTTGTGTCTGTGCTAAGGGGTTAGGAGCCCCACTTTCTAGATATTCAACAAATACTAGATAGTTATCTTTAGTATGGCCTTGTGCTTTACACTTTATACACCATATTTCTTATGCAATCTCTTTTCCTTTCTTAATCTCATGCATCTGTAAGGTGAGATTAGCTAACTGGTTCTACAGGTTTGTCATACCTGTACTGGTCTCAGCTAGAGGTGATGCCTCTAGTTTCATTTCCATCTCCAACGTGTCATCCTGTGTCTGGAGTTTCTACTGCATCAGTGGTAGTCTGATGTGGGGGAGCAGTGTTGCAATAAACCATTCCTTGTGCTGCTCCGGTGCAAACTCAAAGCTAACTTGGTCTATAAGGGCTTTGAATTTCTAATCAAAGTCCCATACTGACTCTATAGGTGATTGTTTAATGTCTTTGAGCTCTGTAATGCACTGTGACTCAGACTTAGGTTTCTTAAATTCTTTGATCATGGCGGTCCTGACCTGTACGAGCGTTCTGGGTACTGCTGAGGTATGCTTCATATACCATGTTAAGGCTCGTTCCCTAAGTGTGGTGACTAACTGTACATTTTTAATATTATCGTCTTGGAGCCCTTTAATGGTCCACATGGCTTCACATAGAAACCAATGCTACTCTGGGTCTTCTACCACTATACCCTTAAAGGTAGGTAGCTTCATATCATCCCCCATTCTATTTCTACATGGTGGATGCTGATTTGTTGTGTTACTACTACTCGGTGGTGTAGATATAGGTGATGTAGCGTAAGTATGTACTATATGTGAGCTACTATATGGAGTTCCTACGGGATTATTCTGAGTCCCGATTGATTTTTGTGGGGTGTAAGGATGGTAAGGGATACCCCCTTCTGTTCTTTCTGTATTACTGTGACTCTGCTCTCTAGTATTGTCTGAACTGTTTTCAAAGACAGAAGATCTGGAATCTACTTTATATTTATTTCCACTACGTGTACGTCCAAGTTCATCAAATTCACTCTCAAACTCTTGTGACATTACACTTACTGAACTTATACATCTGAATATATATTGGGTACTCCTTTTTCATGTAATAGAATCTTAACGGACAACTTTAAAGAGTTTAGGTACTTACCATGATATCCTTTGAAGAAGTACCGCTCGGCTTCACTGAAGCTTTTTCTCTGTTTGACTGCAAACTCTGTGATGAATCCTTCTAGCACACTCGCAAGCCAGAAGTCCAATGCTCATGAAATGGGATTATCAATGCTCCTGATAGTCTAAATCAACTCTGGTGTCCAGACAATGTTCCTTTTCTTCTTGAATATATGCTGATCAGTCAACTTTGATAACTAGTCGTACAACTCATTTCCATAGGTCGCAAAAAATATCGTATGTATATCAGTGAAGATATGTTTTTGTAACCAGTCCTCTGTACTCAACATAGGACTCTTGTTTTCTATCACAACAAATTCTCTTTCGATAGACTCAACCCACTAGTTGAGTTCTTCTTTAGTAGGATGCCAACAGAACATTAGCTCTTAGTTTGTTCAAAATCGGCAACGGAACCATTTGTTGGTTACTATGGGCAGACCCGGGTTTACTTATAATGTACCAACAACACCCCTAACTCACTGGCCCTTTCGGAAACAGACCGCAGAGCGGCCTGAAGTCTCACTGAAAGTGATCTTAGATGGGTTGGATAAAGACTCAAGTGTCCTTAACCAGGTTCTATAGCATCCTGGTGTCTCACGGGTCTTCTTAACCAACGAGATCTTCCTACGAGTCACAGTTCTCCCTTCCTCGTGGACTCTGATAGGGGGATGACTCCTATTGCATCGAAATGAATAGGACATTGCGTAAACTCTCCCTTCTGCAGTTCTCACTATCTGCGATATCTCACACCGCAGCTCCTCTATCGGTTCGATATCGCCTTCTGTCAATGTGATATCTCCTATAGTACGGCCCAAAGCGACTCTCAAGGTCCAAAGGGTTTCTCACTGGGAGGAATAACTCGGCTAACCTCCAACATGGTGCTAAACGACCTTACACGAACTTCACGGTTCAACAAACTCACATCGCTATACTTAACTTTACTGAATAAGTATACTGGAAGCACTTAACAGAGTGACTATTACTGTGTGAAACAAGCATTGATGGACTCATAGGCAGACACTTGTTACATTTAAACCCGCCTTTAACTTTCTATAATGCTGTAACTGAATGAGAACATACAAACATTTACTAATTCATTAGAGGAAATTTCAACTCAAAATGGGCCTCCTAAAAAATTTTAATAAAATAATAGTTAAAATAATAAAATAATATTTATTAATTTTGGAGGAAGAAAAGAAAAAAACTACTTTTTTGTTTGTATTTTCGACATATCTGCTCGTGTTTTTTCTCAAATTTTGATCGAGAGAGCTTGTTGGATGAGGAATTAAATTCCGCATCCAATGAGTACCTACTCAGGATACTTTTGATGGAACCCGCAACCCCAAAAACAAGAAATACCTGAAAAAATGTGATGATGATGTCATCATCATGTTTTTTCAGGTATTTCTTGTTTTTGGGGTAGCGGGGTCCATCAAAAGTATGCCAAGTGGGTACTCGTTGGATGCATAATTTAATTCTGCATCCAATGAGCTCTCCCAATTGAAATTTGAGTAAAAACATGGGGAGATATGTCGAAAATACAAACAAAAAAAGTAGTTTTTTTATGATACCTATCCCCAAATTTATATTAAAAAGTGTTTAAGACCTATACGGTATTTCAAATCTAAAGCAATTTCATTGGCTAACACATGATGACATGGAATTTGATTTAAAGTTAAAAGGCCCATTTTGAGTTGAAATTTCCTCTAATGGATATACGGCATTCATGTAACAGATGACAGATAACAACTAAGTAAAGCACAATCACATGAAATAATCATATAACACACTGATTTTACGTGGTTCACTTCCAGGGTAGAAGCTACGTCCACGGAACCTGGTTCATATATTATAACTTGGGAGAGTAAACACAGTTCCGCTGCAACCTCATATGCAGCTGAGATCTTCTGGGTAACTCTCCGTACACCACCAGGAGCCCTTCTCTCTTAGATCTCTTCTCTTCTTATATTTCTTCTCTTACAATATACTCTTCCTCTCTGTCTCTCTCAATCCTTGTGGATTGTTACATACATACTCTAGGAGTCAGCTACTAGTTACAGTAAGATGCTACAGACTGAATAACAGAACCAGAGCTCGGCTCTTCTATAATACAAAGATCTATAAGCTAACAGATCATTGACTATCTGAATAGCTAATGAGCTAACTGACTAACTAGCTAACCTTTTACAATACAAAATACATCCCTTTATAGGAGGCCCAAAGGTCTCACCATTACAACACTATGGGCCTCTCCCAACAGTAACCAAAAAAACCTAACTATGACAGTCAGTCTATCTATACTTGAACTGCCGCTTTCCGTCACACCACAGCTTCCTACAGTCTTCCACGCTTCCCAGCGCTAACCGTGGGTACTGGCGCCGCTTCTTTTTCTGTCCTTTGTCTTCAATACCTCGGCCTCGTTGCTCCTTTTCCTTTATGAGGGTAGTTTATCCCTCCTGTCTTCGCCTCTTCCTTAAGTGCAGTGGTTGAGCTTTCTCCTCTCAGCCGCTCAGGTACTGTTACCTTTGACTTACTCGTTCCAAAATAGCAGCTTTTCCTGTAGCTGCGGGACCCTACTCTAACACAAAACAAGTTAGGAAATAAACATGCAAATGAAATCATGGGTTAGAAAACAAAGAAACTACTAACAAATAAATAAAACAAGAAAACACAGTTATACCATCTCTTTGGGTGGAAGTGGGCCACCATGCCCTAGCTTATGGAATCACCTCTCTTGGTTGGGGGAGCTATGGCTCAATGAAGATGGAGGAGAGGGAGTGTGGGTGGCTTGAGAGACAAAGGGTCTCAAGGCATCCATGGGTAGCATAACAGTATGCAAGGGAGAAGGGTTTTGAGAGTGACCCCCCACCCTCCTTTTATAGCTTTCTTGGGGGTTTTAGGGTTTTAATCTCTTGGTCTAGGCTTTATCCCCTTTTTTGGGATTTTAGCCCCTTCCACCCTAATTTTAGCTCCTTTTAGGGTTTTATCCCCTTTTGGGGGGCTTTAGCTCCTAGGAGAGTATTTTGGGCTCCTTTTTGGGGTTTTTAAGCCCTTTTCTTCATCCTTAAGCATTTTTGAGGGTGTGGGGGTCTAATGGAGGGTCGTGAAGTGGTGTCCTTGGGTGGTGTAGGTCATGGAGAGCTTAGTGAGGGATTTTTTGGGTTAATATATTGCCCCCTGATGTGTGAGGGAAGGATCTCATGCTATGGCCAATGGACATCATAGGATTTGCTGCGATGAGGTGGTGCTTTTGGGGCTGGGGCATGGTGGATTTTGGTTTTTGTATTAATATGGTTCCCATCAATGGGTGAGATACAAATAATGTGTGACATGTATATGGACAAGGCAGGCATCCCCATGCTCATGACAATGTCAAAAGAATAATTTGATCTATGCTCTAAAATACAAGAGCTGATCATATACAACTGATGATACAATAATGGTTGCCTCAATGTGAGGCTCAATACAATACTGATTTGGTACATTGGACCCATGGGATTCTCATGGAATGATATATCTTCATGACTGATAGTATGCTAGATCTGAAATGGTACATAGCTATGTGGACTCACTGATTGAGAGTCAGAGTCTCTTTGGTACAAGTATGCTGCATCAATCATAAAGGTATATTGAAGCACTGCTGGGGCTTCTGAACACTGTCTCCAACACAACCCGAAAATCACAAGGGACATAACCTATTTAGGTCCCTCTAGTAGACTCATCAATATGCTAGAGTCAGGTGACATTTGAGATCTTCGACTATGTATTGTGCAAACCAAACCCTGTATGAATCTCAATGGTGTGATGATGCAGTTGGAGTCGAGCACATGAGAAAAAACCATCCCAAGAGGCACTAAGGACTCCTCTCAAGTACTGGTCCAAGGAACTCATCAATGATGTTAATGAAACCAAGGTACAAGGACCTCTGGGTCCATCCTATGGAATATATGTGTTGTCGTCGACAGAGGGAGACTTGCCCCTAGTCAAGGCAATGATGTTTCCTTGACCAAGAGCACAAGGGAGATAACTGAAAGGTGTGAGACAATCTGTGGAATGACCCACTGAATGGGGGGGGGAGGGAGAGGGAAATATTTGAATAAGGGTAGGGGGAGTATGGTAGAATCAAACTTCCTTTGTTTAGAGTATGACGGTAGGGCAGACTAGGCAGCAAATGAAACTTGACTCATGGGAATGGGATCATAGCTGTAATACTGGGAATGTTACTACAGATGGGAAATACTTGGAGGAGGTGGACACTTTTGATATTGATGGGATCCAAGGAAGACACATTGCAGAGTACTATGAACAAAGGAGACCCAAAGGGGGAATCCTACTAAACTATTCTCTGTGGGGTGGTGTCTAGGGACACCGTTATGGTACGATCTCGTGGATTTTTGGCGAGCCCGAGAAGGTAAATGCTCAATGGTGCTTTCAATTTTAGAGAGTCTAAATGCACGAAGAAGAATCCAGTGGGGGCTCTTTTTCATTGGTAGTCTCCTATGCCTAAAAAAAAGATAAAAGTATACATAGGAGAGCTCCCCCATCCTATAGGGGATGAGAGAATTCTTTACCGTTGGTAGTCCAATCAAGCAGGAGAAGGTTAAACCTATACTGACTGGACGATCATTCAGATACTTTTACGAGCATGAATGAAACCAAGTTTTCTTGGCAATCATTTCTTGATGAGAAGTCTAGAAAAGAGCTTAACGACAACCCATGGTGAGTTTTTTCATAAAGTGCGGCCCCCCTTCCCGAGAAAGCATAAAAGTATGTAGAGGGGAACGGTCTTGGCTTGAATGTGCCAAGGAGGTCCTTTTCAATTGATGGTCTACATGGTTCGCAAAAGGAGGTGAATGAGATGATGTATATGCCCTTTCCTATACTTTAGTGAGTGGGAAAGGAAGAAGCTACACTCGGCTATCTTTTCATTGTTTTAAGGAGTTGGAAAAGGGCTTAAACGAAACTCTAGTATGGTCAACTGATTGTGGTGGCATAGGTGGTGCCCCATGTCAGGATAGTGGAAAGAGGTCCAAAGGTCATCCATGCAGTATAGACGGAGCAGAAGTCTCTCAAACATACCAATACATGTGTGGGATAGATCGCGGTAGAGGCTCAGGAGCCAATGTGGTAGAGGCACACAAACCGAGGTGGATCTCAGATATAGGTCAAGAGAGTGTGTGTGTGTGTTGTGGTGGATGAAATTGACTATAGGCGATGTGAGTGCAAGTCCGGGGGCACTTACATGCTAAATACGTATAAGAGAAATAAATCATTTTGTGGACAATGGTCCAGCGGTCTGTGTAAGGTACGGTGGATGGAAAAGACAACTATGTGTTAAAATACAAAATAAAAGTAAAAATGACATTCCCTAATGGGAAGTGGCTCAAAAACGCGCATGAGTAGCGGTCAGGAAATGTGATACAAGTACAAGTTCGTAGACACTCACATTGTCATGTCATGGCTCGTAAATCAAGGTGACTTGTGGGATATGGTCCCAAAATTGATTTATTAAGCATGAGATAATGGTATCATAAAGAGATAAAGGGCATAATTCTAAAACTAGTGGCACAAACGACATCTCAAACGGAGTCCGTGTGGTCTTGTTATGTCGATTGGAAGAAATTAGGTCAAATGGGGCCTATATAAGGGTGGGGTCCACTTGATGAGGTGTCATTGTCACTGTTCATTGTGGACTTGGAGAGGTGGACTCTAAATATTCATTTTCTGATTTCTCTTGATTTGAATGATGGTTTCAAGTTCCACGGCTTGCATGTAAGAGCTCTCACTAAAACTCATCTTTTTGGTGGTTTACTTTCTAGATTTGGTCACCCAGAGGCCCCCCATGAGCAGTCTGGGGTTTCATGGGGGCCAAGTCGCACCTTTCAAAGGAAAAGGTGTGCCATGGGAACATCTATGGGGAAATTTTGAGCACCCTAGGCACTCATTTTTCCCAAATAGGTCACCTTGGCCTCTTTTGGGTATTTTTTGATGATGACAGTGGCTTACATCATGGTTTTTGCTTGTGCAGGATGGCAGAGATCAAGTGGCGAGAGAGAGACTACAAGAGTCTTAGGGATGCATCCTATGTGATAGGAATGTTAGAGATACATTAGCCCATTATGGTTTGCTGAAGTTTATGAGGATACCTCTCATGCGGAGCTTGCATTTGCTGATGCAAACACTAGTGATTTTTTGGGATGTTGATGAGGAGGTGTTCCCCTTCCAAGGCCAGCACATCGAGATTACATTGGTAGATGTATACTTTCTTACCGGGATCCCTATGTTTGGAGTGGTTGGTGACTTGGCACCTGTGTTGTCTCGGGGGGAGACATTGGAGGAGTTGTGCGATCGGCACTGTTACACTATGATGTACATGCACGGCTCCTATATCCTGATGTGTGACATCGAGGATTTGTTGACACGGGTGGTGGTGACCTTATTGTAGTATATATTGGGTTCCATAGGGAGCCACAATATTTCTGGAGGGAAGCTTTAGCTAGTAGAGCATGCTATAGGTGGCATGTACTATGCATCGGGCCAGATGTATCTGTAGGCTGTTCGGCATTAGTTAAACAAGTCGAAGAATTCTGGCACTAGTTTTTGTTTTGGCTCCTTCCTATGTGCTTTCTTTTTTGAGAAAGTACCTACACTTTGTCCTCATTGGGATGTGCAGGATAGTGGTCCATGGGAGCCATGGATGTACAGATGGTGTCAGATGATGATCTGAGAGGGTGGTGGTAGAGTGGGCCACTTTTTTACTGAGGAGATATTGGAGCAGTGGTGCCAGCTTCCTATAGTGATTAAGGAGTACCTGTATATGGGTATGGACTACCAAGGAGACCCTGAGATGCCTTGATCTCTTGGCCAGGCCTGGGGACCAGCTAGTATGTATGTGTGATGATTTTATGCTCATCTTTATACATAGTGTATTTGAGTTGGTTGGTAGTTTGTATTATTTATGCATGTGGACTAATGGTTTCCTTGTTTGTATATGTAGATATTGGTCCTCTCCCACCACTTGGGCATCAGAGGTGGGTCCTTACCATAGCTCCTGCGGTGGTTCCTGCTGGGAGATCTCGTAGGTGACGACGAGAGATGGATGGAGTGCTACTGTATCTGGAGGGGCTTGCTACTAGAGTCTCAGATGATGGCTGGCAGTACTTGAGTAGTGATATGATTTCCACTATTCACAACTTTCTTCCAGAGTTGACTGGTGTGATGAGGAAGATGGTGATGGCTTGTGAGCACTTTTGCCGGGAGGTGAGAGGTGATCCTTCTGCAAAGGATGTGTCCTCTGAGGAAGATGATGACACCGAGTTAGATGACGAGTTTGAGTTAAATTAGTAGCCTAGTGGGGTTATCCCTAGTGTGGAAATTGAACCCAGGTGTTATAATAATTACACTCACAAAAATTGCCAATTACACATGCAAATTACACACAAAGGAGACTGAATATGGAGCAGAACACTAATCTATATTGAATAAGTGTACAATAGCCAACCTATGAAGTCACAGGCTACCACAATAAATAATTACATGAGAGATTCAAATGCATTGGGATTCCATTTGAATTAGTCAAAAGTAGGCTTACTAAATCTAAGCAAATCCCCCATAGGTGCATAAAGCAGCTTCCAAATCTATCTAGGAGCTCATGAATTGGAAAAATCAATTAGGAAAGATAATAGGTGATGGAAGGAAAACTCATACATGATTTTATTAGGAGAAAAGAGTGGAGGATGATGGGGCCAAAAAACAAGTTAACTTCACCTAGTCAAACTTTCCCAATTGCCTTAAAACTCAGCAAAAGCAGGCAATAAAGCAAAAAAATAGACATGCACTAGGAAGGCTAGGAATAAAGAAGAATTGATTCCAAGAGGTTTCCCAAGCGCTCCATGACTTAGTTTTAGCAAGTTTGACCACTTTGGACATGTGGAGGACAACTTGAATAAGGTGGATTATGGAAACTAGACAAATAAGACAAAAATGGATTAATTAATGTCTAAGGTAGCTAACTATGGGTTGATTATTATAACACCCCCCATTAATCCTAACTTATGAGTAAAATATCAGAAAATTATAGGGCCTAGTAACAAGGCTTATCCACCCTTTACATACTGCATGTCCATTTAACCAAGGAAAGAGACAAAAACCCAGTGGGGAAAATCCTCCCTTAAACATGGACAGTAAAACAAAATTTGAAAATCTTGTCATCAATCATGCTTCACAGCATGATAAGCAATCCATAGCAGTGATTTGATATTGCTGAATGTATTCTCTCAAAAAACTTTGGTGAAGATATCTGCTACTTGTTCTGAAGATGAATAGAAGAGTAGGTGAATGGTGCCATCATGCACAAGCTGTCTAATGTAGTGCATATGGATCTCAATGTGTTTGGTTCTCTGTCTCTGAACTGGATCATTGCAGATTCAATTGGTACTATTATTATCACAATAGATAGTAGTTGAGCATTCTGATTCAAAGCCACACTCACCAAGTAACCCCTGCTACCCTAAACATTGACTTGCTACATTTAAACTCCTCTATACTCTGCTTCTATAGATGAGAGTGCAATGGCACTCTATTTCTTGCTTGACCAGCTGATTGGTCCTTCAGCAAGAATGAACACATATCCTGATGTTGAATTTCAATCTATGTTGTCACCTACTCAATCACTGTCAATAAACCCAATCAAATCAAGATCAGATTTGGCTTTGTAGAAGATCCCATGAGTCCTTGTTCCCTAAACAAAGTTAAGGATCCTTTTGGCTTCTCTCCAATGGATCTCATGAGGATGATCCATGTATATTGAAGCCACACTTACTGCATAAGAAATATCAGGTCGAGTATGTGTAAGGTACAACAAACACCCAATCAGTTGCCTATACAGTGTATTATTTACCATAGGAGAAGAACCTGCTTCTTCAAGCTTAACTCCTGAAAGGAAGGGAGTATTGCTTGGATTGCAATATTTCATGTTGAACATATTCAGCAAATCCAAATCATACTTGGACTGATGTAATTTTATTCCATGTTTGGTTTGAGCAATCTTGAGACCCAAAAACTGGCTCAATAACCCCAAATCAGTCATAGAAAATGCATGGTTCATTGCATCCTTCAAGGAGGAAATTTCATCCTTTGAGCTTCCTATAATGAGAAGGTCATACAAATAGAAGACAATAATAATAAAATAACCATGAATCAGCTTCAAATAAACATTATTATTATACTTGCATGGAACAAAACTTAATGACAGCAAAAAGCCATCAATCTTGGCATACCAAGCCCTGGGGGCTTGCTTAAGCCCATACAATGATTTATTTATCCTGCACACAAGAGATGGATTAGTAAAAAATCCTTTAGGATGCTACATGTAAATCTCTTCAGTAATATCTCCATTCAAGAAAGCACACTTCACATCCATGTGATGTACCTCCCATTGCTTCGAAGTTGGAATGGCTAAGGCTAGCCTGATGGAGTCCATCTTTGCCACTGGTGGAAAGGTCTCATTGTAGTCTATGCCATGTACATATGAGAAGACCTTGGATACCAATATTGCCTTGTATTTCAAATGTGAACCATCAGCAGCAAACTTGGTTTTGAAAACCCACTTACATTGAACTAGCTTCCTCCTTTGGGGAAGATCAACCAGCTCCCAAGTGTTGTTCTTTTGGAGTGAGCTGAACTCTTTTTTAATGGCTGTTTTCCATCTTGGATCATGTTCTGCATATTCATATGTATGTGGGTCTTATTCAACCATCATATAGCATTTATCTACAAACAAAGGGTCTTTCATACACATAGCACTCTCAAACTGAGATCTAGTCCTCCTAGGATCACTAGGATTTCCAACTATTTCTCCAGCTGCATGAATGGTCTTTGCTGCCCATTTTGGTCTTGTAGGAATATTAGGATCTGAAATTAAATCATCATTATCAGACATATCAGAATCATCAACCTCATTTATCTCTTCACTTACATTCAGTGATTCTAGTGGTGAAGAAGACTCTCCAACTTCAACTGCTGCTAAAGGCTCTTCTTGGAACTGAACACTCCTTTCAATGAAAGATTTATTTGTGCTCAAATTGATCAGCTTGTACCCTTTTGAATCTTTAGAGTACCCAACAAATAGACACTCTTGGCTTTGGGGCTACAAATCCTTCCTCTTTTTTGTTGGAATTCTAGCCCAAGCCCTTGAGCGAAAAATTCTAAAATGGGTCACAACTGGCTTGTGCCCACTCCATGCTTCGAAAGGAGTCATACCATCAAGATATTTATGATGCACCCTATTCTGAATATATGCTGCATAGTTTATAGCTTTGGCCCAAAACTATGGTGGAAAAGTCTTAGCCTCCATAATGCAGGTTGCCATCTCTTTCAATGATCTATTCTTCCTTTCAACAACACCATTTTGATATGGTGTGTAAGGGATAGAATGCTGCATCTGAATACCTGCATCTGCACAATATTGAATGAAATCAGACTTGACATACTCACCACCATTGTCAGATCTGAGGACCTTGAGTTTCCTCCTAGGCTGGTTTTCAACCAAAGCCTTAAAGACTTTGAAGAGGCCAAAAACTTCAGACTTATGCTTCAGGAAGTAAACCCAGCAATTCCTGGAAAATTCATTTATGAATGTCAATGCATAGTTGGCCTGACTCATTGATATATGAGGAAATGGGCCAGCAACATCACTATGGATCAACTTAAGATGTGCAGAGCTTCTCTCATGACTAGCTTTCTCAAATTTATGCTCTAGGTGTTTTCCTAAGATGCAACCTTGATAGAATCCTTTGGAAAACTTAATCTTTGGTAACCCTATGACCATTTCTTTTTCACTAAGATCTGAAAGATAATTATAGTTAAGATGGACAAATATTTCATGCTAAACCTTGCTTGCCTCATTAGCATGAATCAGAAGAGCAGAGGGGTTTGAGTAGGGTAGGAAGTGTGAGAACATGTATACCTTCGAAGTGTGATTTGAGACTCCTTTTGCAATGATTTTACCACTTGAGATCTCTATGATCTCAACTTCATCAGGGGAGAATATGACTTTCTTTGGAGACCCTATGTGGGTCATCTGATACACTGATACAAGGTTAGAGGCAAGACCTGGAACATACAATACATTGCTGAACTTACCATGGTCAAGATCAATCCTCCCTTTGCCCACACTTTCAGTGAGAGAGTCATCTCCCAGTACTATTGGTGGACCTTTTGACATTTCAAGTGAGATGAATGCCTCCTTGGTTGAAACCATATGTCTTGAAGCTCCAGAATCAATGATGAAACTAGGTGAGCTTGATGTGCCAGCAACCAATGCATGAAATCTCTCTCTGTCTTCTGAATTTGATCCTCCTTCCCTCTTCTTTGAGCTATTACGAAGGGAGATGACATTCCTCTCTAGGAGTCGGGTCAGCATGTCAATTTGATTCTTCATGCAAGAGCTTTCAGGATTATTTCCCTTAATACAGTATGTGCACTTCCTCATTTCTCCTTTGTTCTTCTTCTTCTGGGTGTTCTTCTTGGAACCTGGGGGCTCCTCTGGAGACTTGCTCTTGTCTCTCTTTTGCTCAGGTGGCTTCTTAGATTTCTTCTTGCCTTTTGAATCCACCCTCGAATCTTCAACAACCAGAGCTTGGTCTTTGGAAGGTTTGATGGTGCCCATAATCACCAATTTATCTTGTTCTTATGTGAGAGATTCCATGAAATCTGCAAGGCTAGGCATTTTCCAGGCTTGAGCTATCAACTTACTGGCATGGAAGGTCAAGACAAACACTGAATAGCCAGGGCCAAGCTTTGAGAGTATTAATAGGAAGAGTACTTCAGGATGTTGCTTCAATATGGGATCAGGTGTGATCTCTTGGTTTAGCAGGAAGCAATCCTGTGTGGCACTGAGTACAGCTGAAGCAGAGTATGTCACAGCTTGTTCAGCTAGTTGTGAGGCAGTATGGCTGCGGAAGATACTGTCTGATATATTTGATCTCCAGTTGGATGCTACTTGTATACATTGTGACAACCAGATTTGCGTGAAGGTGTCAGAGAATCCTGTGTTCCATGACAGGTCGAAGCATATTGAGATCAAATATCACTATATCAGGGATATGGTGCAGAGAGGAGCAGTGAAGCTCCTGTATGTTGCGACGGAGGAACAGATAGCTGATGTATTGACGAAGCCATTGGCTAGGCTGAAGTTTGAGTACTTCAGAGAGAGACTTGGTGTTCTCCAGATTGAGGCTTCCTCCCAGAGACAGTGATGAGATCCAGAGCCATTCTGACATGGTGAGAGGATTGGTTCCTTCCATGGTCAGATGTAAGGGCTGAGCCATTCTGTGCATGGCTAAAGGATTTAGTTCCTTCCATGGCAGATGTAAGTGCAGAAATCTCTCCTCGTTGGAGTTGAGAGTCTTCCATCATTAGATGGGGTTGTGCCATTCTGACGAGCAGGTAAGATGTAAGGGCAGAGCAATTCTGTTCATGGCTAAAGGATTTAGTTCCTTCCATGTCAGATATAAGTGCTGGCCATTCTGTCGAGTAGGACAGATGTAAGGGCAACTGCCATTCTAGGAATGGAGGCACCTGGTCAGTTACCAGGAACACTCAGTCAAGTTGTGCAGATGGCATGTAATTCGGTCCCTGAGAGATCCAATAGGTTGGGTTGTGTGCCCGTAATCAGTCCTAGGATGCTCTTACGAGGTTTTTCCATGACCACATGTAATTCGGAGCCCTGGGAGATCCTATAGGTTGGGCTATGTGCCCGTAATCAGTCCTGGGATGCTCTTGCGAGGTTTTGTGGTGAGACCACATGTAATTCGGAGCCCTGGGAGATCCTATAGGTTGGGCTGTGTGCCCGTAATCAGTCCTGGGATGATCTTGCGAGGTTTTGTGGTGAGGTCACATGTAATTTGGAGCCTTGGGAGATCCTATAGGTTGGGCTATGTGCCCGTAATCAGTCCTGGGATGCTCTTTCGAGGTTTTGTGACGCACGTAATAAGTCCTGAGGATTCTCCAGTATGGCCAGTGATGATGAAGACCTGCAGGTGGTGGGCCTACATCCAGCATGAAATAGGGCTGGCTCTATAGAACTTCCTATGACGAGACAATACACACTTGATGATGACCAGTGGAGATCCAGATCGAGCTATGATCCAGATCCAGTTATGATGACTCCGAGAGATCCAGATCGAGCTATGATCCAGATCCAGTTATGATGACTCCGAGAGATCCAGATCGAGTGATGATCCAGATCCAGCAGTGATGATCCAGATCCTGTCTAGAGAGATGATCTAGATCGAGTGATGATCCAAATCCTCTCCAGAGAGATGATCCAGATCGAGTGATGATCCAGATCCAGTCCAGTGATGTTGATCCAGATCGAGTGATGATCTAGATCCAGTGATGCCATTTTATGATAATCTAGATCGAGAGATGATCCCGATCCATATGACTTGAAGATGAATATGACTTGAAGATGAAGATGACTCAGATGATCCAGTTAATGCAGAGAAGAAGACCAATGCTGAAAAATTGTGTCGAAAGAATACCTTCCTAGTTAAGAGGGAGTGTTGATGTATATGTAACTTCGGAATGTATTCTTCTATGTATTTTATATTATTGTAACCCGATGTTTATTCTGGGATGTTTCTATTATGTATTTGAGTCATGTGGTCATGCCCCGATGTTCCGATCGGGAGGATTATACTGTAAACAAGTCATATCAAGTCATTAGGTAAGTCCCCAATGTTTAGGGGCACTTGAGTTATTATACACTAATTAAGGTGTAGGCTCGAGTAATAATTATTAGGTCAAGCCTACGTGTGAAATGGTAATTCAAGTGAACGGACTAATATAAATAGAGAGGGTGAGTCTCTCTATTGGTCACTTGTGAATTACATCACTTGCTCTCTCTCAAGTGTGGCGCACCTTTGGAGAAGGAAATTCTTTGTCTTGACAGAAGACATAAGGCTGCTATTGTGTTGGGAGGTCATCTTACTGTTTTGGGATCACATCTTGTGGTGATACTATCTTAGAGGAAGTTGAGGGGTTTTCTCCTTTTATGGTTTCCCCTCCTAAAAGCTTTGTGTCTCTTGTCTCTTGTGATATGCTTATGTGATTGCTGTGCTTGTTATTCTCTCAGTGAAAAGATCTTATCATAATGCTAGCTTAAATGTTGAAAAACTAACATATGCAAGAGAGAAGGGTTTTGAGAGTGACCCCCCACCCTCCTTTTATAGCTTTTTTTGGGGTTTTAGGGTTTTAAGCCCTTGGTCCAGGCTTTAGCCCCTTTTTTGGGATTTTAGCTCCTTTTTCCCTAATTTTAGCTCATTTTAGGGTTTTAGCCCCTTGTTGGGGGTTTTAGCTCCTAGGAGAGTATTTTGGGCTCCTTTTTGGGGTTTTTAAGCCCTTTTCTTCATCCTTAAGAATTTTTTAGGGTGTGGGGGTCTAGACGATGGTCATGAAGTGGTGTACTTGGGTGGTGTAGGTCATGGAGAGCTTAGTGATGGATTTTTTGGGTTAACAAGGACCTTTAGGGGGGGGGTCTTTCCAAACCTCCCCCCCTCCCCCCCCCAAAAAAAACAAATTCTGAGGAGCGGGGGAGGGAGGGTGGGTGGGTTTGAAACCCTCCCCCAAAAGTCTAATACTTAGGGATTTTGAGGGATTTTTTTAAGAACCACCCCTAAATACATAAAAAAAACTTTGGGGGAGGTTAGAAAAAACATCGCAAGCAAAAAATTCCCCTAAAAGGGTGATTTTTTGTAGTAAAGATCCAATAAATAGCATAAAAATACATAAATAGACAAGAAGATATTAACCCATGCCTTAATAATTAGGAACAAAGAGAAATAAATATTCTCTTCTAGGGAGGAACCTACTTACACAATGCACTGTGTATACAAGATAATACAAGATACAATGATGCCTAAAATGAAAATATACCCTTCCTATATATAGGATATAAAGGTGTACCATAACAAATAATAGTGTTAAATTTCCATATGCTAAGCTATATCATTAGTAATTCATTTCGATTTCATAACAAAAGCATATAAACAGGATCACTGAAAGATAGACAAGCACAACCATACAAAAGGAGAACAAAAATATTTATCCTAAAGGGAAAAACCCAACAAAATCTTCCTCAATATAGATGCCCCAAAAGATAAAAGATAAAACCAACAAGGAGATCAAAGCCTGATCCTCCTCCTTCTCTAGCTACTTCGCTTCTCCACTAATGTGCTACACAAGTGAGAGTGTGTGTGTCTCAAATGAGGAGCACCACACCTCTATTTATATTCACCTGTTCACTTTAATTAACTCATCCGACATGTAGGCTCGAGTTAATCATGTAGGCTCGATTTAAACATGTAGGCTCAAGTAACCACATTGGGGTGCTAATGACCCACCTTTACAAATAGAGGGAACAACCTCATGACTCTTATTAGTTATTTTGATTAGAAGCATCGAGTTACAAGATAATACAAGTGGTTCTCCCGGTAGGACCATCAGGGACCACAAAAGATACATATAGAATATTCTTCGAAGTTACAATATTTCAACACTCCCCCTTAACGAGAAGGGTATTCTACAACAACATCAACAACAACAATAGTAGGAGAGGACATCATCAACATCATCAGGGTAACACATCTATAAATCATTGGAAGCTTTTCAACATCATATAGTCTTCATCTTCAATATTTGACGATAGCAACTCTTTAATCAACATCAACATCTTTTGACCTTTTGATCAGCAACATCTTCAACACTTTGATCTTTCAATCAGCAACATCTTCAGTAACATCTTCAGCACTTAGACCTTTCGATCAATAGCAACATCTTCAGCACTTTGACCTTTTGATCAGCAACATATTCAGCATTT
Source organism: Pseudotsuga menziesii (assembly GCA_001517045.1). Lineage (NCBI taxonomy): Eukaryota > Viridiplantae > Streptophyta > Pinopsida > Pinales > Pinaceae > Pseudotsuga > Pseudotsuga menziesii. Next base: position 701,102 of record LPNX011204858.1, read on the forward strand.
TGACCTTTCGATCAACAACATTTTCAGCAACATCTTCAACACTTTGACCTTTCGATCAGTAGCAACATCTTCAGCACTTTGACCTTTCGATCATCACCAATATCTTCAGCATTTTGATCAGCAATATCTTCAGCACTTTGATCTTTCTATCAGCAAAGACATCTTCAGCATTTTGACCTTTCAATCAGCAACATCATCACATTCTGATTCGTAACATCGTGATCAGCACCATCATCATACTTCAACTCTTGAACAGAATCATCATCATCATATTCTGATCTTTTGATCAGTATGTTGTCATCATCACATACTGATCATCATCATCGTCACACTTTGATCTTTCGATCAGTACATCATCATCATCATATTCTGATCTTTTGATCAGTATGTTGTCATCATCACATACTGATCATCATCATCGTCACACTTTGATCTTTCGATCAGTACATCATCATCATCATAAAATCATTATCATCAAAACATCAACATCATCATCATCAAAACATCAACATGATCCTTCCTTTCAGAATTATGGGATCAACATGTCTGTGGTACTCAGACGATCCTTCCTGTCAGAATTATGGGATTTAGGTCTTTACGGAGTTATAACGATCCTTCCTTTTGGAATTACAGGATCAACACATTTATGGAGCTCAGAAGATATTTCCTTTCTAAATTACGGGATCAAGTCTTTACAGAGATACTAACGATCCTTCCTTTTGGAATTACGAGATTTAGGTCTTTATGGAGTTGCTAACAATCCTTCCTTTTGGAATTACGGGATCAACACATTTGTGGAACTCAAACAATCCTTCCTATTGGAATCATGGGATCAACACATCTGTGGAACTCATACAATCCTTCCTGTTGGAATTACGGAATCAAGTCTTTATGGAGCTACCAACGATCCTTCCTTTCAAATTACGGGATTTAGATCTTTACAGAGTTAATAATGATCCTTCCTTTCGGAATTACGGGATCAACACATCTGTGGAACTCAGACAATCCTTCCTATTGGAATTACGGGATTAATTCAATGATCCTTCCTTTCAGAATTACGGGATTTAGGTCTTTATGGAGTTACTAATGATCCTTCCTTTCGGAATTATGGGATCAACATAGTTGTGGAACTCAGACAATCCTTCCTGTTGGAATTACAGGATCAAGTCTTTACGGAGCTACCAACGATCCTTCCTTTTGGAATTACAGGATTTAGTTCTTTACAGAGTTACTAACGATCCTTCCTTTCAAAATTATGGGATCAACACATCTGTGGAACTCAGACAATCCTTCCTATTGGAATTACGGGATCAATTCAATGATCCTTCCTTTCAGAATTACGGGATTTAGGTCTTTACGAAGTTACTAATGATCCTTCCTTTCGACATTATGGGATCAACACAGTTGTAGAACTCAGAAAATACTTCCTATTGGAATTATGGGATCAACACATGTTCTCAAGTACCAAAGTCACCAGATCTATTCTGAACCGAGGTTCAAGGATGATACAATCCTACTACATTCTCGATGACCGAAGTTCACCGAATCCATTCTGAACCAAAGTCCAAGGATGATACAATCCTGCCACCTTCTCGATGACTGAAGTTCACTGGATTCGTTCTGAACCAAAGTTCAAGGATGATACAATCCTACCACATTCTCGATGACCGAGGTCATCATATCACTTCTGGACATATGTCCCAGGATGATACAATCCCTCTTCATTCTCGAAGACCGAGGTCTCTGGATCACTTCTAGACATATGTCCCAGGATGATACAATCCCATTGCAACATCACTACTCCCCCTCTCAAGGAAGGTTTTTCCAAACCACACCAAGATTGTCTCAAAAGTGTTCAAACTTTACTCGGGACAGAGGCTTCATCAGCACATCACCATCTAAACCATCATCATCTACATCTTCAGTATGTGAATACTGAACTATCACCATCTGTATCTCTAGTATGTGAATACTGAAAGCATCATCTATATATTTAGTATGGGAATACTGAAACATCATCATCTGCATATTTATCTTGTATGTAGAAATATCGGATTTCTATGTGTTACGACGGAACACAGGGTTCTCTATTATCACAACTCTCGTTATCACATAGAATCAATGTAGTATCCATCTTCAGGTCAAGGAGACCTGATATCAGCTTCCGAAGCCATATGGCTTCACAATTTAGCAGAGCAATCTGCTATGTATTCTGCTTTTGTTGTTCTAAGAGAAAGACTGGACTATTTCCTGCTAAACCATGAACTCATAGCAGGCCCCAAACAAAAGCATCTACCTGATGTGCTTTTCTTGTCTGAGATACTTCCAACCCAATATGCATCTGTAGTCATGGCTACCATCATAGTATAAACCAAGGTCTATAGTCCCTTTCAGATATCTCATCACATGTTTTGTAGCTACTAGGTGAACCCATCTTGGTTGAACAAGATATTGACTTAAGGTGTTCATAGCAAAACAAATGTCTAGTCTGGTATTTGTTAAGTACATCAATGACCAAATGATCTATCTATAATGAGTCGCATATACTAACTCTGATGAGTCATCATCTAACAGATTCAGGTTGGAGTCCATGGGTGTGGCCATGGATTTGCATTCCAACATATTTAGTCTCTTCAATATCTCTACCGCATACTTTCCCTGGTTGAGAAATATTTCTTCTGAACTTTGTCATATTTCCAGACCTGGGAAATAGTGCATTAACCCAAGGTCTTTCATCTCAAATACTTCTACTAGTTTCTTCTTGCTTTCCATGATATATTTCTCCTTCCCTGTAAAGAATAAGTCATCCACATATAATAACAGGATGACAGGTTCATCTTCTACAACCTTGAGATAAAGGTTAGGATCTGCTTTACTCTTGGTAAAACCCATAATTGACAGGAAACTGCCATACCAAGCTCTGGGAGCTTGCTTCATGCCATAGTGGCCCTTCTTCAACTTACATATATGAGTCCATCTGTCTTCAACTTCAAATCCTTTCGATGTAAAACTCTTCCCCAATCATACCATTAAGGAAGGATTATCTTCACTTCATCATGGAAGCAACTACCATCATAGTTCTGAAGGAAGTGTGCCTTGCTTCCTAGAGTAAGTGTCTCTTCAAAATTAATTCCCTCTTTCTTATAGAAACCTCTAGCCACAAGTCTTTCCTTACTTCTATCAGCGACATATTTTTTCTTACAAATCCATTTGTAAGATACCACATGCTTGCTTTCTGGTTTGAGTACTATATCCCAAACATCATCATAACATCTTCCATGAGTTCGTCTTGTTAGATCATCAACATATCCTAGTCTTCTGCATTCAACTTTGAAGGTTGGAACCCACTTTACTCTTGGTAAAGTCTCGATCCATCAAGAAGCTATCCATCATGTTGTACCGTGTCAAACTCAGATATCTTCTGTAGTCACTCCCCCTGAAGTGGAGTATTATCTTCCTTCTTCATTTTGTATAGGTGATTCTATGCTTGATATATACTAGTCAATAGAGTATGTCATGTCATAGTCTATTCTTTCTAAGGAAAATCAGGATTCTTGCTTTGTACACTTGTTCTTGCAGATCCATATGGAAGATACTACGTACTTCCCTTTATGTCTCGAAATCATATCATATACATCATTCCCCATAATCAACTGTTATTCTTTGATCATAACTTCTTTCATAGCATTTTTTTTTCATCTTGAGTTATCTCTCATACCCATGGTGGTCTTCATCCTTCGAGGTGGATCTACCGCTCTTTGAAGGTTTCTTTGACCCTGGGAGATTTAGATTCATGTTTATTGAATTGTCATTACTTGTTCTTCAGAACAAGTCTCATCCTTATTTTCTTGTAGGAGGTTGTACATGACCTTTCCTACAATTCAAATGCACCAGTTGCATGGTTAGAACTACATATGCATAATGACAAATTCTTATGCATCATGCAACTATTTAGCCAATACAACATTCATCCATATCTCAGAGAAACTTTCTATATGCCTTCCATCTCTACCGTGACATCATTGAGATTGTGCACTAATCCAATATGTCAACAAATAGGCTTCATTCTAGATAAGTAACAATGGAGATTTGTATAGAACCATGAGCTACTTACCCATCACATGCATGCAAACAACACATCAACTAAATATAATCAAATGCATAACAAAATAATATCATTAAATGACAATTGAATACTTATCTTTTGTTTGTTTCGTGGGTAGAATCCTTCTTGATCATTCTACTTCATCATCTTCTTCATCCATGAAATCATCATTTCTTATCCAAATGACAAGATGGATAAGAGTTTCATCAAGAATTGAGTTCTTCATATTCCTCATCGCTTGAGGGATCTTCTTTGAATGGTGAGAGCTTGATCTTCAATTTGCTCCCATCTTTCTTCTTCTCTTCTTATGAGACGAGCTTCTTCTTCTTCCCAGAGTCAACTGAAAGTAATCACTTCCTTTTGGCACACATTCCTCATATTAATGAATCCCATGATCATGGGAGGCCATTCTCTGCTTCTTCTTCTACCGCTTCAAGATGTTATGCATTTTGGATCTTCACATTCTTCAACTGTTTTCTCAAATCCATCTTCTGAATTATGTTCTTATCTTCAAATAACTTGATCAAGGAATCAAACATCTTCGGTGTATTTAGGGAAGAAACTTGTGGTACAAGTTGATCCGTTATTGAATCAACAATGATCTTCTTGGCCTTGATCAAGTTCTTCTTGTGTAAGGTTTTGAGGCTCATCTCCCTCTAGAACTGGAACCTCTCTACTCATGTAGGTGTCCAGAGTCATTTTCTTCGGAGAGATCAAATACTTCCATGCTTAGAAGTTTTCAACTTCACCAAGCTTATCATCAATCTGATGTGATAGATCACTTTGAAATGAGAACCTCAAATGCAAATAGCAAAAGATTAGATTTTACCGATTTGAGGTGTCCGTCCTGCTTCCGAAGCTGGCTGATCTAGGGTTTGTTAGAGAAACCCTAATTTTCAAAACTTCAAATATTTCATATTTTATTGGATATAAATATATATCTCTTCAAATGTAGGTGTCCAATGTACTCCTTTTCTGAAAACAGTGGAGGGAAGCTCCCGGAACAGGAAGCCCTGGTTTTCCAATTTCTTCTGCAGAAATTCTTGTTACTATTTCTGTGATATCTCCGAAATTACTGCTCCTTTGTGTCTAAAATTTCACACTGAGGTAAAATCACATGTCCCTGATCCAAAACCATAGTTTTCATCAGAATTTGTTTCACCAATTGGGATTTAGGATCATTTTCCCAAGGTGACCTGTTACAGGACTGTTCAGAATAGTTAAGTTGTACAGCATGCCACATGTCACGGGTTTATCTTTAGGTTTGGAAATTCAGACCATAGAAAGTATAGACCATGATATTTCTGGAAGATCTTCAAGAATTCCATTTGGACCTCTGTATCCCACGCTACAGCAATTCTCCCCAGGTATCCTGTTTAGGGATGCATTCTGGAAGAGGCTAGAACCCTAACTTTGAGGGATCATATCTCTTAGAATATAGTGAATCTAAGGATGAATTTTAGACACAGTGTAAATCAGGATTTTATCTTCGACCTCTACATTAGTAATTCATTTCGATTTCATAACAAAAGCATATAAATAGGATCACTAAAAGATAGACAAGCACAACCATACAAAAGGAGAACACAAAGATTTATCCTGGGAAAACCCTAAAGGGAAAAACCCAGCAAAAGCTTCCTCAATATAGATGCCCCAAAAGATAAAAGATAAAACCAACAGGGAGATCAAAGCCTAATCCTCCTCCTTCTCCAGCTACTTCTTTTCTCCACTAATGTGATACACAAGTGAGAGTGTGTGTGTCTCAAATGAGGAGCACCACACCTCTATTTATATTCATCCGTTCACTTGAATTAACTCATTTGACATGTAGGCTCGAGTTAATCATGTAGGCTCGAGTTACACATGTAGGCTCAAGTAGCCACACTAGGGTGCTAATGACCCACCTTTACAAATAGAGGGGACAAACTCATGACTTTTATTAGTTATTTTGATTAGAAGGATCGAGGTACAAGATAATACAAGTGGTTCTCCTGGTAGGACCATCGGGGACCACAAAAGATACACATAGAATATTCTTCGAAGTTACAATATTTCAACAAATAGACCCACTAATAGAACCAAGACGGAATCAATAATATGTAATACACCACCATATAGTGGTTAATGCGCCACACTATAGGGGGGAGTCTGCCCAACATTTAGGGCCTAACAAATTCTCCTTTGTGCCAATATTCACTTTACAAGTCTTTAATGGTTATTTGTAATTGAAAGATCATATATTAGGTCCTTCTATTATGTGTTCTCCCTCAATATATGGTATTTATACATTTCTTGGTCTATCCTCCTCCTGATCTTCTTCAACCACCTTATAACATTTCAAAATCTCTTCAACTATCACATATGATCTATGTACATTGTATAATGGTATAACTCTATTCACATCTTCAAGTGCAAAAATCTTGTCCTTGGGACCTCAAATTCAAACTAAATGTTACGTTGAAATTGCTTAGCATCTCTTCCCAATCCACTATGCCTCTATGCATTTGCATCACTACATACTAATTTCTTAGAATAACATCCAAAGTGTGCACACATATATGTGTTAATTCTTACTTTGGTATTGCATTCCATATTTTCATGGGAAACAAAATAGCTTCATAATTTCGTATTTTCCTTCTCGGTTGTGGTCATAGCTATTCATTCCATAATATCTGACAAATATGGGTTCCCATGGGGGAAGAATCAACTTAACTTAAAATTGGGGATTAATGCAAGTGGGTATTTTATGGGAGATGGAAGGAGGGAGGCCAGTATGCTATCATTCTAATATGTTCCATGGTGATGTCTTTAACTATCCTACATAAAATAAGGAACTCTATGCCTTTTTCAAGTTGTCAAGAAGTGGAATAACTATATGATGAAAAAGGATACCATCATGCACACTAATCACTAGCAGTTGCAATGCTTGCAGGTCCATATAAAGTTGTAGATAACATGACATTACAAGTGGATGGGATGTCATCAATAATTCCATATAAATGTCAAATATAAGAATAGGGGTAAATAAATGGTTGTATACATAGTCTCAAAACAATATACTACCAATATAACAACTTTGGGTACTCTTGTGCATAAAAATCCTTTCACCCATGATGCATGCAAGGAGGAATACATAGAAGACAAGGACTTCAAGGAGGTATTTCAAAATATACAATACCAATTCCATGTGGAGTAAGGTGACAACAATCATGACTACAATATCTAAGATGGATTACTCTACAAGTTGGAAAATCATTTTGTTCCTAAAGGTGAGATATTGCAACTCATGCGAGAGGCTCACACCTACAAAATTGAAGGGTATGTTGGTGTTGGGGAAACAATTGAGACCTTACCAATGTATGCTTATTGGCCTAAAATAATTTGTTTTACAAGAAATCCCATTAATACAAAGAAATATCTATACCATCCATTACATATTCCTACAATACCATGGGAGAGAAACTACATGAATTTTGTGGGTGGTTTTCCACAACCACTAGAAAGGGACATGTATATTTATTTGTGATAGCTGAAAATTTTAGAAATATTTGGATTTGTATTCTTTGTAAAAACACCACCAAAGGATAATAAGAAACAAACATGGTCTTTGAGCAGGTCTAGTTTCACCCTGGGATACAAACGAGAATCATCTCAAATAGGGATAATATATTTCTCAATGTATTTTGAACTACACTTTTGGAGAACATGGACACTATGTTGAAGAGATCTACATCATTCTATCCATAGATATATGTGTAGCCAGAAGCATTCAATATGAATTTGGTGCAAAATTTGATAGGTTACATTCAATATCATATGAAGACATGGGATGAAAATATAATCTACATCCAATACTCTTATAACAAAGTAGTCCACGCTTCCATTAGAAGTCCCTTTTTGAAGTCCCTTTTTGGAAGTCCCCTTTTGGATATATTCCACCATCAACTCTAGATATTGTTTATATAAACCAAGGTGGAACGAGGGAATATAACATACGTGAACAATTAAGATTCAAAATATCATTTATAAGATCAAGAAAATCCATTTAAAATTATAGGAAACATTGAAGAGCTCACAGGAAAAGTATAAGGTAAGACATGACAAACACAAGGTTGAGAAAAAAAAATCATGGTGGCAGAGAGTTTTGTTGCACTTGAATAAAGAAATACTACAAGGTCCTGGTAAGAATATCAAGGATTTGTAGTATGTTCATTTTTAATTGCTAGAGAAGGTAGGATATAATGTGTACATATTCACTCTACCCTTATCTATGCAGATTATGTCAATACTGAATGTGGAAAATCTAAATCTCTATGATCCTTCTATGTTGGACTAGGAACTTGAGTAGGTCTTACCTTCTGAACAAGATTTACTACCATATGTTCAATAAGAGTTAGTAGAAGATAAAATTTTGTATAAGAAGTTGAAATCAACCAGGTGAGGACAGTATGGAATTTTGTAGGTGGGATTGAAAGGAAAAATTCCATGCAAGGCTAAATGGTACTCGAAGGAGAAGGTAGAGAAAAATTTTCCTCACCTCATTCAGCAAAATATTTTGGGCACCAAAAGAATCCTAAAATTGGGAGGTGTGGTCTGAAATGGATCAACATATAATTTTTCATATATTTTGGTGCTTTTGGGTGGAAATATTTAATGAATCCGCTTTCAAGTCCCATTTTAGTTGCATATTTGGGGTATAGATCCTTTTGAGTCCTGTTTCAACCAACTTATTTTGGGATCAAATTATCATCATATGAACCATGCTCCTTGATGTTATCCTACACTCCAATACCTTTCCAATGTTCCAATAATGGTTGGCCATTTTCAGCCAACAAGGCTTAGCAACATTAAATCTTCATTCAAAACCATAGAACAAGAAAGACAAAGTACAGTAAACACATTATCGAATCCAAATTATCTATTAATATATAAGAAAACTTATAGAGATCTTGCATTTACCAAGAATAAAGGAGGCAAAGAATTGAAACCTTATCTTGACTCTTCAATCACGATATCCTCACTCTAATACAATACAATTTTTGTCCACATAATTGCATGAGAAAACATTATAAAGAATCTCAAATTAGTTAAAACAATAACCTATTCTTTAGCTAATTTTCCACTAATATATAAAATACCCTAGATGAGTTCTTACTCACTCATAATTCATAATTTGAGTCAGTACTACATTAAATACATAAATAATTAAAATTCCCAAGTTGGGTACTATTGGCCCAATCTACTGCCGTAAATCAGACATTAAATTTTAATTGTGAATTCAGAATCCTAATACTTAGAAGCACATCCAAAATCTATGGACTTAGAACTAGACTAGTTTAAAAAAAACTATGCTTTAGAAATGAACCTCAGACCGTTTGAATGTTGTAAGCTCAGAACTACCAAAATCCCTTATGGAAAGTGTATTCATTAGAATTCTTAAACTCATAAACATTTGAAACATGAAATATTCTAAAACTTAAAATATCAAAATCATAAGAATCTATAGCATTACTACTCCATTGTTGAAAACAAAAGACATTGAATTCTTTTATAAGAAGTCAATTCACAATGTATTTGATTCCTTCAACAACTGAATATATTCTATAAAAAATGGAACTAGAAAATCCTACATTAATTAGAAAACGTATGCTACTATCAACTAATTAAATCTTACTTGCATCACATAGCTTACTAAGTAAAATCCTACTTGCATTACACTGACTCAGATTGGATTTGTAAGATGCAATTTGAAGTTTTTAATAGAAAAATAAAGGAAACATTAAAAACATACCAATACACAGTAATCAAAGAAATGAGTGTGCAGGCTTGGCAGAGTGGGCCCTCCACTGCTTCGCTCACAGACAAAGGAAGGTTACATAACTCTCAACATTTAAATTGATTCACAACATGTAAAAACAATCTCACACAGCTATTTGAAGCCTGAAATTTTTATTTCAAAATATAGATGTTCATATTCATCGGATGGAAATTGCATAGAAAAGTTCAAATATTTATTCCATTTGTTTTAAAACTGAAAATTCTACAATCCGGCTAAACTCATAATGACATCTCTCCATTCTCCTTGAGCTTGTCCTCTAGATCCACAAAAATAGGAGAAAATCTATGCAAAATCGAAAAAACCTTGTTTTTATGCTTCATGGCAGTGCAAGTGGTTGTCTTTGACCATCGTTGACTCGACACCTGTGAAAACTATTTTGTGAAGCTGTTAGGAATTAATACATCTGTGTGCATAAAGTATTCTTCTGATTGTTTCAAATCATGCCTAGCTATCCTGCAAATATCCAAAGCTAGGAACATTTACAGGAAGTTATCAAATTCTATAATCTCATTGAAATTTAGATTTAAATGCTTTAAAAACTACGAAATTTGATTCATTTAATAGAAGAAACAATTATACCTTAGCTTGATGAAATTCAAGGTTTTGTGGGTGAAACATGAGGGTTTATGGATGAAACATAAGGGATTAAAGAGATGAATTGAAGGGTTATGGAGAAAAATCAGGTTACAAAAATAGTATCCAACATCTCACCCAAGAGGAAGGTATTGCATGTCCTCATGCATAAAGAGAGTTTCCAAAACTGAATATGCATATCCCCATGCATGGAATTTTTGTTGTACTGCTGCGACTTATCCTCTGACATCTCTCTTCTCTGTGATGATGCATCAACACTAACCTGAGTTGCATGAAGGACCTTCAATCCGTGATACTTTGTTTTGAGTGTCCTCTTTTGCTAATACCATTTATATGCTTCTTTAGAGATTTAAATGTTCTGAACTCTAAGATTTCTATTCTTTTTCCTCAATCTCTCATTTTCTAATTCCAATTCCTTCCTCTCTAGTTTTAACTTTTCAATATTTTTGTTGTTCTTAGAAGAATTCTTCTTTTTAATCCCTATTGTAGGCTATGTGTAAATATTGTCCACCCCAAATTCCTCATCTTTCTTCTTAAGTTTTTCCTTCTCCTTCTCTAAGTACTCTTCCTTTTCCTTTTATGTGGCTTTTTGATCAAAGACAGGAGAAATGATAGATATATCTTCATTATTTTTCTCTTGATTGTAATCTGGATTCTTCTCAATTGTCTAAATATCTAATTCCAATACTTCTTTTGTTGCTTTTTGTTCAAAGATGATATTCACCTCTTCATCATTTTTCCAAATCTCACATGTTGGAATTTCTTCTTGACTTTCCAAATATTGTATGTATACATAATACCATTGATGTACCTCATCATTATTTTATGTTGCTTGTTTCTTCTAACCTTGCTGATCTTTTCTTGATCTTCTTTAGTAAGTGGTTAAGACCTTATCCTTTTCTTGGAATTGTAATTCTTCTTTTACCATGCTTCCAGTTCTTATTCTTCTCTTAGTATTTTTTGAGATTGTTTCCTTAGAGTTATGTATTTCATCTTCAATGTATGTTATCATTAATACTTCATCTTCTTTCAATCCTTCATCTAGGAGCTCCTCTGGTTCTTCAAATTCATTAAGAACTACAAATTGTTGTGATGCCAAACATTGTTTTTTTAATTCATGTGTAAGGATAATATTGATGATTCCACGGTGGAAAAGGCTTGTTGTAGTGTCTTCAATATGTTTTTGAACAACTTTAGCCATTTTGGAAAGGATCTGTAACAGAAAATAGGTTATGTTAATCTCACAATCACCCCTCAAATGTTGCATCAATTTAATGTGATAGAGATATATGAAACTAAATATTCCTTCACAAGTAAGAATTTTTGGATGATATATGCCACTTCATCCCAAGGATGAATCAACAAATTCCTTGGTCCTCCTTTCTTCCATTTTACTGATCCTGCCCTTTATTTCCATAAGAAAGGTATCCATGTCTTTTACTCAAACTATTTTGTTTTAAAGAACCTCTATCCCTATTGAGGTAATCCAATAATTTGTGCCAAGATATCCTAAGATAACCTCAAAGTAAAGTTACCTATTGTATCCCTCTCACCATCAAATTAATGGGAAAATTCTAGCCTAAATTTTTCATTATATCCATCAAACTTCTCAAAGAAAGGAATCCAATGTTTCGTGTCAAAAATTTCCAAACATTTTTCATGAATAGAAGAGGGATCAAATTTCACTGGTTCTATCCTAGAAACCAGTTTTTTTTTTTTTATTTCAGTAAGGATTTCCTTATACAAGGGAAATTTCAAACAAAAATCAACTCAGAGATTCTATCCTATCTTGCAATATCGTTTGGATTCTCTGCTATGTTTTGAATTTCAACTAGGAAAGAGAAAATATATGTTTTTGAATTGTCCTTTACCTTTCCTTGGGCGATTTTTGCCTCACGATTATGCATGTGTGCATGCAAATAATCCTTTGCTATGTTTGTTGTTTACTAGAGAACGATTTCTTCTTCTTGGTTATTCCTACGTTCTTCTGTATTTTCAACAATTTACCTCTACAATCGTGAGATTAATTCCTGGGAATGAGCAAAACAACTCCTTCATTTTTAGGAAACTACCTCTGTAATCGTGAGAGTGGAACCTGGGAATGAGAAAAACAACTGAGACAAGGAAAATGCATGCTCATATCCAATCACTACCTTGGATTTCAAAATTATGGAAGAATGTGTGGGGGTGAGGGAATGGTTTAATGATTACCCATTTTCTTATAATCATGTTTTAAAACTTTCATTTCCCACTTATTTTGCAATCATGTCTTGAACTTTCCCATTAATTTTGTTTCTTCTATGTTTATGACCCATACATACCTTTTTAAAATGTATCATGTGTTGACATTTTAGGGTAAATATGAAAACCTTGGAAATTCTATAGGCCAAAGAATTTTTTTTGTTTGTGATTCTTTTTGAAAAATGAAATCTGAAGCTTTCATGTAGGATGCAGTTTAGGCATGAGATCAAGGATCTACAATTTTTTTGACTACTATCTTTTATTGAACAGAGACATACGTAGAAGTAGAGTGGTGGATGATGTGGAACTGCATTCAGATATTTTATAATTCTTGACATTTTGATCTCTACTTTGAGTAAGTGACAAAAATCCTATTACCCTCATAACCCTGATCACCTAGCTTTGGCTGGTCTCCTGATGATGATCTCAAAGTAGAGATCAAATGTTGAGAATTATAAAATATCTGATTGTAGTTCCACATCATCCACTACTATTTTTTATACCTAGGGCAGTGGAATGAATGGGTAGATGTTAAAGGTTGTGAGGCTGAGAGTGAATGGGTACATGATCAGGGTTGTGAGGGTAATAGGAATTTTGTCGCTTACTCAAAATGAAGAATAATGCAACTTTTTAAAACATTAAAATCAAATTCTTACAGACTTGATTGTTGATACCTTGTGCTCTTCATGCTGCTTTGATGTGACAGGTTTGAATTGTTAAGACTTGTTTGCTTCTCTGAATGTATTCACATGTACCTATGATGAAATTGTTTCTCGGTTCGTATGGCTTGGTGTATCCTTTGGATGAAAAGTATGATGGTTTGAGATGCTTTTTTCTCAGGTCCCTCTGCTTTTGATTTGCTATGCTTTTCAGGTGCCTCTGTAAATATGGAAACTTATGCTTTTTATTGGAATGAAACTATGCTAAAATGAAAAATGAAATTGTGACATCTACATGAGGCTTGGAGGGTTTTCAAAACATAAAAAAATAAGACTTGATATGATTCTCCCTCTCAACCCTATTTATTGACTTGTCCTCAAGTCATTCATGCTGAAAAAACTGAAATGTAATGCAAACTAGGAATTGAAAAATGTTTTTGAGAATTTGCAATGGCCAACTAAACTTGGTTTTCCAATGAAAATTAAAGTTTATGTTTTGCCAGTTGCCTGGTTTTCACGACTAAACTTTGTTGTTTTTGTTTTTTTTCTTTTTCCTTTTTTCTTTTCTTTTTTTATCATCGAAATTGTTAAGAAGAAAGTGAAGGTGAAACACCAGTGTGTTTTTCCAGCACCTCCATCTCTCTCTACTGAGAAATTTGTTGTACAAAATCCTCCTTGTTAACAACCTTATTGTATATTCTTAGCCTATGTCCATTAACTATGAATGTACTTGTGTAATCATCTATTGTTTGTAATTTGACTGAGCCATTGTCATATACCTCTGCAATCTCATATGGACCAAGCCAATGAGTTTTGAACTTAGCTTTAAAATTTTTGAACTTGGAATCAAATAATAAGGTCCTCTCTCCTACCTTAAGCTGTCACTTCTTGATGAAGTTATTATGCCATTGTGCTCTTTGTTGCTGTACCAAGATAGTTTGTTCTACTACAACTTGTCTCATCTCATCTAATTTATTTAACTCCATTATCCTTTCTCTTTGTGCTTCAGAAATCTCTAATCCTAAATCAACTGCTAATTTAAAAGTATGATTTGAAATTCAATTGGTAACAACACTTGCTTTCCATAGACTAGTTGATAGGGAGTAAAACTAGTATTGTTTTTCCAAGTGATTTTGTATTCCCCATAAATATTCATGAAGCTTGTATGATGAATATTTTATGTGCATTTGATTTGTCTTGGTCATGATTGTTTCTATAGTTTTATTGGTGGACTCTACTTGGCCATTGGCCTGTGGATGGTAAGGGGTAGATTTTCGGTGCTTGATTTTTTACTTGTCTTCTATCTCTTGAACTAGTTTAGAATTAAATTGTGCTCCTTGATTAGTAACAATATATTTAGGAACTACGAATATAAATAATATTTCTTCAAAGAGAAAATTGACTACTTTTTATTATGTGGCTCTTGGTAGTGCTTTCGGTTCCACCCATTTTGTAACATAGTCAGTACATATCGGTATGTACCTCTTTCGTTTTGATGGTGGATGGATTGGACCAATGAAATCAAGAGCCCATTTTTCTAATGGATCTATGAGAACATGTGGCTGGAGTGGCATCTCTTTAGATGGTATTGGTCTTCCCATCCTTCGAAAAATATCACAACTTCTAACATATTTATTGGAATCTTTGAAGATAGATGGCCAATAATACCCTAAGTTGAGTATTTTGTATGTTTCTTGTTTATCTGCAAAATGGACACCACATGGTTCATCATTACAACATTTTAAAATTTCTAAACTATCATATTTCCTAACACATATTCTAATGATAAGATCATATCCTATATATAAAACATATCCATTCACCTATATGTGTCTAGCGCTTTTCTTAATGATTCTTTTATTCTCTTTTGATGACATAGAGGGAGGTTGTTTTCCTGATGATAAGTAGTTAGCTATATCATCATACCATGGAGTTATAACATAAATAGAAAATAAGTGTTCATCAGGAAAATTATTCGAAACAGGAACAACCTCACTAGAATTATTTAATCGAGATAGAAATCTGCCACTTGAGTTTCCCTTCTAGGTCTATCTAGGATAGTTATTTTGAATTCCTGCATCAATAAGACCCATCTTGTTATCCTTCCATTAGTGATAGGATTTTTCATTAAATATCTTAAGGAAGAGTGATCTGTATGGAAAAAGATTTCATAACCAGTAATGTAATAACGAAATTTGTTCACAGCATGTACTACTGCCAACATCTCCTTTTGAGTAACTATGGAATTCAATTATGCAGTGGTTAGATTTTTGCTAATAAAGTAAATAACATAAGTCATAAATTTTTCTTTATGACCCAAATATTCCCCAATTTCATTTTTTGATACATCTATAAAGATGTGGAATGGAAATGTCCAACCAGGCCCTCTTAAGATAGGTGTTGAAGATAACTTGTCTTTAAGTTTCTGAATGGAAAATTGACAATTAGTATCCCAATGAAAATGTACATCTTTGGAAATTAATTTGAATAATGGAAAGGATATTTTACTAAAATTTTCAATAAACCTTCGGTAATAGCCTACATATCCAAGAGAACTTCTCACATATTTTTTTATTTTTAGGTTCCGATAAATTCACAATGAGTTGTATTTTTTCAAGATCCACATTTATTCTAGATTATGAAATATGATGACCTAACACTATCCCTTCAGTTAACATCATGAAACATTTTTCATTACTAAGGGAAAGATTTGAATCTATGCATATTTTTAGGATCATCTCTAAATTTTCCAAGGCATCTTCAAAATTGTGTCTGTACATAGAAAAATCATCCATATATACTTTGACACATTGATGAATTAAATCAGAAAATGTAGCCAGGGCTGCTCTCTGAAAAGTAGTTGGAGAATTACATAGACCGAAAGGGAAAACTTTATAGGCATATGTACCCCAAGGGCATGTAAAAGTAGTTCTATCCTAGTCTTGTATTGCAATTCTGATTTGATTTTATCCATTGAATCCATCTAAGAAGGAAAAATATCATTTTCCAGCTAGTGCATCCAATACTTGATCAATGAATGGTAATGGAAAATAATATTTAAGTGTTGCTTTGTTTAACTCCCTGTAATACACACAAATTCTCCACTTTCCATTTTTATTAGGAACAAAAACTAATGGAGAAGCCCATTAACTATCAGAAATAGGGTTGATAAATACTACCTTTAATAACTTTTTCATTTCTTCTTTGACTATTTCTTCCAGTATGTGTTTCTTTCTTCATTGAGGTTTCCTTAGAGTTATTATGTTATCATGTTTGTAAATATGGTGAGTACATGTTTCCTAAGGAATTCATGTCATGTCAGTATACTCCCAATCAATGCTTTCTATAATTTATTTAGTAATGCAATCAACTATTCTTCTTGTGATAAAGTAAGATGCGCACCAATATTCAAGTATTTTCTGTGACTGATTTCAATGGTTTTTCTTTAAGCATTTGTTATTGAATGAACATAAAACAAATTTCATCAAATGATGATTGCAAAGAATCAATTGTGTAATTTTCTTGAACATTTTGGACTAAAACCTGATCTGCAACAATATATTGCATGTTCCTTAATTGTTCAGAGATATCTGGTTCAAAAATAAAGTAATTTAACAAATCTTCATTATTTCCCTCTCAAAAATCAAAAGCTTGATTAATACTTAAGATAGGCTGAATTACTTATTCATGTTTCTCTTTTGTTTCATTAATCTGGGATAACCGATCTGTCATAGAAGGTATTTGAGCAGAAGGATAAAGTGTAATATGTTTATTCTCTGTTCCATGTGAAATTATCATATTTCGTGCTCTACAACCAATAAAAGCATCAACTACAACCAACCAGGGCCTTCCAAGAATCAGTGGATGTCCCCCTAAATCAGATTTTGGTTGAAGAACCAAGAAATCTATTAGATACTCCCAGGAATCCAAAGAAACTATGATATATTCAAGCTTCCCTTCTGGTGCTATTTTAGATATATCAACTAGCTCTAAGATTGTAGTGGTAGGTCTAAGATTTTTCAAATCTAGATATTTCGTTGTTTCCAGTGTCATTACATTAATAGTTGTACCTAAGTCAATTAATGTTTTTGAAATTGAAAATTTGTTGATAGTTATTGTTACCATTGGAATTCCTAGATCAACATATTTTTCAACAAAAAGAGTATTTGACATTAAGCCTGCTAAATTTCCAATTACATGAATTGTTGGTGGATCTTTCTTTCTTCTGTCAGTCTTGTTTAAACATAACTCCTTAGTTTCTTTTGGATATATTGGGATATGTTTAATAGTTTGGAATAAGGGAATATTTACACAGACATTTGTTAATTCATCTAGGACATCAAATTCCAGAAGAGTAATTGAAATTTTTTCCTTAACTAACCTTTTTAGATAAGGAGGCGTTTGAGGTATGAACATTTTATCCTTCTGAGTTTGTTTGTCTAGCTGCAAATTTTTTGTATTAGATTTTTATGGATTTTTCTCTTTTTTTGTTTTTTCTTCTATGGTAATAGGGGATTCTTTTTCCAATTTTTTTTCTATACCTCAAGTGGATATTTTGAATAGGATGGATTGAGTATGAAACTATTGTTCCTTCATCAGTATTATACATTGGTTTCTCCACTCTATTATTAGGATTTGGTACTGGCTGAGCTGGTAAATATGTTGATTGAGGTGGATTTTGGTTAGATGGTAGATGAAGTTGTTGAGGTTGGGTCAGTTGAGGAGCAGGATTTGGCAGTGAAGGAAATGAAGGTTGACTTTGCTAGTATTGTGGGTAAGGAAAATACTATTGGTAAGGATGTGGATAGGCCTGCTGGTATGTTTGATTTCCATGAGCATATTGTCGCCAATATTGATCAGGTTGTTTTTGGTTTGGCTGAGGAGACCAAGTTTTCCAAGGCATAAGTGCATTGCATGAATTTTGAATAGGGTATTGATATCCTGGAAAGAATTGTTGCATAGATTCTTAATACATACCTAGAAAACATGGTTTCCATGGTCTTTTCTGTGACAAAAGGTAAATATATGTCATTCTTTGGCTTTCTTCCACTCAAGCTTCTTATAATTCTTTCAACCTAGAACATTCATCGGTGTTATGATTTTCTGCACATAATCCAGAAATCTGAACATTATCTAGAGGACATTCATTCAATGGATGTTTCTTCCTACATTTAGGACATAAAATTGATAGAGCTTGATCTTGTTGATCTTATCGTTCTTGTAATTTCTTAGTTTTTAATACTTTTACTTATGTTCCTAAAGTACTCAAAAGATCAATTTTGAAATCCTCTAACAAGATTCCAAACTCGGATCTTGATATACTCATTGTTGCTAATTTAGTAATTTTTGAACTGGTATCCCTTTTTCCATTTCTAGCTCTCCCTCATGAATACTTTTAACATAAATATGTAATTTCAAGTGGTAAGTAGGAAACATCTCCCTTCCCCATTACACTAAGAATATCAATATACTCATCTTGGATACCTTTCAAAAAGATTGTTCAGATAATATTAGAATCCAAAGAATTATATTTGGATTTTAATAGGTTATACAAAAATATCTCAAGATATTCTTCTAAAATTTCATATTCTTGTTGAAACATCTTAAAAATATCATCTTTCAAATCTTTAAATCTACAGTATGCTTGATATTTTTTAAGAAAAATATTTCTCATGTCATCCCAACTAGTTATATTATGTTCTCCTAATCCCATGAACCATTGTCAATGCAGAAGCTTTAACAGTAGCAGGAAAGAGGCAAATCTTATGTGTATCATCAATATATCCATAGGTACGACATAAAATATCAAATAAAAATAAAAATGAATTTGGATATTCAGAATTCATACCATAAAAGTTAGGTAAAATAGATGGTGGGATGATTTTCGTTTTTACCTCTTCTCCCAAGATGATACTAGTATCTAATATTGGAAATATAAAGGTAGTTTCATGTTCTTCTTCATTTCCTCTATCTTCTACTCTTTAATTTCTTCTATCTTCCACCCTTTCATTTCTTCTATCCTCTTGTCTTTTGTTTTCAATTTCCAACATTCTTTCATACTCCCTTCATTGTTCTGCAGTTGGTCCTCTTGATACTTCTCCCTCAACCATTTCTCTTTGTTTATTTTCAATATCCATCCTTATTTCACACTCTCTATGTTGCTCTGGGTTAGTCCTCCTCTCATCATTTTAGAGGTTTCTTCCTCAACCATTTGGAAAGTATCAATAGTTGTTGCAATAAGTCCTTTTTTCTCAGATGAAGAAGTTCAAGATATATTTTCTTTCGGGGTTTTTTTACAGATATTCCTTTTTCGTCTCTTTGTCTTGACATAAAAATAAAACTAAATTCTTCTCTGTGCTTTTGTATTTTTTTAAAGAAGACTAAACTTCCTAAGTCTATTTCTAAATATGTTTCCCCAACAACGACACCAAATGTTGTCCCAATCTACTTTCGTAAATATGAGCTTAAATTTTAATTTCCAATCTGGAATCCTAAGACTTAGAAGCACATCCAAAATTTATGGACTTATAACTAGACTAGTTTAAAACACACTATGCTTTAGAAATTAACCTTAGACTGTTTGAATGTTGTAAGCTCAGAACTACCAAACTCCCTTACAGAAAGTGTATTCATTAGCATTCTTAAACTCATCAACATCTAAAACATGAAATATTCTAAAACTTAAAATTTCAAAATCATAAAAATCTACAACATTACTACCCCATTGTTGAAAACAAAAGACATTGAATTCTTTTACAAACAGTCAGTTCACAATGTATTTGATTTCTTCAACACTATAAAAAATGGAAATGGAACAATATATAGTAATTATAAAACATATCCTATTGTCAACTAATGAAATCTTAAATGATGGTACAATCTACTGTCGTAAATCAGAGCTTAAATTTTAATTGTCAATCCAGAATCCTAAGACTTAGAAGCACATCCAAAATCTATGGACTTAGAACTAGACTAGTTTGAAACACACTATGCTTTACAAATGAACCTCAGACTGTTTGAATGGTGTAAGCTCAAAAATACCAGACACCCTTACGAAAAGTGTATTCATTAGAATTCTTAAAATCATCAACATCTGAAATATGAAATATTCTAAAACTTAAAATATGGAAATCATAAGAATCTACAACATTACTACTCCATTGTTGAAAACAAAAGACATTGAATTCTTTTACAAGAATTCAGTTCACAATGTATTTGATTTCTTCAACAACTGAATATATTCTATAAAAAATGGAACTGGAACAATCTATAGTAAGTAGAAAACATATGCTACTATGAACTAATGAAATATTACTTGCATCACACATCTTACTAAGTAAAAAACTACTTTTATTACAATGACTGAGATTCAATTTGTAAGATGCAGTTTGAATTTTTAATAGAAAACTACAGGAAACATTAAAAACATATCGATCCACAATAATGAAAGAAATGAGTGTGTAGGCTTCGCAGAGTAGTCCCTCCACTACTTCGCTCACACACACAAGAAGTTTACAAAACTCTCAACAATTAAATTGATTCCATGACATGTAAAAATGAGCACACATGGCTATTTGAAGTATGAAATTTTTATTTCAAAACGTAGATGTTCATATTCGTCGGATGGAAATTACATAGAAAAGTTCAGATATTTATACTATTTGTTTTAAAACTGAAAATGCTACAATATTGCTAAACTCATAATTACATATCGCCATTATCATTGGGCTCATCCTCTAGATCCATGAAAATAGGAGAAAATCTTTACAAAATCTAAACAACCTTTTTCTATGCTTCATGGCTACACAGGTAGTTGTCTTTGACCATCATTGACTCAACACCTGTGAAAACTATTTCGTAAAGCTGTTAGCAATTAATACAACCTTGGACATCAAGGATTCTTCTGAGTGTTTCAAATTACGCCCATTTATTCTGCAAATATCCAAATCTAGGAGTATTTATGGGAAGTTAGAAAATTCTATAATTTCATTGAAATTTAGATTTTAATGCTTTAAAAACTACAAAATTCAATTCATTTAAGAGCAGCAACAATTATACCTTAGCTTGATGAACTTCAAGGTCTTATGGGTGAAACATGAGGGTTTATGGATGAAACATAAGGGATTAAAGAGATGGCTTGAAGGGTTATGGAACAAAAATAGTATCCAACAGCTACCAACAAGATCCCAATGCAACTCTTTGTCTCATCCTTAAGACAAGTACATATGGAATAAACATGAACCATCTCTATAAAACTATTGTTACTCCTCGGTCTCTCTACCAATAACTCTCTTGCATGTATGATTTCCTACAAAATGTCTATCTCCTGCTCCAAATAGGAAGTCCCTCTTAGTACATCTTCATCTTCTCTCGGTGCATCCTCTTTGCACCACTATTTTTCATCCTCATCCCCACCTCTATGCGATTCACTCCATGAGAATAATAGGTTGTTCATCCTCTTCATATCTATCTACTCCAATTATAATGTCCTTGTGGTCATCATCTCATATTACCAAAATATTGATGTTCCAACTAGGGTAACTACCAAGTCTATAGAATCTTATGTTAAATATTGAGTTCATTCCTCCTATTATAACAATCTACAAATCCATAACATCAATCCCCATCATATTACACTCTCTCGATATGTTGTTTTAACTCTGCCACTTTCAACCTATATTCTTATAATTCAAACTCCGTATAGTTATAGAAATACTTGGTTTCATGATTTTGTTGATTTTTATAACAATGCTAATATTTAATACATAGAAAATACTACATGCTCATACTTCCATGCATTGTGTGCATTATAAGATGAAGACATGCCAATGTTGCATAGCATGAAGTATCATTACCCTAGCATGGATATGAAATTATTAATAGGAAACCACCAAAATACTTTCATGCAATAATGAAATGATTCAAATATGTGCACATCCCTAACATATTGATGGGTTAGTGTGTCCTCTATCATCCAATTCCAAGTTGTTTCTATAACACCTTCTTATGGGGATATTTTTCATGATTTATGTATGAATTCCACTCAATCTCTTTCTATGGCCCTTATGCATTCACTCAACTAAAAACCATCGTATATAAAAACCCTCGACAAATAACTTAGGTTTGTGATAAGGTGTCTAATTGAATGCTTTGTAGAAACACTTCATAAGTACCCAAAGGAGTGTCCCAAGTTTATGCATCCTTTTTCATTGTTCCTAGATATCAATTCATTCCATGGTAACATGTGTGTGAATCATAGTGTCTAATCTATGATAAATACTTGCATAATGCACCCAAATGGCTTGTACACACAAATTTCACCACATAGATCATATACTCCTCTGCACAAATAAAATGACCTATTACACATACTTTTTTTACTATGTGCATATCTTTATGCATAGATGAGCATGTAGATAGCTAGTATATGGGTGTGCACAACACATGAAAAATTGTGCTCCTTACTAGCATAGATCAATCCTAAGTGTGGATATATCAAGCACCAAGAAGCATCCAATTTTTTATTTTATGACCCGACATAATTTTTTAATTACTTTGTAATTTAGGTACATAATGTTCCCACGTTACATAACATTCTGCATCTCCCCCCTACCGGTAATTAATTTTTATATTTGGTACATAATGTGACACTATTACATAATGTTACACATCTCCTCCATAATGTGACATCGTTATGTAACATTGCACATCTCCCCCATATTGGGTTGTAATAACCTCACTACTCTTGGTGCAAAAATATTTATAGAGAATGATATAATTCCTCAAGCCTATATCCATCCTATGTACAAACTATTTCTTTTAACTTGATGTTTCCCACCCACATATTGGTGTAGGTAGGTAGACCGCAGCCAACCCCAACCAGCACATCCAACATCTAGTGGCTCCTACACTTAGCAGGACTGCCAAATTTGGCTTAACAGCCAAATTCTTCTCCAAATATTTCCACCCCGCAATTTTACCTCTGCAATTGCCTTCCTGCAACAGAGTTTCCACTATTGGGTTATGGGATGTGGGATCTCAAAACACTCCAATTCATGCTCCGCAACTTTCATTCTGAAACGGCCTTCCTGAAATTGTGTTTCAAGATGCGGGATCCAGGATGCCAACTTCCCAAAGTTGCTCCCTCGAAATTTCCTTCTCAAAATTCTTTCCTCACAATTTTCCTAGCCGACAGATATTTTTGGCCTTCTCTCCGACCGTCAATCTTGTTTTTGACACAGAATTCTCAGATCTTTGTGGATCTATTAACTTCCTCACAACTTCCATTGCGAGATCCTTCTTGATTGTCAGATCATAATCTACGAACTCAATCTCCACCGTTTGTTCTTTGCAAAAAATTGTTAAGGAAGAAAACCTATGGGTTGCATCAATTGATCATTAAATTGATCAATCTAGCCTGCAATCTTCCCGATTCTTTATCCTAACACACTTATGCTTGTGTCTACACTCTACTTCAACTATTCAAGCAAGAAATTGATGCGTGAATACAGTAAATTCTCAGAAATACACAAATGTTCATGAAAACGCCGAAGTCGGCTGTGCAAGGATATATAGTACAACACATCACATGCATAAAGGCTAACAACCCATCAAACACATGGTTAATTCTTCTATTAATAAACAAAGGAAAATGCACACAACTTGTATCTCTCTGCTTCCGATTCTTCAAAATATTTACAAGTAAGAATCAGACATTGGTCTGTCCTCTTCTCTGTAAACTTGAAATTCTAATTGCTGAAGAGTAGAACCCCCTCTACATCTTTAAACTGTCAATTTATGCTAAAACTATGACTGCCTATGTTGAGTGGTCCTGCAACTGAAAACAAAATCTATGACGCATGATAAAAATGTCCTTGTCTAAAACAAACTATCGGCGGCTTGATCTCCTTGCAGGGAATCATGATCCACAATGATTCCTATGCCGCTAATCAGACTATGACTTAGTACAAAATGGTTATAAAAGGTGCCACATTATGTGATCAACTCAGCACATTGTTGGCATGCCACAATGCTCCTGCAACACATCTCCACACTCCTTATGTGTCATATATGGTTACTTCCACCTATATCTACAACACAAAAAAATAGTGCATGCAATGTATAGGCACCTAGTAATTCCTCTACAAATATTACACAGTGTACCATCAATATCTTGACCATTCACATGGATTTCTCATTCAACATGGAATCTCATCTCCCAAAATATACATCAAAAGAAACACTATACATGAATCTTTCTTTGCACGCAACCATTTAAGACGAATATGCACCAATAGAATATCATGGTGATACATCCTTACAACTCTAACTTTCCTCATATAACGACTATATATTTTGATGTTCAAACAATAACTCAATCCAAAACACATATTTTGAGACATCTCACCATACCATCATGTTGTCCTATCATTTTGCATATCAACCAACATTAGTAAAATATGCTCAAACCTATATTTTCCTCCTTTCTCTTTAAAGAGAACAATCCAATATTTTTGTAGTCTATATTCAAACATAAATTATACAATCATGTTGTGCACCAATCTAGTAGAGACATGTAAGACTTTAGATCACAGATCATCCAATTGATGTCCCTCATTCATCATTGGTGCCACCCAACCAGAGAGAGTGGAAACCATGTTGTTCTTGGATAGTGAAAGTTGTTGGAAATTTTCATCCAAAAAAGATTAATAACACTAGATCTGCATTTAAAACGATATAACAAGAAAGACAATGTATAATAAACACAAAACATAATTCAGATTTTTCTTCATATTGAAGGAAACTTGTACAAATCCTTCCTTTCCCAAGAATAAAGGAGGAAACGACTTCAAACACTATATTCACTATTCTATCCCAATATTCTAACTCTAATACAATAAGAATTATATGACATAGATCCATGAGAGCACATTATACAAAATCGCAAAGCAGTTACA
Organism: Pseudotsuga menziesii; assembly: GCA_001517045.1. Classification (NCBI taxonomy): domain Eukaryota; kingdom Viridiplantae; phylum Streptophyta; class Pinopsida; order Pinales; family Pinaceae; genus Pseudotsuga; species Pseudotsuga menziesii. Next base: position 726,497 of record LPNX011204858.1, read on the forward strand.
ACATTAAACTCTTCTTTAGCCAATATCCCACTAATCTCTAAAATGGCCTAAATAAGTCCTTAGTTACTTGTAATTAATCATTTATGAGTCATTATTACATTCAATACATAAATAAATGCAATCCCCAAGAATCACCTCTATGAGGAAGTTATGCCTCCCCCATGTTCTCCTTTCCAATTGGCCTCCATGGTACTAAGTGGATTCCACATTAGCTCTCATTCCTCACACATGAGAATCTAGTCACATGTGTACTTTCAATAACATTCTATAAGGTCCAAAAACCTAACACTAATAAGGAATAAAGGCATGCAAAACCCCTAAAATTAACCCTGGACATCTTATGGGCTATGTTAAATATCAGGTTGTTAGAATAAGAAGGGGTCATATTCTTATGATGTTATTGTATTGATCAATAGTTGAGAAACATCATGGGATTGGATATTAGAGAATAATAAAGGAAGTGTAATATCTTGTATTATCCATTTTGGTCGCAGAGTCATAGCCAGTAATAGGGAGGAGGTCACATCAATAAATAACTTTGTAGCATGTCTTGGGGTATGAGGTTAGGGTTAATGGATGTTGAACAATGGACTTGATGACATACCCTTAAATACTTGATATAACAACTAGACAAAATGACAAAAGAGACTAGACACAATAATTAATGTCAATAATTATGAGGATATTAAAGGGTTAAGAAGGAGAGAGTCAAGATTTTATTAGGAGAAGGTATTTCTATGGAGGAGAGTGTAACCCTAAATACAATATCCCTAATAGGGAATTTAACTTGAAGGTTTTCCCTAAAAGTACCCTTGTATTTTTGGATACATAAGATTTTTTTGGGGATTAATAAGTATACTCCAAAATTCAATATTCTCACTTGGGGTTTGATAGCTTTAGAATTTTGCTCAAAACTCCATGATTTAAAAATTATAGTAGTGAAATGGTTATGGAGTTCTTCATTTCATATCTAAAGGGATATTTTGATGTTTCAATACTAGGAAGGAAACAAAGGCTTCACACATTATATGGTTTAAGTCATGTGGACTCCCTAAGGAACTTTGGACTAAATAGTCCACTTGGCCTAATAGGGACGCATGTACCAGTCACTAAAGTGTGGGGAATAGTGGTAGAGGTTAACTACCACTTACTACATGTGCATGCATCTGTTTGGGAACCTTATAAACCAATCCATACATTTTAGGATCCACTAGGAGTCCCGACACCAACCTCCATCAGTTAGTTGGAGTTGGAACTAGTTAGTCTCAGTTAGCCTCCAGTTACTTTCAGTTAGTTCACAATCATTTATCTAGAACTAGTTATGCATGGCTAATGCATAGCTGCATGTGGAGTAAGCTCATTTTCCCACCTACCACACTCAATTGCACTGATTTAACTAGTTATTACTAATTGACTGAGTTGGTTGGACATTTGGGAGTTAATCTGTTGGAATCTGATATTGATTGAGACACCATGAGTTAGATGGTTAGTTAGATATAGTCAAATCCAGTGGATAGATTCGAATTGATACATAATGCATTCGAATTATTTTCCTATGTAAACTATTGTAACACCAGATTCAATTGTTGTGAATGATACAGTAAATTCCTGATCAATACTCATTTGTTTTCTGTGTGGTTTCTTTTGTTTAGTTTGTATCTTCATTCCCCATTTACTACAAAAATTATTAGAACTATTTGATTGAATATATAAATGGAATTAAAATTCTAATATGGTATCAGAGCCTTCTCAGGAAGGTTTCATGCTTGCTTCTCTCCATCGAACATCAAAAGCAGTCGGATTTTCACAAAAGTCCCCTATGATGATTTGCTAGCTATATATTTACTTAGAGCAGTGGAGAGGGCATGGAAGACCCTAAAAACATGTTCATTTCGAGAGGAAAAGAATGATTCTAACATAGTTCAAATATTTTTAGTTTTGCAGTGATATTTTGCAGGTTCAACTTCATATGGATTCGATATTATCAGTTCCTCTTCTTACTCCATCCACAAGATATTCCGAATGGAAGTTGAAGATGATTGCATCTCTGAAGAGGCAAGGTCTCTATGAGGTATCTATGGGACTTGGTAAATAGTCTTATGAGTATGATAATGACTAGATAAATGATGGTTATAGAGCTGATGGAACAATATGTATGGCTTTTTGGAGGTCTCCAAGCTTATGTTACCTTAATGATTTTGTAGGATCCCCAAAAGATCTCTGGACAAAAATGGATAGAACATTTGGGAAGCACAATGAGTATATTTATAGCAATTTGGAGAGAACATTCATAACCAAAAGATTTGTTTACTCAAAATTCTCGGCCTCTACTCTCTCTGATGAAGTTTTTCAAGATGAAGAAGAAGCAGAATCTTCCTCACAGTCAATTCGAATTGAAGAAAGTCTCCCTAGAGTGACTCCTTCTCTTGCTGCTACGGAATTGTATGAGGTATATGATATCTCATCTCCTCACATGTATGATATAGAAGAATACATTTTAATATCTATTATTCAATAAAATCTATCCTTCCATTCTATGCAAAACTTCTCCAGTGATTCTTCTATTATAAATTATGTGCATAGTTTACCGGTGATTGCTCCAAGAAAGGCAGAGGAATTTGATTTCTCTGTCTTTAATGATGTTGTTGGTGTGTATATAATTAATTCTATGGATATTTTGTAAATAAAATCATATTTTAGGAGTGATCCATTCTCTCTAATTTATCTAGAGCTTCCAACAAATTCCTACATGATTGCATGCACTGATACTCAGGGTTTTGAAGAAGGAGAAAATTGTACTTCTACCATCTCGGTGGAGCACACTCTTGGATCTGATATGGAATTTATTGGATATGATATGATATTATTTGGATCTGATATGATATTAATTGGTTCTATGGTTCAATATATTTCAGTACTTCTTGTAGCTGATCTCATCAAATTTGGTGTGAAGAAACAAGTACCAAAAATATCTTTCAAAAGTTATGCTAGGGATTTCATGTCAGTTTTCTCTCATGAGTTTGATGATATTATATTTTGTAAATATTTGGATATTTTGAAAATAATTTAATATTTTAGGAGTGATTAAAACACTCTCATTGATCTTGAGCTTCCAACAAATTACTACATGATTGCATGCACCAATATTTAGAGATTTGAAGGAGAAAATTGTGCATCTACCATCTCGGTGGAGCAAACTCTTGGATATGATATGGAAATTATTGGATATGATATGATGTTATTTGGATCTGATATGATATTAATTGGTTAAATATTTAAGGTTCATGATATTTCAGTACTACTTGTAGTTTTTATCATCAATTATGGTGTGAAGAAACAAGTACTGCAAGTCTCCTTCAAAATTGCTGCTGGGATTTAATTTCATTCCACACTTTTGGATCTGATGTGGAATTATTTGGATCCAATATGATTTTATTTGGATCTGAGATGATATTAGTTGGTTCAATATTTCAATTTCATGATCTTTTAGTACTGCTTGTAGCTTCTTCCATCAATGTTGGTGTGACAAATCAAGTACCGCAAGTCTCCTTCAAAATTGTTGCTGAGGATTTGATTTCACTTCACAGTTTTGGATCTCATATGAACATATTTATATCTGATTTTTTTTTGTCTGATAATATTTGGTTCATTTTAATATTCAAGAGCTTATAGTATTTCTTTTAACAGGTTTCATAAAATTTGGTGTGACAAATCAAGCCCCGCAAGTCTCCTTCAATTTTGTTGTTGAGGATTCGATGTTACTTCTCTCTTATGAGCTTTCTGATATTATATATTGTGAAATATTGGTTATTTATGAAGATATATCATATTATGGAGCTCAATAATTCTCTCTCCATAGTCCCAAAGCTTCTCTACCTACCTTTTTGATCACATGCTCATCTCCTCACAGAACTAGTAAAGTTGAAGACATTCTGCATCCTCCTGGACACTTGCTCCTAACACTTGGGGATGATTCTACCTCACATGGTTTGATGTTAAAGGATTCCATATATCAGCTTCTTGTCTATTCCTCACATGGTTAGAATTCTCAAGAACCTTTTCTCTCTCATCAGTTAGTTTTAGCTACTCTACATGGGGTCTAGTTTTCATCTTGCAGTTGTCTATATTCCTGATTAAGTTGGGCACATTATTCTTATTCCAAAGAGGAAGATTCCTCCATACATAATCACTTTGTTTGGATTCATAGGTTCACATGCACAGATTCAGGATGCTACTGCACAGAAGAACCAGAATACTACATTACTGCTACAAATTGCAGCAAAAGATTTTACAAGTTTTTAACTTGTATTTCCTGATTTATGCTTATCTTGAGGGGGGGGGGGGGGGTTCCCATGAGGTTTTCCTTGTTTCCTCGGTTGTATTAATAATCATTCTTTATTTTATATTCTATTTGGGTGACCTATGGTCTTGTTACTAGGGACCGCAATTGTCCACGTTAGGATTCGGGGAGGGATTTTAGGATTATTAATCCTCCCTTGACCATAATGTCTATTATATTATTTAGCCAAAGTTAGGAACCTTAATTAATTAATTGGGTCCACTAGTGCCATTGGGTCCACTTGGACTAATGGTGCCACATGTACCGGTCACTAGAGTGTGGGGAACACTACTAGAGGTTAACTACCACTTACTGAATGTGGATGCATCAGTTTGGGTTCCTCCTAAACCAATCCCTACATTTTAGGAGCCACTGGGAGTCCCGGCACCAACCTCCATCGGTTAGTTGGAGTTATAACTAGTTAGTCTCAATTAGCCTCTAGTTACTTTCACTTAGTTCACAATCAATTATCTAGTGCTAGTTATGCATGGCTAATGCATGGTTGCATGTGATGTAGGCTCCTTTTACCACCTACGACAATCAGTTGCACTAATTTAACTAGTTATTACTGATTGATTGGGTTTTTTGGACATATGGGAGTTGATCTATTGGACTCTGATATTGATTGAGACACCATGAGTTATATGGTCAATTATATACAGTTAGATCCAGTGGATAGATTCGAATTTCTACCGAATGCATTCGAATTCTTTTCCTATGTAAACTATTGTAACATTGGGTTCCATTGTTGTGAATGATACTGTAAATTCCTGATCAATACTCATGTGTTTCCTCTGTGGTATTTTTTTTTTCAGTTTGTATCTTCATTCTCCATTTACTACAAACATTATTAGAACTATCTGCTTGAAGATCTAAATGGCATTCAAATTCTAATAAACACGACACACTATCCAATGTAGAAATTTTTTATGCCAAAATTATGGTGTTTATGGTTATTTTTGAATGAATCCCGTAGAACATGGATATAGAATGAGGGAAATGAAAACTCAATAAAATATTAGACTATAGGAATATTTTTTAACGTGCCAAAAATTGTCATGCAATTGGGAATATAATTCATATTGATTAAAAGGAAGTTGGAATGGAGAAAATTTGAGGGATTGAGGCTTTTACTAAATATCTTCTTAAAGAATAAAGGAAAGTTCTTTAATCAGAATAAGGAATTCAAAAAAATTGCTTGAAATTCCTCCTTCAAAATATTGCTTACCAATTTGATGGATTATGTTAGATTGATACAAATAATTAGGTAAATAATCTAAATATAATTGGAAATGGAGATCTATGTACTAAGCGAGATCTATAGAGGAAATTGTAGAGGTAAATGGTAATGTTTCTTTTCCACTAAATTGTGCAGTCATGGTCACAATTGTGTTTTTGTTGAGACTACAACAATGAAATTTGTTGATGGGAAGTGTCAATTGTTGATTTTAAAAATAGTAGAGAATAGTATATGTGTGATATGCAACTTATTAATGAGTTACATATCACGTGCATGATATATAACTGATCGGCTAGTTTCATATCACACATGATATGTAACATATCATGCATGTGATATGAAACATATCAGTGATTTACATATCATGCATGGTATATGTAAGTCATTGATGAGTTTTGAATGGGGTAGATATCACACACACAATATGTAACTCATGAAAAGAATCTTGCTATATTCAGATATCCCTAGTATGGTCACCAAACATGTTGATACTCAAAATGACATGGGTTAGGAAACAACATTATAAACACCCTTGAAGGGTTGTTCAAAAGGACGATGGGGATTGAATCCCAGGGTATGCAATTTTGCACAATAGATCTAAAAGCAAAAATAATACATGCTCACGTTAACAGAGATGCACATAAAAATTGAGAAGAAAAATGAAAATCCACTAGAGAGAAGGATCCCCAATGGAATAATTTGTATTCATATCTTAACAAACAATATGTGGACCATAAAAATATGTTACAAATAAGGAAATTTGTGAGCGTTAGTGTTGATGTATTCATAACTTTGGAAGATATTATGATTTATATTATCATTGTATGTTGTTGTACCCCCATTGGGGATGTGTTTACCCACTTGCGGGTCTTAATTGTGTCTAGACCTTGAGGTACAACCTTCATTGTAAGTCATGGCAATAGTCCCCAGTGTAACATCATGTAATTTGTATTTGGAGTCTCTCTGGGAGAATTCGACCCTCTTAGGGAAGAGATGTGGGCCCTAGACTTATGCTTGGTCAGTGACTTTAAAGGGTATAAATAGGGAGGTTCTCTCCCTCATTCATATACAACTCACACTCTCAAGTTAGCATGAGAGAGAGAGAGAGAGAGAGAGAGAGAGAGAGAGAGAGAGAGAGAGAAAGAGAGAGAGAGAGAGAGAGAGAGAGAGAGAGATAAATGATGATAGATAGATAGTTATTGGATACTTCTTATTACTTCTTTTGTTCATCTTACTATTCTGAAGAATTTTTTGGGTTTTATCCTTTATGGTTTCCCTAGTGAAAATATTTGTGTCTCATGTATCTTTTATATCTTATGCATATTGATGTACTTGTTATTCTTTTAGATAATGATCCTAGATAAACTAACTTAGATCTAAAGAAAAACTAACACTTAAGAGGCATTAAAAATACATACATGTGGTAGGCCTGATTTGGTATATTCCCATCACTAGACATGAGTACCAGTTGTAAGTCTTAATATGTGGCCAGTTAAATTAGTTAATTGATGGTAATTGATGGTAAGTGAAGTTGAATGGAACAAGAGGGATTTACAGGGTAATATCATGGAAGAAAATCTCAAGAAGGAACATGAGGTATTTTTGTTGACTGTTAGTGGTCATCGGTGCTCATATCAGCCCAAAATGAATGAAATCAAGGAAATTGATTGTTACAGAGAAGATATCCTATGGCTTGGGGTGGACCACAACGGACAGGATGACACCATAAATAAACTCATTTCCAATCATGCTAAATATACAAGTGAAAATAACACTAAGGGGTCAATTGGGAGTACCTTATTCCAGATGTTGGATCTATATCCCCGGTTAGCTTCCAATTAAAATTATACCTACAAATTGTCCTCAACAACAACACGGTAGATAAGCATGATGTATGTACCTCATTAGAATATAATCTAACATGTTATATTCCAATACATAATCAAAGTAATTACATCCATGGATAAAAAATATTTATAATTACACATTAAATGGACAAGAAATGGATATTTATATTAATATGAACAGAGATAAAGATGAAAAAATCTATCGGCACGTCATCGAAATAGAGAAATTGAGTCTCTCCACCTGGGCCTCCACCACTTCAATCCTCCATACAAATATTCAAGCTTGGGATATTGCAATAATGGTTGCTTCAAGGACAAAGGGATGTAGACTCAAGTATCTAAGAATGGGGCACAATTCCACTATAGTATATTTTCTCTAAAATTTCTCCCTCTCTAATGCTTCCTCGTAGCTCAATATATAGCCCTTCAATAGGAGGTGAAGGTTCAAAGTGGAGTATTTCATGACATATGGAAGGCCAAGGGACAAGTCCTTCATTACTTAGTTGGGGAGAACTCCAAATATTTTTTTGTTTTTGAGCACATTTCCCGATGTAAGTGGGTGATAGTGGTGCAATATGTGTATATGCAAGTTGTATACTTCTGACCACATATACATATAAAAAATTCTTTTAAGGGGTTCCACTAGAGTATTAGGGTCATAGTTAGAAAAAGTGGTAAAACAATTCTGCATAGGGACAAGGATAGGCCATCAAAGCATGATGTATCAAGTGTGGAAAATCATGCTATAATGTATTCCCACTAATGTGTGAGGTCAGAGGGGTACACGATGGAAAAAATACATTATAATAGCCTGAGAAGTGGAGTAATGAAGACCCATGTGGAAAAAAACAACCACTCATTAGTACAATACAAGGATAGATCTCTACAAGTCAATGCAAAGACATAACTGTGTCGGATACATAAGAGTACAATGGCCATGGATAGGCATAATAGACATATTTCATTAGTGGTCATCACCACATACAATATACATAAATGTAAGGTATCCATATTGAATGAAGACAACAAATGGTACACTAGAATCTGGTCATGAGAGCTAAAATATCATAGATACCAGCATGATCAAGGATGTAGCATATATGGGATGCCGCTAATATTCAAGGTATTCAACACAAATAATCACTAGTACATGTCACATCACGTGAATAAAAGTGTCACAGTAGAACATGATGGACCATTGTCTGATTACCGCTCATTGATGTATACCGCTAACAGACGCAAGATATTCCATCGATAATGATAATGGGAATTAAGGTACATAATGTGAACAAACAAGTGTGAATATATGTGTTGAGGTAGAACACTTGACAAAATCCATCCATGAGAGGAAATTTATGTATTCCCAAATATTTCAATGGTGAGAGAACCTATCACTAATGACTGCAAGTATCAAGACACTCAATGGACTCTAGATCCCTATTCCAAAATAGATGTTCCGAGGTTGATGGGATGGAATCTGTTGGAAGGAGGGAATTAAGGAATCCCTCATTAACCAACATGAGGTGCACAACAACGCTGGATAATTTGGAATAACATGAAAAATATGTGCACAAACTAGTAACATTTGTATCAGAAATGGTATACATTTAGAAACAACATAACTGAGGAATGACTGACTACAGCTAAAACTTCCTTCAAACAAGAGCATAAGAAGAATGAAGACTCATAGGTAGCATAGGTTCACAATGCATACTAGGACAGCTCTCTGACATGGGAGCCATCAATAGAGGTTCCATAGAGACTAGAAGCATAACTTGATAGTGGAGAAAGCTCAAAATAACGAGTACAACTCCTAAAGTCGTACTAGTAACCCAACAAATGGATGAATGTAATATTCTCTGTTTGAAGGAGAAATGACACGATGCCTACCAATATAAATTAACATCAATTCCCATCTGGATTTTTATGTTTTATGATTTTTTGGTCTTTTTCATATTTGAAAATCTTGAAAAAGAATAAAATTTCTTATAGTACACTAAGCAGGAAACAAGTGTTGTGAGAAATAATACTAGTTCCAAGTAGTGGAACATACCTATTCTCAATGCAAGGAAGCATATGTGTTAGGACTCAGAAATGTCGTATTTTCATCCACTTTTCCCTTCACCATTCCTTACATTTCATCGCCCTATTAAACCTTCATCATATCATTTTCATAAATACATTTGGGTTTTACATTATTATTTTCCACTTTATTCATTTTAGTACTAAAAGTGAATTTATGATTAAATATTAGAAAATATACATGTTTTCATATATATATCTCAATTATGTGTGAGCTTTGTAATGTGTAGGAATATGTAAATGATTAATTCAAAGAGACTTCTCGAATATCTCTTACACCATTCCAAAGGAGATAGTTATTCAAGCCTATTCTTAAGGAGAATATCATGGAATATTTGGTTGGCATATCTTATCTAGGATTCATGAGAGACATGTGGAGGATTTGAAGGAACCATATCTTGTAATAAGAGGAAAGTGGTTGAGAGTAGTTGAGAGAATACTGGATCTGTAATTAATGCATTCTTATCTTTTTCTTTAGGCCTCTCATATAAAGGAGAGTGCTCCCTCTCCATTCCATTAAGTTTTTCATTAAGTTAGATTAAGCTTGTAGGAGGGTTGTAATGAAGTTGGATTGGATTGGATTTTGTATTTTTTAGATTAGTCTTTGATTTGAGATTCTTAATGTGATTCAAGCTTTCATTGTTATACTTTCATGTTTGTCATTTGATTATTGATTTGTGGATGTGAGCTCACTTATGTCATTGTTGTTAAACTCTTCACATGTTGTATTTCCCTCACTCAATTTCATGCTTCCCTAGTTAGTATTTCAATGCTTTTTTAGATTAATTTGATTTCAGCAAATTAGATTAAGTTAGATTAGATCTACTTCAGTCCTGCACAAATAGTGCACGTGCTTCGTCAGTTTACGTACCCCGGGTTGACAAGTAAATAGTTGGGCAACTGTACTGCAACGTAATTATTACGACATATATTTCGCCTAACATTTTGGCGCCGTTGCCGGGGAAGCACAAGGGATTGAGGTATCAATTTCCTTTTTAGGGCATGAAGGGTGTGTTTCAATTTCTGCAAATTAGCATAAATTTCAATTTCTTCAATTTAGAGTAAATTTCAATTTCTGCAAATTAGTGTAAATTTCAATTTCTGCAAGTGTGTTTTAATTTCTGCAATTTAGTGTAAATTTCAATTTCTGCAATTTAGCGTAAATTTCAATTTATACAAGCATGTTTTTGCAATTTCAATTTCTGCAACTGTGAAGAGGTTTTCATATGTTTTAACAAGAGTGTTTTGTTTTCAGCAAGTGTGATTTTAGTTTTCATATTTTGATTTGGATGATGTAAGAACCCCTTTTACAATATGATTTAACTATGAGTGTCAGCTTGGAACAACTCGCTCACATCCTTGCAAAAATCGGAGTCTCCTCTTCTCTGGAAGAGGAGATCCTAATAGCAGTCGAGAGCTTAAATACTCCTTCAGAAACAAACGAGGAATCAGTATCTGAAGACTCCTGCATATTTGATGACGAACAATCATTCGAACAAGAGATTGAGGAAGATGACAAGGAGCTGCAACATGATCTGAGTGAGGGAAAATGCGCTTACAAAAGCTATATTGAACGATGGTTCCAGGTAAGTACGCAATTAGATCAATTTAGTTTTTCTTTTTATTTAGTTATTTTGCCATTACAGCAAGAAGATTCACTCATTCTTCTAAATTTTCATCTTTCATTTGTAAAATTACCACTGAACATGTTGCTATTACTTTTACGTGCATGGCTCCATTGGAAGTTTGACTACACGTAGCATATTTCTAAATTCTAATTAGCATAGAGTAGGTAGGTCTTCATTTTCAGTTTCTGCTTTCATTTTCAGATTTACTTTAGTGTTGAATAAGTATGCTCTCCTCCGTGCTTCGTGCGATCGCGAGGATCAAAAAGTAGGGATGATTAAAAATGATTTTAGGAAGATTTTTGACGATAACAAAAAAATTGCCTAATGTGCTGTTCCTCAAAATTTGTTCCATTTGCTCAAATTTTTCTTTTAAATCTGCAAAATAAATTTTTAAGAGTTTTGTTTATTTTTATCTTCTGAAAATGAAAATTAACTCGGAAATTTGCAAAATAAATTTGCAGAATAAATTCTTTTATTTTCTATTTTTTTTCTGCAACATAAATAGGAAAAAAAAATATTAAATCTGTACCTCCATGCTCCATCTGCAAATAATAAAACTATAGTTGCATTAGGATAACAATAAAAGGAAGAAAATCTAATAAAAAGTCTGCAACAACCCTTGGAACAATGAAAAGAACCTACAAACTTTCTCACTGATTTACGAAGGTAGGGATGCCATCTTTTTGCCCTAGTCCTCCATCCTTTAGCTCCCTGGACATTAAACCTGCAACAAACAATTAAGGTTTCTCCCATTCTGCCTTGCAAAATTATCATTGGTTTGATTCGATGCACTGTTTTCTCTTTGCTTTCATCATTCACGCGGCAACTTGAACAAAATGGTCAATCAATTGAATAACAACAAGAACCTATTTTTTTTCTCATTAGAACCAATGACCATGATCGAATCAAACACGAGTAGTTGACTAAGAACCTATTGTTAAGCTACGAGAGAAATCTTGACCAATGATTCGAGCATTAATGGTTATTTGCTCAGTTCCTTGGTTGGCTCACAACCGAAGCTATCTTTATTTAACTTTTGTTGCACAAAATCCACATCTGGAACAAGTTGCACTAAAATAGTTATCCGGATAAGAGCCACGCACGAATATTTGTTGCAATCTGACCTACAACCAATCTTGGCAACTGCAATCTTCCCGATATTTTGCAGACATTCTGGGCATTTGATGGCTACTCACGTATCGATAAAATACTAACTGCCCCGTGACAATCTAGATCCTACAATTTCATTTTTAGATACCCACGTGTTGCCAATTTGAGCGATTAGGTATTTTGAAATAAAGCTGCTGAACTGAAAGCCTGCAAATACTCATTACATTGATCTTCACAACCTGGGCGAGTCGCTAGGCATATTCTTGGGTAATTTGCGTAAAGCTTATAATTCATTAATCAATTCTTCTTCTTTTGTTTTTAATCACCTCGTGGATTTGGAACTAAAATAGATGTTGCCTTCGTCAATGGCTAACAACCTTTAATCTCTATACCAGTTCATCGATGGCATTCACTAGCCGTGCCAAGGCACCTGCTCCAGTTACGCTATCCAAAACATGAGTCAAACCAGTCAGCTGCATTATTGCACTAGGACTCCCTGAAGAAGAAATAGGCAATCGAAAACATAAGATAGGCATAGTGGACGCAGTGGGGCAGCAGAACTTATTACACAACATTCCCCATCTCAAAGATAGCAGAGCCATGGCTTTGTCAACAACTCTCAGCTGTGCATGTAGCTATCACATTCCAATGGTCAATGCTCATTGAGATGCAGCCCCCTAATCCCACACTTCCACGACCATATCTCATTTTCTGCATTACACAATTTGATTATAGCGAATGCATATGACCAGCAAAGCATTAAAACTGTGAGAATATCTACGAACCATCCTAGAGTGTTTGATCTAGATAAAGATGTAGATCCACTGGCCCTTCTTCTGTTTGTGCGTATGCTTGCCTTTGATCTAACATATCAACCTAAAGCTGAGGAAGCATTCGCTAATCCATATTTAAATGGTTTGGCAACAGTTCAGCGTGAGCCTTCAACACAGCCGATTTCAAAGTTGGAATTTGAGTTTGAAAGGAGAAGATTAACAAAGGATGATGAGAGACAGCTTGTTTATCGAGAGATTTTAGAATAGGATGATGTTCAAGAAACAATCTGCTCAATCCGAAGAACAAGCAGAGTTGTAAGTCCACCTAAGCATCCATTTGCTGTGGTAACGCATTCACTAGAAGGAATAGGTAGTCTAGTCATCTGCTCAAGAGCAAAAAAAATACTCTTTGTATCTAATATGATCGATGTTTGGCATATCCATGTGTCATTACAGTATCCAATCCATGCAAGAACGTTGTGAGACGTGGAGACATGCTGGTGCTTTCAAAGCACATTCTCGATGATCACTTCCGAATAGTCGACTGTTTAAATTACAACCACGTCCGATCCCATTACCCATGCTACATGCTTTCACGAAGCATCGATTGAGCCACTTCCAACAAAACCCGATTTCCTTTCTCTGTGCGCCATACAGAACATGTTCGTACCAGTACCGATGGAATTTAAATCATTGTTTCTATCTCTCATAAATCTTCACGGCTGTCTGCATCATTTTGAAACACTTTGTCATTACTTCATGCATGAAGGATATATCATGTACGTAATTTTATTCAATTGGTTGAGCATGCAGGTCTAGATTTTGGCCCGCATAGAACAAGGTAACTATTTCTCCTTTCGATCGGTAAAGTTGCAACGATTATCCACTTGATATTTTAGGTATTAAGATCATTATCTATCGTGTTGTACCTTAAACACCTTTTTGTTATTTTTTCTGATGCTTTGTGTTACACTTAATGCAATTGGCTTGTCTTGATGGATGAAAGAAACATGATCAGGATGGACGACACATAGAGATGCTGGATGAACAACGCACAACTCCCTACCTGCCTAAAATTTTGGATGAACAACGCACAGCTCCCTACTTTTCTAACATTTTGGATGAACAACGCACAGCTCCCTACTTGCCTAACATTTTGGATGAACAACGCACAGCTCCCTACCTGCCTAACATTTTGGATGAACAACGCATAGCTCCCTACTTGCCTAACATTTTGTGTGTTAAACAGTCAAAACGATCATGATACCATCGTTGTTCATGCTTGGGACCAACAACTCCGGAAAGAACAAATAAACATCGTGCGCTACAAAACCGATGGTCAAATTTGGACGCTCAGATGGTACTCTGGCCATTGGGACCGCCTCTTCCTCTGCCACTTTTTCATTGCTATATTATTTGTGGTATATGCAGACGTAAAAAAGGTGTTGTCCCAATGCTTTCTGGCTTTTTCTTGCTCGAATTCTAGCAATTTGTCCCGATTTTGAGCAAGACGCTAACGAAAATGATTGAGTATAGCTTGAAATCTAGCATTTTATTTTATATGGTTGTGTGTTACCATATGGTACATTTGAATCTTTCTCACGCTTGAAACCACAATCACTTTCCAAGCACCATCACGACCACGTCTCTTATTTTGGATTAATAGAGTAGCTGGAAGCTCTTTATACTGCTAGTGCACCATGTGTGGTTGCATCATCTTTAGATCGTCTTAATCTACTTGCTAGCTCTTCAAAGAATGGAACTTAAAAATATATATATATCTAGGCCATAGATGAAGCTGAAATGGATTCAATTGCACAAATATTTCTTTTCTTTGTGGTAAAATTAGATCGACCACCATCCAAATGTGTTGTTTTCAGGACAGTCCTAGAAGCATCACAGCTGCACAGAACCGCACACTGATGGTCGTGCATCATGAACTCGTGCAGGTTGATCTTGTTGTAGCTAGCTTGAATGCACTTTCTGTCATCAACTTGGGGAGGCTTTTCAACCAAATTTTTGGTATATATATATATCTACTATGAGATGTGGAACAGGTAAAGATCGTACTGAAACCAAGGTATTCCAGTGGGTTTAGAATTTTGGTTTTTCATGATCATTTTTTTGAATTCAATATCTACCACATGATTGAATTAAAGGTGATCTATTTGAATAGTGTTTCTCTCGTGCCATAAACTTAACTAAAGAAAAATAACACTGAGAAAGAATCCCTACAAATGCGCATAAACCACGTCTTGCTCCTCATGAAAACTTGCACACAATAATTGATGAGTGCCAGACTTTGTTTAATTGATTGATGTGTTTTTGCACAAAGCATATTACAGGTTGATATTTGTAAGAGGGCGTTGAATGCTTTGAATATTTTATCTAACGATGTACAGGTTGATCATGCAAAGCAGCAATTGCAATTAATGCACCAAATCAGTGAAACTCCTACTCTGAACATTCGATAGTGGATCTCACCCACACATTTACACTTAGAGACCATATTGCTCTTACAAATTTTAGAGACCATATTGCTCTTACAAATTGTAAAACTAATGCAAATGGACATTCCCTAATTCCTAAACACAATGTGCTTAATATTAATTTGTCTTTCTTAAAGTCACTTCATGCAGTAATTGATGATTACAAGAGTGCAAAGGCACAGGTATACAAATGCATTTTATTTTCTTCACTTTGCCCCATTCCTACTTATTTTTGCATTCTACGATTCTCTCATGAAGTTTTAAGTGCGGGATTGGTACTAAGTATGATTGCAGGAGTGACGTCACTCGCCTTCCTTCAAATAATCTCAAAACTTTTGAGAAATATGCTTTATTGACAGCTTGCAGGAACTGTTACTCCTCATAAACATCCTGACACTTGCTGTTACATGAAAATCATTGGAAAACCCTTTTGCATCCTGAAATATTTACTCGCATTACTCCTTCACAGCAGATTGATCATCCCTGTGGTGCAACCATTTTCCATCCTTCTTGATTTCTCGCACATCTATTTTTCTAAGCAGCATACATCATTTCCTTTATCATTTTCAGTTCATTTTTTCCTTCTTTCTCTATGCCCGTTTGCCTTCTGAATAAAACCAGTCACCTCCTTTTCCACAATTACACTTCCTTGATTTCATTTCCATAAACCCTGTCACTGCTGAGATCTTTGTTATAGTCCTACCAAATCTTTTTTATAAAAACTCGCGTTGACTGATGTGGGATTCCTTAAGGCCCACCTTTCAACAGTATTTCCCCGTCGACATCAACACCTTATCTGGGATATAGACTAGAGTCCATTTTGAGTACCTAGAGGCTTGCATGCCTTAATGGAAAGTTCTCTCGCTGACGATCATGGGAATACATCAATGTCCTTTGATCCTCAGATCTTGCAAGTGGCTCGACCTCAGCACATCCATTCACACTTTGCAAGATGTACTCAAGTACCTTGGCACTCATTGACATCAATGGTGAGTTGCCTCGCACTGGTTAATGACATTCATCAATGGTCGGTAATCTAGTGATTTCTCTTCATGCTCGACATTGACACATCCATTCGCGTGATTAGAATTGTACCATCGGGTTTGTAGCGGGTGAAGACTATCTACTCTTTCCTGATCCCCTCAGCAGTTCTAGCAACTTGAATCCATCTATGAGAGTTTGACAATTCCACATTTTCATACTTTCTCTTTTCCATGATTCATCAGCACCAGTTCAGATCTCTCCACTTCACATGCTCTGATTCAGCAGTGACCATCGTTGTAGTTCCAACCGATTGATGTTACAACCATCATTGTTATAGCAGTCACTGTTCGGCAGTTACATCAGTTCCGACGATTGTTGTTTTAGCAGTTCCAGTAGTTGTTGTTACAGTAGTGCTGCTATAGTAGCAGTCACCTTTCACATGCTCCTACAACAGTGCCATCTTTCACGTTACAGCAGCGACATTCACAGTTACATTTTCATGATCCTACACCAGTGACACCTTTCATCTTCCAATAGTCGCAGTCACATATTCTTTGTGCCCACCGATACAGTAGTTGCAGTTACAGTACCAATCATGATTTCCTGATCTAGCAGCCGTAACAACTACATTCCTATTGCATAGTTCATCTACATTTTGGGTGAGTGGAGGTATGTTGTTTTCTAAGCTTTGATCATGAAATTCCGTCTATGGTGACTTGAATATTTTGGAAAATTCCCTCACCACACTTCATTTCCTTTTCGCTTCCATGGCCTACACTATGTTGCATGAGGGCATGCAACTGATTCAATCAGGGGGGGGAGGGGAACTATCGTCATAATCACCACTTTTTTCCATTATCATCATTCCATTTTCATCCCATTTACCATTCCCAAAAATTTCTTTTCCAACGATCCCCTGATGCACTTTACTTCATGCATTGATATACATTGGCATGATTCATACCAGATTGAGAAAAGGATTTCTTATACTCAGTGATGCTCTCTTATGCACATTGATAGCTTATGATTTCCAGTGAAGTGTGTGGTTACAATTATTATCATAACAACAAGCAAAAAAATAATGAAATGAATGTTGTTAACACAAGAACCAACATTCTTATATTCATGGTTGTTACACAAGAACCAACCATAGAAAATGCCAGTTGTTACTCATGTCTCCCACATATCTTGGAAACATTCATCATTAAAAATACATCATCAATCAAAGCCAAAGTTTATATGCCAAATGTTCTTCAGAAGATCCATGCATGGTTGCATGAGGACATGCAACACCTTGAGTTGGGGAGGATGTTAGGACTCAGAAATGTCATATTTTCATCCACTTTTCCCTTCACCATTCCTTACATTTCATCGCCCTATTAAACCTTCATCATATCATTTTCATAAATACATTTGGGTTTTACATTATTATTTTCCACTTTATTCATTTTAGTGCTAAAAGTGAATTTATGATTAAATATTAGAAAGTATACATGTTTTCATATATATATATATCTCAATTATGTGTGAGCTTTGTAATGTGTAGGAATGTGTAACTAATTAATTCAAAGAGACTTCTAGAATATCTCTTACACCATTCCAAAGGAGATAGTTATTCAAGCCTATTCTTAAGGAGAAGATCATGGAATATTTGGTTGGCATATCTTATCTAGGATTCATGAGAGACATGTGGAGGATTTGAAGGAACCATATCTTGTAATAAGAGGAAAGTGGTTGAGAGTAGTTGAGAGAATAGTGGATCTGTAATTAATGCATTCTTATCTTTTTCTTAAGGCCTCTCATGTATAAAGGAGAGTGCTCCCTCTCCATTCCATTAAGTTTTTCATTAAGTTAGATTAAGCTTGTAGGAGGGTTGTAATGAAGTTGGATTGGATTGGATTTTGTATTTGTTAGATTAGTCTTTGATTTTAGATTCTTAATGTGATTTAAGCTTTCATTGTTATACTTTCATGTTTGTCATTTGATTATTGATTTGTGGATGTGAGCTCACTTATGTCATTGTTGTTAAACTCTTCACAAGTTGTATTTCCCTCACTCAATTTCATGCTTTCCTAGTTAGTATTTCAATGATTTTTTAGTTTAATTTGATTTCAGAAAATTATATTAAGTTAGATTAGATCTACTTCAGTCCTGCACAAATAGTGCACGTGCTTCGTCAGTTTATGTACCCTGGGTTGACAAGTAAATAGTTGGGCAACTGTACTGCAACGTAATTATTACGACATATATTTCGCCTAACAATATGTAGGATAAGGACACTTAGGGGGATCTCTTCTCGAGGTAAAGGATAATCAAGATGAAAAATATATATGGAAGGATCTTCTTGGCTAGGATTGAGGCAAGATCGGGCTATATGTCTTATAAACTGAAGCAAGGAGCCGACATAAAGCTCAATACAACAAGTAAACGTATGCAAATGTTGTTACAACTTTATACAAATGGGAGTCCCAATAGGATATGTCTAGAATAAATTTCAATAAAAAACATGAAGGTATTTACTCAAATACATGGAGTGACTACAAGGAACTCCTATACCTAAAGCAGGATGCTCAACATGGGAACCAAATGGAAAAAAAATGATCTAACTAGAGTACTCATGATAGGGAAATCTCTACCACTCATGTAATGCCACTTGCAGCAGCAATATGAAGGTTTTGTGTCATCATGAAGTGGGTTCATACCTATGGTTAAGGTGGCATGGTCATATGATAATGCAAGAAGCATGCAGAAAAATGATCCTATCCTATATGCTAGTTTATTAATATACCTGCAATAGGAATGAGCGGGTCAAAGTCTCGGTGAATGTGCATCAGAAGAGGTTCCTACACAAAAAAATTAGTCCAAACAACTGAAAATGGTTAGTAAGAAGTCCAAACTATATCCCAAGTTGGTAAAAATAAAAAATTAAATTGATAAATAGTAAAAACAATTGACATTTTTACGATACCATTTGTTTTTAACCAAAAATAGTGCATTTGGAGCAACTTAGCCTTTGAAACTTCAAATGATGATTCTAGGAGCTATGGGCCACAAAATCCAGAGCCATAGGACCAGTTAATGCATAATCACATTCTTCATTTATTCCATGCATTAATTTTTAGTTTTGGTGGTGTATTTTTATGAATTAAGCAACCAAACTTGAGGATACCAGATCACACAAGTCATAGTTCATTGGGACGCATATATCGATTGATGTACATGGGAAAAGGAAATCCTTACCTCGTACATAAGATAATTTTGTAAAGAAAAGTCACGTACAGGATCAATTATGTTAATTTTTATGGTTAAATCTCACAAAATTCAGTTTGTTTATGGAAGGATGGTTTTCGAATGGAGAGAATGTGAGCACGAAGATGATGATAGGGTAGTCCTTAGTGTTGTAAATTCTAAACAATCCTTAAGAAGGCGTGAGTTGTAAATTTTTTTGAAACTTGGTGGTTTGAGGGCCCAACCAAGAATCTTGTAGATTACTCGGATCCAAACACAAAGGCCTTTAGATGGTAGGCCATTGAGACTAGAAGTAGAGGACATCTAGTTCATCACAAGACTATCTTGTCGAGGCGAGGCAGTGAACCTATCCTCTCGTGTAGTGGGTGGACAACTAACTATTGAGGAGTACATAGTTTTTTATTTCATTTCTAACACAGATAAGATCAGAAGTCAAGTTTCAGTGAATGTTATCTAAATTCTTAGTCTTAAGCTGATAGTTTCGGTATTAGCCAGAATAGCAAGTTTTGCATCACTTCATCAGGATTCATGGCCTCTCATGTTCTACTCAGTGGCATGCATGAGATTTGTGGTATATGACTAGAGCAAAACATTGTTGAGCACTATGAAACAATAACTAATTGACTGCAAGATGGGTAGGATAAATAACTTTAGGCATGCTACAATTTTGATCACTTTCTTATTTGAGAGGGTATTGAGCCTCAACCCTAGAGTTTAGGTCCCTCCTCACAGTCTACTGGATCCAACCCAGAATCGTTAGGAGGAGGTGATGTAAAGGATAGGGGGAGGTAGGACACCTACTCCTTTCTTAGCTGACTTCTTCCTCTAGTGGAAACGATGGGTCATATCCATAGAATACTACCCCTATGCAGGGATAGACTTTCATGGAGATCCTGACATGTCTCTACCTCCAGGGTCTACATATGGCGATATAGGTAAGATACAATGTCTAAGGTTTTTTGAATTATTCAATTTTTTATATTTTTTATGTATTTAGATATCAAAACATTTTTTGGGCAGTGACAAGTACTGACATTAGGTATTTTCGTAGATGTGAGCCTGTGACGACCGAATGGTTTCCCTCAAAATCAAAAGAGGGGACAAGGTGAGGAAATTATCGGTGTAGATGCAGAGAAGATGCTCTAGAACATACATGGAAACATCATCAGACTAACTCACGCGATACCCATGGTGCAATTCGAGGACTTTCCCCAGGCTATGCACAGACATGCAGTAGGGGTACCCCTTCCATGGGTTAGGATATTCTAGTTTTCGTCCAATGCAATGATATTTTATCATGATCATCACCCATGACCACAAGAATATATTCCTATGGAGAAATTTTTTATCGACCATGTGTATTTTGGAAGATTAAATCCCCTTTTATGTACTTATGACATTTTATATTATGACACCATTTTTGGACTCTATTCGGAAACAAAAACTAATAACGATCGGTTTTTTATATTTACAAATGTGTTTAAATGTGAATGTGATTTAAAAAATTGATGATTATTTATGGATGTGACAAGTTCCAATCTAACACGTAATTTTCATATGAATCAGAAACATGATTATAAAATATAGGTATATTAACATATGTAATGAAATCAAATTGCCACTCCAACAATCTTACACTCAAGAACCTACTCAATAACATAGGATCCCTAACCTGCTACAAGCCATTTAACTGTGACACCACTAACTGGGAGTCAAGGAAACTTCAAGGGATTTGATAGCATAAGAGATGGCATCACACAATAATTCAATCACAACACTATACTCAGCAACATTATTAGATGATGGTTGGAGAAAAACACCTCCTGAAGACACCAACTAACCCACATGTACATAGATAACCTAGGAATTCGAAGATAATTTTTGGGTGTGGAGGCTTGCACCATCAACGAATCCTAAATAAATTGAATATTATCTCTGTATATGCCACAAAAGAGGAATCATGTGTTACACTAAAATCTTGCACTCTTGATCCATGCATCAACTCTTTGCCTAATCCCCAAGTTTCTCTCTTCTAAAGTTGACTGAGATTGAGGTTTTTTCCTCCCTTTTTCCCTCTCTAGGAAGGTCGGTGCTCTTGTCCTTTCTACTAGGAGCATAGAAGGAGTTTTTTCCCTTCATGTTATGTGAGTCGGTGCTCTGTCTCCCACTGCTATAAGTGTCGAACATGCCTTTTCCCTTCCTACTAAGAGCGTCGGTGGTGTTTTGAGGGAAAACATGAAGATTCGAGATCCTTCTCGAAGGTGGATGAGGTAGATCTCTATCCCTATCATTTAGGTGAGGTGGAATTTCACTTCCTAACCTATAGGGAATATCCCTTTGATCCCTCCTCCTAATCCTCAACCTATTCTATCCCTTTAGCCTTATAAATTGAACCCCCTCTCCATTTGAAAGGAGGAAGGTCTATGGTACTTTTATGCTGTTGGAATTTCTAGGTGGTTTACTATGTTGCTTTGGAGGCTTTGGCTTAGATTGTTGGATGGAAGATTGCAGCGTTAAGGCTAGGTTGCAATGTTCTTTCCTATGTAATTCTATGTATCTCCTTGATTAAATTAATAAAAATCTCTATCCATAAATGTTATTATGTTTATAATGTTTAGAGATTTCTTCCTTAACTATTAGCTTAGATCAATTATATGTTTGGATACACATATGTTGTTTGCTTGTTTCCACATGATTTACAGGGTTTTGCAGCTAAAGATTTGAAGACTTTGGAGCTTGGATCAACAAAGAGAGAAGATGATTTGTGAATATCTGGTGATTGATCTATCTATTTCTTTGCATTTCTATTTGATCTAGGAAAGTACATTGTATTATGTATTTGATTTATTCTAGATCCACTTGGACTAGGGAGATCTAGCTTGATTCTAATTGAGTAGATTTATCCAGTAACAAAATTGGCGACTCCATTGCAGATCTTAGATAGATCTGATTTCTTTTGTTTTGATTTCATACCTTTTTATTCAATCCTCTTGCTAGCCTCTAGAGACCCTCCTTTCTTCATATTTTTCATTTGAAGAGTGTCTTGCATCTTTTTGATGCTCTTTGGATCACTATTAAAACTTTTCCCCTTCTTCCATAGGAGATCTAGCTCTTATTCTGTTTTGTTTCTCCACCAGCATGCCTAGGATTTGTAGACAGAGCATCGTTGGTCTAATTTTTTAGAATCTAAAGTGTTGGCTCATAGGTGCTCTTTTCCTTAGGAGACAGAGCATCGTCGATGCTTTTTTGTAGCCTTATAGGTGCGTCAAATCTCATAGGCGCTCTTTTCCTTTGGAGACATAGCATCATGGTGCTTCTGTGTAGCCTTGCAGGTGCATCGACCCTTAAAGGAAATCTTGTGCAGTGTTGTATGTGCATCGTTCCTCTCATAGGCCCTCTGGTGCAGTATTGGGAAGCACCCCACCCATTGAAAACTTAGTTTGTGTCTTAGATTTCCTTCATTTTGGGTTTTGGTTTGATGGACTTTGGTTTTTAGGCTGCATGTGATAGTCATTCACCCTCTAGACCCATCATTATCTCTTCCTCCCCTCAGTCATTGAGTCTTGGTTACATTTTGGTTAATTTGGAGCAATTCTTGATTGTTTTGGAGTTTTTTGGGTGCTTGTCATTTTTATTTTGATTGTTGAATGATGGAGTGTAGTAGGTATTCTCTTATTTTATGTTCATAGATCTGAAAAGGGTTTAATTATCAGGTTTCATTTTGATACATACATTTGGAAAATAGAAGTGTTTCCCTACTTTGGTTTACACATTGTGGAAATGTGTTGCATATTTGATTCCATTTGTGCCTTTTGGACTATTATTGCTAAAAGATA
Source organism: Pseudotsuga menziesii (assembly GCA_001517045.1). Taxonomy (NCBI): domain Eukaryota; kingdom Viridiplantae; phylum Streptophyta; class Pinopsida; order Pinales; family Pinaceae; genus Pseudotsuga; species Pseudotsuga menziesii. The sequence continues at coordinate 750,074 of LPNX011204858.1, forward strand.
GAGTTATTGCACTCTAGGAAGTATTTTTCTTTTTGTTACTGTTCATATCTATTTTGGTTTGAAAATAAAACTCAATCAAAAACAAAAACAAGCCAAAAAGTTTTTCTCAAGGGCTCACGCCCCAGAACCCCCAAAGAACCCTCAAGCTGGGGGGTGGGGGAGAGCGCCCCCCCCACCCCTGGACCCCCTTGCTCATGTATGAATTCACAAGTATTTTCAAGAACTTTATTCAATGTTGATATTTAAAAGATTCATAATTTCCTTTGAATAGAACTTGGTTTTCTTAGATCTCTGATTTGTATCTGGTTTTAATAGAAACCTCTTTCCCTACCTTAGGTAGTTTTCATTGAAAGAGAAATGTGTATTTTCATCTAGCTAGGATTTGCATTCTGTTTACATTTCCTATCTACACATCATGCATCCACTTAACCACTCAAGATAATATTAATGCCAGCTTAGGTTTAAAATCATTTAGTAACTGTGTGTAAGTTAGTGATGTCTTTGGGCATCGTAAAACATAGTAGTTGTCATTAATCTGTCTACACTACAACCTGGGACTCACGTGGTTCTTCCATGTATTTTCGGTATATTAAACGGCCTTTCACGTACCCTTGAGGTATATAGAAAGTTACTTCACATACTCAATTGTATATAGGAAGGCCCCTTGTGAACGGTTGTGCATTAGAAAACACTACCACCAATTTGATCTCCCCCATATCTAGCATATATTGGGAGACCCTCTTAGGATTCCTATGACAATCTGAGTTGTCCTTTTGGCCTGTCCCGTGAGGTTCTTGACTTTTGATCCACTCCTATTCACACAGTTTGCTTATGGCTTTTAGACTTGAGTAGTGTTTGATCTTGTGTGGTATTTTGTTATACCTAAATCCTGTCAGCAACATGTGATGAGATACTTAACCCTTATGTTTGCCCTAAATCCCAAAAATTGGAGTGGAAAATTTCTCTAGATATCAATTCTACTTGAAAAAACATAGCACCGCGCTTTCCCTTTGGCTGATGAGCGGTACCTTGTTTAGCATCGCTTGTGTTCTGTTATATAAAAGTGGTGCCACCACGCTTTTGCTTTGTTATTGGAATGGTTCTCACCTAAACTACTCTGTCATAAGGGAACAAAAGTAGTGCCCTTGGTGAAATGGGAAAAAGAGAAGTTTCTTGAGGCTTCTAGATCATGAGCCTTATGTCCTCCCTTATCCCTATCAATATGAGTTATTTGGAGTCTAGATCCCTCTTGGTAGGATCTTAGATCCACCTCACCCACAATTCTCTCAACTATCCCTATCCATTGAGCCTTATAAATACAAGATCATATCCATAGTTGAGGGGGAGAACTAAATGGTATTGTTATGCTGTTGAATTGACTACCTAGTCCAAGCCATTAGAGAGCACAAGAGAGCAAGTTTGAGATTTTGGGGATGAGGTGTTTGTCTTGTGGAGGATTTTGTCAACACTAAGGAAATGGTTGTAATCTTCTTCATTCATTCTTAATGCAAAGCTGATTTCCATCCCACATATTTGTTGTTTTGATCTCACATGTATATGTTACTAGATTCCTTAGTCACTAGTATGGATGTGTAGATAATTTTCTGGTAGTTTTGATGTTCTTGTTTGTTTGACATGTTTGCAAGTACACAGGCTGATGATCAAAGTAGTATTCCAAGCGTTTAAATCATTCAGGGAATATATTCATCCTTTTTCGTTCACTCATTTGTTCTGGATCTGAACCATTCAGACCAAAGGAACAGCTTCTTTCCGCAAAAGGTGCAATATTCCTGATTACAAATCTGGTGACTCCGCTGGGGAACAAAGAAAATTTTAGTTCATCTGATATTCTTCAATCCTTGAACACTTGTATGAATCTAGGCTCCAATTTATAACTCTATTCAGTCAGATCTACCATCTAACTTAGTGAATTTTGATTTGAAACTTTCAGATCTATTCAGATCTGAACTATTTTTACTTTTTATGCTCTTTTTTACTGTCAATTCATCAATATTTACCTTGATTTGATCAATTTATAACTTTAATTCTCGTTCTCCTTATGTTTTGGATCTATTTAGGGAACTAGACATGTGATGTTGGCAACAACTGGTGACACCGCCTGAACTATGTTAGCCATAAGCGGTGTTGCTGCCTGAATCTCATTAGCTAGAAGCAGTGCTCATCCAGAACTGCTCTGTCCAAGACCCCTCTAGAGTATTGCTAGGTAGGCCTTGTTCCAGAACTTGTTTTTTGTCATTTTTTAGAAAAAGTTGGATTTTGTTTACTTTCAACCCTACACTATCAGGCTTGCTTGTTTTAATCTGAATGCTCATGGTTGAAATTCTATGGTAAAAATTGGTTTGATTGAAAGAATTCAAATCTAGATAAGGCTTGTTGATTGTTTGTTTGCTTTCATGCTTGTTGGTTGTGATTTTGAAAGGAATTTTTTAAAGCTTAGGTTTCATATTAGATCTCTTTTTGTTTCATTTATAAAGACTGAAAGAAAAACCACTTGCTTATCATCTTAATTTCATTTTTTCCATAGACGACTTCTTTTTTCTTTTAAAAATATTTTTTTTATTGAGATTAGGTCATTATTATTACTAAGCATAGGGAATTGGATCTATGATTAGCCTCACAAGCTTTCAGGTTCTCTTTGTTCTTTTGTCTCTTTTGCATTAGTACTATCTCATCAAAAGAAAAAATAGTGTAGTTTTAAGTTAGATGTATCAATGTTTAAAAGAAAAATCGAAAAAATAGAGTGCATATGCATTTAGAGTGCTTGTTGTTTTTGTTTTAGGAAAAGAGACTCTTACCCTTTTGATTGCTTTCAAAAAGAAAAATGAGTGTGGAATGTGTTGCTTTTCTTTGGATTTAATTTGTTCAAAGTAGTTGTTTTGGAATTTTTGGTTTTCAAAATGAAAAGAAAATACTCTCGTTCCCTCCTGTAATTAGGCATACCTCGAACAGTAAAGTGAAATATTTGCATCTACATATCTGCATGGTTTTACTTTTTCTATCGAAATTCCATGCATTCAGCTAACCATCCACTTTAAAATTAACGATAGTTATAGGATTAAAATTTACATATCAATTTGAGTGATAGGCTAGAGACGTGTTCAGGCGTCATTAAGCATAAGAGCTGACGTTACTCGTCCGCACTACATCCCGGGACTCGCACGGTTATTCCACGTACCGTCAGTATATCAAACAGCCTTTCACATACCCTTGAGGTATATAGAAAGGTAATTCACGTACTCAATTGTATATAGGAAGGCCCCTTGTGAACAGTTGTGCATTAGACAACACTACTACCGATTTGAGCTCCCACGTACCTTGCGTATATCAAGAGACCCCACTAGGATACCTTATCTATCTGAGAAAATCTCTTTGGCCATATTTCTTGCAGCCATACACCAAAAACAACATTCAGGGAGATTACTACGTACGTACCCTTGAGGTATATCATGAGTGGCACCTTCTTGACAATCCTGGTGAGAGACCTGACTATCTGAACTCCTCCTGTCATTTAAGTTTACTTGTTTGGCCTATAGCTTGAGTAGAGAAATTTTTTGGTGTGTTTTCTAGTTTTGAGACCCTAGGTTAGATAGGAACTATACAAACTAGCTGAATTAAGATAGTCCAGAAGAGTATGGGGCTTGCCACCTGATTATATTCCTGTTTCAGGAGAAAATGCTATGGAAGCTATTGACCAAGGAGCTGCTACCAACTCCCAAGTGGGAGAAAATGTGGTTGCAGAAAGCGGAGATCCATATAATTCATAAGGTCCTCCCTTGGTCCAAGAACCTTCTAGGGTAAATATCTCATTCCATTATCCCATGGAAGGTCATGTTGATGATACTACTCGTCCAGATTATGGTCCCAATGCTCCATTTTGGGATACCTCTATGGGATAGGCCATTGCTTCATTTGGCACCTGTCCAACCTATTTTGAAGATATTTCACCAAATGAAGAAGAACATAGACAATACCAGGCAGCTATTCTCTGTGCAAGAGAACTTGAGAAGAAAATAGATAACATATTGGGTACACCACCACCTCGTTCAACAGTTTTTCCTGTGGGATATCACTCACTTGTTGATTCTATGAGACCCATTGAACCTATTCTATATCTGTGCTATGACTCCACATAATCCAGGTCAAACTACCAACCCCAACACCTCCCATATTATGTATGTTCCAAATCCTTTCGAGTATTCTGCACCTGGGGAACAACATTCAATTCCTGTTTCATTAATACCTTCTAGTGTCGGGGGGAAAACCCCAGCACGACCTACATTACATGTCACTGGAATTGTAGATAGTCATGGATAGACCTCTAGTAGAGAGCAATCTACAGTTTATGTCCTTCCTACCCACACGAATGTGGTTAACCCCCCATCCAGTTCTGGTCAGCCTTTGGGGGCACAACCTGTAACCAATCAAACCTCTTGGGGTTATGGTTACACAGCAAATCAAGTACCTGTAGGAAATATTAATTACCAAACTAACCCTACAGGAATGCCTTATGATGGAATTCCATATCCTGGTAATAATTTCACACCATGGGGGAAACCTACTTGGTCCTACATGCCAACTATGGGAGGGATATCTATACATACTACGGGGGGGTACCAGAGGAACACCTTATGGATTTCTTCCCCCTAGAGGGCCTACTGGTCCTGGAGGGCCTAGTGGCTTTCCTCCTAATGGTCGCGGAGGATCTGGTGGCCCTCCTCCTAGTGGCTCCGGAGGCTCTGAAGGTTTACCTCCCAAGGGTCCCGGAGGGTCAAGCGGTCCTCCTCTTGGTGTTCCAAGTGGTCCTAGTGGTCTCAATGGTCTTGGTGGTCCTAGAGGAATTGGTGGTCCTCCTCTTGGAGGATTCGGTGGTCCTCACGGTCCCGATCCCAGAAATCAATCCCCTGTGGGTGGATCTTCTAGCGGTTCTTCATCACAACAACCTGTCTATTAGTCTACTTATGGTCCTACTGGTACTTATATTCCATATAAATACTACCAGTACATGCAACCTAATCACCAGTTACCTTTCCTAGAAACTTTGGACTTGCCTGATTTGTCCAAGTTGATTAATGATCCCATTCGACATAACCCCTCATGGCCTCCCATTCTGGTAAAGTTACCATCGAACATCCCAAACTTCGATGGGAAGTAGGGAGATGATCGAAAAAAATATGTCATGACATTCCATTTGTGGTGTTCTTCAAACTCCCTAATGGATGATTTAGTACATTTAAGACTCTTCCAACAAACTTTGACTGGTACCGCCGTGAAATGCTACGTTGAACTTTCACAACATTCGTTTGTGGATTTTGTTTCTTTGGAAACTGCATTTCTTACACACTTTCAGCTTCCTATCCATTATGAAACAGGTACATATCTCTTAACTTCCCCGTGATAGAACACCTCCACCCACATATCTGATCATATCCATGACTAGAGAAGGAAAAGAATACTTATTAAGGCTCCTATCCTAGATCAATTGTTAGCTGATTGGTTTACTAAATCTTTGTTTCCTCCAATCACCCGAGATGTGGCTGTGGGTGGTGTCATTACCGAAGATAAATCCATTAGTTGAGCCCAATATCTGGACTTGGTATATTCCCAGTCCAGAACATTGTATGACTTTATCCCTCAAGCTCATCGCCCAAGCACTGATCCTTCTAAGCCACCAACAGAAACCCATGTTGATGGGATGGTTGGTTCAATCCAGTCCTTGTCGACATCAAAATATTCTAAGAAACCCCACACTTCCACCCCTACTCTTTCAAATCCCAAGGTTTCCACTGAGGCCAATTCCCTTCAGAGTACACAAACACCCGACAACAATAAAAAGAAAGGTAAAGCTAAAAGAAAAAAACATGGAAACCAGCAGGAGAATCCAAAACCAATCATCAACGAGAATGACAAAGGGAAAAGAAAGCGAAATATCCATGTCTGTTATGTGGAGGTGACCATTTCATGAAAGAGTTTTCTCATTGTGAAGAAATTACTCAATTTCTAAAAACTAATCACGTGCCCACAGTTCTCATGAATCATTTTCCCTCTCAACAACAGTTGATAGGCCACATGCCTAATCAGTTCTTCAGAGGAAATTTGCATGATGTCCTCAGATACTATTAGTTTGCAAAATCAAATTCAGATTTATGACAAACCCATAGACAATAAAGAAGACAATTATTTCTCAGGAAAATATCCCTCTACTGGCTCTCCCGAGTCCCCATCTACTGTTCCCCTAACAATCGAGAAACCTAATCTCGACATGGTTTTGCGTCCACCCAAGAGTACTCTTAGGAAGGTTTTTTTTAATCCTAATGCCCGATATGCCCAATTTTATAATTTAGTTGAAGATATTGCTCAGGAACCATGTGTAATTTCTACCTTGGAAGTACTCCAAAGTTGTCCTACACAACGCACAAGCTTGTTAACTATGTTAAGATCTTTAGACCGAGAAAACACTAATTTGATTCATTTCAATGTTGATAAATATAAGTATAGACTACCTCACAAACTCACTTTCCAAATCATAATGAAATTAGTTGGAAAGAAGGTCTTTAGAAATTTCTTAGACAAAGGGGCTTCAACTTCGGTTTTGTCCCTGTCTTGTTGGAAATCTATTGGCTCTCTCGAGCTTGTAACATCACCAACAACTCTGAAAGCCTTTGATGGATGAGGTTTCTATCCCCATGGTCTCATACCATCCCTTTCAGTCAATATTTGGGGAAAAAATATTTCTATTCAAGTGGAAGTAGTACATCCCCTGTTATATTACAACCTCCTATTAGGAAGAAACTAGTTTATGCATCTAGGGAGTATTGTCACCATTGACTAGCTCGATTTCTGTACACCATATGTTACTACCTCTATGGCTAATAACATCCCTATGTTAGGCCAGTCCCCTCCTCCTTACTAGTTTATTAGGGTAGGCATGCTAAAGGATTTGTCCCTTATGGGGATTTTTTTGTCAACTCCTCCTAACATAGACACGATGACAGTAAATATGATTTCATCATTTGATCATGATCCAAACGGAAAAAAAAATGTTGATTCTGCATGATAAAAATTACAATGTTATCCAAACCCTTTCCGATGACTACACTAATGACCTTCATCTGGTGGCTTCGGACCCTTACCACATACCCTATTGGTTAGAACCCTCTCTTCCTATTTTGGATTATCTCTCCCAGACATTTCCTTTCAATGAGAACATTTTAGAGATCATGAGTATGAATGAGCCTATATGAGAGGATCAACATCATAGATCCTCATTCCTCCCCAATACCAGTTCGGTAGACCATGATTTTGCATCCATTTTTTCTAATGATATTTTCAAAACACCTCAAACTCCTATATTGTTCTAGAACACGGATTCTGAAGGAAACTTATGCAACATTACTCAAACAAATCCCATTGACGTATTAGCCAAGCCTGACACCCTTGAGCATGTTCATGTTGGGCAGAACTGCTCAGCAGAAGAATCTGAAGCATACAGAGAACTTTTCAAAGAATTCCAAGATGTTTTTGGTTGGTCTTACGAAGAAATTTCAAGGATAGACCCATCCATTTTGTTTCACAAAATAAAAACCTATCCCACTACCAAACCTGTCAGGAAAAAACTGAGACAAGTCCATCCACGAAAAGCCGCAGCTATCAAATCTAAAATAGAAAAACTTCTAAAAGCAGGGTTTATTTATCTCGTACCCCTGAAGGAATGGGTATTGAACGTCTGCATTAGAGTCTGCATTGATTTCAGATATTTGAACAAAGCTTGCCCCAAAGACAACTTTTCCACTTTGCATGTTGACCAGATTATCGACAACTGTGCCAGAAGTGTCATCTTTTCATTTATGGATGGCTTTTTTGTTGATGTATTTGTAACTTTGGAATTTATTCACCTCTATATCTTATGTATTGTACCCCAATTTTTATTCAGGGAAGTGTCTGTAATGTATTCGAGTCAGTTCATACCCCGATGTTCCTATCGGGAGATTCAATAATGTAAACAAGTCATGTAAAGCCATTATGGGTAACCCTCCTATTGATCAAGGGTTAAAGTCCCGATAGTTGTGGTGCACTAGGGTTATTATACTCTCCTAGAGATGTCAACTCTAGTAAGTAATTGTTAATTGTTAAGTGAATGAAAGAATATAAATATAGAGTGAGCCTCTCTATTTATCACACACACACTCACTCACTGGGGCGCATGAGTGAGAGAAAAGAAGCTGGGATCAGAGAGAGAGACTACTATTGTTAGAGATCATCTTTATTTTTTTGAGTTTTACTTTTGGTGTTGATTCTATATCTGAGAAAGTTGCAAGGTTTTCTCCTTTATATTTTCCCTAAGGAAAATTATTTGTGTCTCTTGCCTCTTGTGTTTATTGCTGTGCAGGTTATTCTCTCAGTTAAAGATCCTAAGATAATGCTAGATTGAATGATAGAAATATAACATGGTATCAGAGCTAACCTAAGAAGAAGACATTGTGCATTTGTAGAAGCTAGGGATTTTTACTTTTTGGGTCTCTCTCCACAATCCATCAGCAAAAGTATGCTACGCTGACTCTCCATTGAAGGGTGCATCTTTCTGTTGAAGCAGAATTCGATTCCGAGAATTTTTAGTTTTTGGTGCAGGAAATTAGGGATTCTTACAAAAGATGAATTTTTGAGTGAGACCAGCATAGGATTTATCTCCTCATAAAAATATAAGTTTATAAACCTGGGTCAATATTTTTGGTTGGGTATAACTCTAGGAAAATCAAGCCCTAGTTTGACCCCAGGCCGAAAAATTCCTAAAATACTAAAACTGATAAGTTTTGGTACATTCACTATATCTAGGGACTAGAGAAGTCTCAAGATATGAAACTTTCACAAGAAGAATATAACATCCTTATTTACACTTAATACAAAATTCAGCCCCAGATTTGCTATATTCTAGGAGATATGATTCCTCCAATTTAGGGTTTCAGCCTCTTCTAAGATTCATCCCTAAACAGGACACCTGGGGAGAATTGTTATATATTGGGATACCAAGGTTCAAATGAAATTTTTGAAGATGTTCCAAAAATTACATGGACTTTAATTTCTATGTTAGAAGTTTCATACCCCAAATATGAAACAATGACACGTGGCTGTCCTTACAACTTCGCTATGCTCAACAGTCTTGAAACAGGTCATCTTGGGAAAATGCTCATAAGTCCCAATTGGTGAAATTTATTCTGATAAAACCTATGGTTTTAGAACAGGGATAGGAGAGGATACCTTAGTACAAAATTCTAGACATAGAGGAGTACAAATTTCAGAGAGACTACAGAAACAGTATCAGGAATTTCTACAGAAGAAATTGGAAAACTAGGGCTTCCTGTTCCGAGAGCTTCCCTCCATTGTTTTCAGAAAAGGAGTACATTGGATAGATCACCTTAAATATTTATATATTTCTATACAATAATATTTGAAAGATTCCAAGTTTTTAAAATTATGGTTTCTCTGACAAACCCTAGATCATCCAGCTCCGGAACCAGGACAGACACCTCAAATCGCTAAGATCTAATCTATTGCTATTTTCATTTGAGGTTCTCATTTCAAAGTGATCTATCACATCAGCTTGATGACAATCTTGGTGAATTTGACAAATTCCAAGCATGGAAGTATATGATCTCTTTGAAGAAAATGAATTGGACACCTACATGCATAGAGAGGTTCCAGTTCCAAAGGGATATGGGGCTCAAATCCTTACACAAGAATAACTTGGTCAAGGCCAAGAAGATCATTACTGATTCAATCACGGATCACATTATACCACAAGTGTCTTCCCTAAAGACACCGAAGATATGTTTGATTCCTTGAACAAGATATTTGAAGGGAAGAACATAAATAAGAATATGAATTTGAGAAAACAATGTGAAGATCCAGAATGCAGATACCATACAGTCATACTTTACGAGGGTCTCTCAAATAAAAGAACAACTTGTAGCAGTAGAAGAAGAAGTGGAGAATGCATAAGTGGTGATAGCCACCTTGAATGGCCTCCCAGGATCATGGGACTCATTAATGTGAGGAATGTGTGCCAAAAGGAAGTGGTTACTTTCAGTAGACTCTAGGAAGAGCACACACAAGAACAATCTCGACTCATAATAAGAGAAAAGAAGATGGGAGCAACTGAAGATCAAGCTCTCACCATCCAAAGAAGATCTCTCAAGCAATGAGGAATATGAAGAACTCAACTCTTGAAGAACCTCTTATCCACCTTAGCATTTGGATAAGAAATGATGTTATTATGAATGAAGAAGATGATGAAGCTGAAGGTTCAAGAAGGAGTCTACCCACAAAACAAATAAAGATAAGTATTCAATTAACATTCCATGATATTGTTTTTTATCATGCATTTGTTCATATTCAGTTGATGTATTATGCATGATAGAATGTTTGCATTAATGACAGTATACTACTAATATGCATGTAATGGGTAGGTAGCTCATGGTGCTATATGACTCTCCATTGCTACTTATCTAGAATGAAACCTCTTTGCTGACATATTGGATTAGTGCACAATCTCAATCTTGTCCTGGTAGAGATGGAAGGAATCTAGAAACGTTTCGTGAGATATGGATGAATGTTGTATTGGATAAAATAGTTGCATGATCATATATTTATGCATAATAATTTTCCATTATGAATATGCCGTATGAAATGTTTCTAACCATACAACTAATGCATTTGACTTGTAGGAAATATCGCATAAAATTGCCTACAAGAAAAGAAGGATGAGACTTGGTCCGAAGAACAAGTGACGATAGTTCAAGATGAAGAATAATATGATGAATGCAGTGACATCATTGATGCAGAACCTTCCAGCTATGAAGAAGTAACCAAGAAGAAAGGGAAGACCAGTTCAAGAAGAATGATGTGTAGGATGTAGTATCGATACATGAAGGGAAGTTCATAGTTCCATCATGTAGTAGATGGAAACATCGTGGGATACAAGGCAGGATTCATAGAACGAGGCTTCTCATGGAAATAAGGCATAGGCTATAGAGAGACATTTGTAGCCACTGGAAGTGAAGACACATGATAGGAAGAATCATGTGTGCAAATGAAAGAAGGCCTTGTACGAGCTCAGAAGACACCCATGGGATAACACATACATGATGAGCTTGATGAATATGTTAACCTTTGCTACAAGGTTGAAGATGAAATCCTATAGAGGATGACAAGTTCATATATGGGTGCAAGAAGAACTTTTGAAAAATTTCAAGATAGAGGATCTTGGAATCCAATGATCCTAGATGGATACATAGAATATTAGTAGCAGAGGAAGCTACTTGTCACTCCGGTATAGAATGTTTCAGTGCATAGAGTACAGAAGACAGAGGTAGAATGATGCTCTGCTTCAGAGGGAGTGACTACAGAAGATCCTAAGGTTTGACATGGTATGATAGGATGGACAACTTACTGATGACTCTAGGCTTTACTGAGAGTAAAGAGGATTTTAATCTTTGCTTCCAGGTTGAAGGCAGAAGACTAGTAATGCTCCTATTATATGTCGATGATGTATTCCTGGTAGAAAAGAGGAACTCATTAAAGCTGCAAGAAGGAGACTTGCTGCGAGTTCAAGATGAAGGACTTGGGGATGATGCACTACGTTCTAGGCATGGAGGTGTAGACAAGGGAAGTATGCAGTAGAGATCCTAAAGAGGTTCAGGATGATGGAATGCATGACCACACCTATGGAATTGAACCTGAAGCTATTGAGTGATGCTTCATCAAAAGTGGTTGATGCTACAATGTGTCATCAGATGATTGGGTCCTTGATGTACCTGATGAACATGAGACCATATATTTGCTTTGCTATGAACACATTGAGCTAGTTCCTGATAGATCCAACACATGTTCACTTGATTGATGCAAAGAATATTCTGAGGTACCTAAAGGGTACAGTTGATTATGGGCTCAAGTATGAGGTGAATCAAAATATTAACCTGGAAGGTTATGTTCATTCAGATTGGGTAGGCAGTGCCATTGATAGGAAGAGCACTTCAGGGTGTTGCTTTAGTATGGGATCAAGTGTGATATCTTGGTTTAGCAGGAAGTAGTCCTGTGTGGCACTGAGTACAGCTGAAGCAGAGTATTTTTTTTCTTATTCAGCTAGTTATGAGGCAGTATGGCTAAAGAAGCTAATGTCTGATTTATTTGATCTCCAGTTGGACGTTACTTATATATATTGTGACAACCAGAGTTGTGTGAAGTTGTCAGAGAACCCTATGTTCCATGACAAGTTGAAGCATATCGAGATCAAGTATCACTATATTAGGGATATGGTGCAGAAAGGAGCAGTGAAGCTCCAGTATGTTGCAATGGATGAACATATAGCTGATGTGTTGAAGAATCCATTAGCCGGAGTGAAGTTTGAGTACTTTAGGGAGAATATTGGTGTTCTCTAGATCGAGGTTCCCTCCAAGAGGAAGCGATGAGTCTGTGAGCCATTCTGACATGGTGAGAGGATTGGTTCCTTCCATGCTCAGATGTAAGGGTTGATCCATTCTGTCATGGATAAAGGATTGGTTCCTTCCATGTCAGATATGAGTGTTGAGCCATTTCGACGTGACTATAGGATTGGTTCCTACATGATCAGATATAAGTGTTGAATGCCATTCCTAGAATGGATGCACCTAGTCAGTTACCAGGAATACTCAGCTTGGTGCTGAGATGCCATTCTCAGGGACAATGGAGGAACCTGGTTAGTTACCAGGAATACTCATTCTGGGACTGAGGACCATTCTAATGTGACGATGGAATTGGTTCGTACATGATTACATATAAGTGCAGATCCATTCTGATGTGACTGTGGAACTGGTTCCTACATGATCATATGTAAGTGTAGAGCCCTTTCGACATGTAGGTTGGATTGGTTCCTCGTATGGTTGAATGTAAGTGATGGAACTTTCTGACATAGATGAGTGGATTGGTTCCTCTCATGGTCAGACGTGAGTACTGGGCCTTTTTGACATAGATGACTGGATTGGTTCCTATCATGGTCAGATGTGAGTGTTAGGCATGACTTTCTGACATGATGTTGGATGTGTTCCTCTCATGGTCAGATGTAAGTGTTGGGTAGGCCATTCTGACTTAGGGTTAGATATAAGTGCTGAAGAAGACCTACATGGAGGCTAGGCCTACAACCAGCATGAAAAAGGGATGAATCTATAGAACTTCCTGTGACGAGAAGAATCAAGAGATAGCACCCATGATGATGATCCACCAGTAATGATCCAGATTGAGTGATGATATATATCCATTGATGATGATCCAGTAGTGATGATCCAGATCTAGTGATGATGATCTAGTAGTGATGATCGAACAGTGATGATCCGGCAGTGATGATCTAGATCCAATGATGATGATCCATATCGAGTGATGATCTAGATCAAGATGAATATAACTTGAAGATGAATATGATAAGAAATCAATGATGATCCAGATGATATAGAGAAGAAGACTTGTGCTGATAAATTGTGTTGAGAGAATACCTTCCTAGTTAAGAGGGAGTGTTGATGTATTTGTAAATTCAGAATGTATTCACCTATATATCTTATGTATTGTACCCTGATGTTTATTACGGGAAGTGTATGTAATGTATTTGAGTCATGTATTGCCCTGATGTTCCTATCGGGAGATTCAATAATGTAAACAAGTCATGTAAAGTCATTGTGGGTAACCCTCCTATTGATCAAGGGTTAAATTCCCCATAGTTGTGGAGCACTAGGGTTATTAGAATCTCCTAGAGATTCTAGCTCTAGTAAGTAATTGTTAAGTGAGGCCAACATGTTAAAGTGGACATTAAGTGAATGAAAGAATATAAATAGAGAGTGAGCCTCTCTATTTATCACACACACACTCACTCACTAGGGTGCATGAGTGAGAAAGAACAAGTTGGGATGAGAGAGAGGGAGACTACTGTTGTTGAGAAATCATCTTTATGTTTTCGGGTTTTACTTTTGGTGTTGATTCTATCTCTGAGGAAGTTGCGGGGTTTTCTCCTTTATGGTTTCCTCGATGAAAATTATTTGTGTCTCTTGTCTCTTGTGTTTATTGATGTGCATGTTATTCTCTCAGTTAAAGATCCTAATACAATGCTAGCTTGAAAGATAAAAATCTAACATTTTCAGGTTATAATCAGATTGAGATTTTACCCACCGATTAGCACAAGACAACGTTTATTTACCCATGGGGAACCTTTGCATACAGAAAGTTACCATTTGTCCTTAAAAATGTTGGAGCCACTTTCCAGTGTGCTATTTCCTATGTGTTTCATCATATAAAACATATTGTAGAACCATACCTTGAAAACCTCCCAGTTCATTCATAGCGACGAGAGGACCACCCTGGTCATCTTCGAGACATTTTCCTGAGATGCTGTCATTATAACATATGGCTCAATCCTCATAAATCTATTTTTTGCATTGATATGGGACGCCTGTTAGGTTTTGTGGTTTCTAAATATGGCATCCAGATAGATCCATTTAAAATTGCCACTACTCTAGCTCTACCAACCCCAACCAACCTTTTAGAACTCCAAAGTTTTCAAGGGAAGGCAAACTTCCTCCACCATTTCGTGTGCAATTTTGTAGAGAAAACACACGTTTATATGCGTCTCCTTAAGAAGGACACTCCATTCTTTTGGGATGACACAACCCAACGAGCCTTTGATAATATCAAACACGCTCTAACTCATTGACCTGTGATACACCCCCCAGATATACTATGCTAGTAAGAATCTCATGGATTGCAAAACTCAATATTCATGCGTGGAGAAATTAGAATTGGCCACAGTCATTACTATTCAGAAATTTCGTCACTACATTTTGCTCCACAAAACCACCATATTGGAAGACTAGAACCCTATGTATTACACCCTAACTCGTCAGGTGCTCGAGGGCAAGTATTCCCGATGGATAGTTATCCTACAAGAGCTTCATATGGAATTTTCCAAAGCTACATCAAAGAAATCCTTGGTCTTTGCCGAGCTCATGTGTGATATTCCCTGTGCTTTGACGGAATATGAGCCTAGTGATTCATTCCCAGGTGAATTTTTGTTCCTGATAAGCACTACTGCCCATGGTGTGGATATTTTCTCATTTATCTTCAGACACAAATATTTCATCCCACTCTATCTCATGATGATCACCGTCGTATCCATCACCACGCAAAATACTACCTCATTTTGAATGACACCTTTAATCGACGTGGTATCGATTCTGTTCTCCGGTGATGCCTTACCCATGAGGAAGTTGAACAAGTTTTGAATGATTTCCACTCTAAAGCATGTGGTTGTCATCTATCTGGGATGGCTACAGCCCAGAAATACTTCGCATTGGATATTTCTGGCCTTCAATCTTTAAATATTGTCATGAGGCTATTAAGGAATTCCCACCCTATTAACATTTTTATCTGAAAAAGTGCACTCCTCGTGCTCCATTGCACCCCATCATTACCGTTGGCCCTTTTTCCAAATCAGGGATCGATTATATGCATTGTAAGCCTACTTGAATTGGGGGGCATGGTTACATCATCATAGTCTTTGATTAATTTAAAAAATGGGATGAGGCCATGCACATATGTAGAGGATAGTAAGATAGTCACTCTCTTCTTGTTCAATCATATGATAACAAGATTTGGAGTCCCGCAGTCCATATTTACTGATCACAAATCACATTTTTGTAATCAAATGATGGAGGAATTAAGTGCCAAGCTAGGTTTTTGTGATGAAAACTCTATTCCCTATTATCCACAATCTAATGGTCAAGTCAAGGCCATTAACAAATTTTTGAAAACAATGCTTCATCGGATCGTTGGAGATCATAAATCCAACTGGCACCTTCCATCCTTGGAGATCAAATTCCATCCTTGAAACTTTCCATCGAACTTCTCCCAGACACTTCTATAGAGGAAGATAGATTTCTATACTTGAATAACCTTGATGAAACTAGAAGAGATGATTCCTTAGCTAATGAGGCACACAAGAAACGCATCAAGGTGCAGTATGACAAGTCTGTCCAACCTCGTGCCTTTAGCGAGGGTGACCTAGTTTTGACATATGATCAGAGATATGACAAACTAGGGAGAGGGAAGGTTGAATCCATGTGGTATGGTCCTTTTTTCATTTCCAAATTTTTAGAGAAAGGGGCCTACAATATCATGGACTATGATGGAATCCCCTCAGGACAATCTCGCAATGGGTTGTACCTGAAGCGTTACTATGCCTACATCTTTCTTGTGTAGTACCTTGTATATATGTATATTACTTTTAGTGTGCTGAAGTATTTTCAATATGGTTTTGATTTTAGTGTCTGTATCTATTTATACCATGTTTTGGTCATGCAGAGAAGATGACTTTCTACGGCTTCACTGATGGTGCTTACTGCCACACCTTGAATCTTGCCTCAGCTGCTTGGGTTCTCTATTCCCCAGTTTATGATTTGGTCAATTCAGGAGTGGTTTGCATTGGTCCCGCTACCAACAATATTGTTAAGTATCGAGCATTCATAGGTCTTCTGACTGAAGCTTCCTCCCAAGATGTTCGCAACTTGGTAGTCTTGATGGACTCACAACTAGTGGTTTGTCACTAAAACCATGTTTATACCATTAGGAATCCCATGCTTCTCCATCTCTTTCGGAGGGTATGTTTATTAGAAAGGTCATTTGAAACTATTATCTATAGGCATATCCCTAGGGAACATAATGCAGTTGTCAACTCATTGGAAAATTACATCCTAGACTGGCATATTTCCCATTCATGACATGAAAATCAAACATGGTCCAGTGTAAATAAACTATAAAAGACACATAAAACTAATATAAAACACATTCACCATTTGAGACATATAAACACCAAAGTAGAATTATATATATATATATATATAGGTTTTACAAAAAATAGGTCACGAGACCTCATCTGAAGCGCTCAGGATTTCAGGTAAAAAATCATCATACAAAATTCCTGAAGCTATCTATCATATTTCGGTGAATACATCATGCACCCTATCATCTAGTGATGCTCGTGGTAACACATAACCGCTCGGGCTACTCAGCATAGCAGTCTACTGAAATGACCAGGTACTCCCGCAGTAGGCCTCTGGTACCTCAGTGGGAGGTCATCAATCGAGGCATCTAGGATGTCTAGAGTCAACATATCAAGGTTCTCCTCTAGCTCCCCTATCACATCATCACCCTGTGGTACAAAACGGGCTCTGGCTTACCTGTCTAGTGGGGAGGCTCCCCCAGGTCATGCTACTTCGACATCTACATGAAAACATTCAAGTCTTGTTACTAAACATACAAAATATAAAACATCAAAACATAAAAGCACAATTTCCATTCTAGGGTTTTTGTTTCTTACCGATATCACCCCACTGTCGACCAGGTGGGAGCATTAGGTCAGGGTCAACACTAAATTCAGTGCCCACATATGCATATTCCTCCACCGTGAGGAGATGATCTCTCAACCATTGAAAGAACGGGTCACCGAACTTTAACTTACCTTTACCTACTCCAGTATGGGCCATGATCCAGACCCATATTAGTATGCGAGGGTCTTGCACCCTCAAATCTATAAAAACCACTTGGGGTCTCATATGGGGAACCCTCTCAAAAAATAAACATGCTAAAATGGAACCAAAACCAAGCTGCTTCAGCCCTTCCTGCTGACACTTGGTCAGCTGATCCTTGAAGATCGGAAGTAGAGATTCTGCCAAATTGAAATTTGCAGGAGCCATAACCTTTATAGCGTAGAGAATATGAGCTCTAGATTCTTGATGTACCCCTTGGCTTCCTACCACTCTCTACATGGTAAACAAAATTGTCCATAGTGGGCCATACACCACTACTTTTATGGGAATTTTCTTCCCCAATGTCCTAGTCCCAGAAATACAATGGCGGTTTATCAACTCCTGAGTAGTGATGTCCCCTCCACAGGAACCATTCAAAGAGATGGGAGCACCCTGGCTCGATAGGCCCTGTTAGGAAGTAGATATCCTCTACTTCAATTGTCAATATATGAGTGCCAACCTCAAAATACTGTTGCTTCGGATTCCACATCCGGAGGATATGCTCTAATAGTCGCTCATGTGATACCATGTTGGGTGTGAGAAAGAACTTTAGAATACCATAGTCTCTCAATGCAGCTATACAACCCGCATTTTTCTCGGTGAATGCATCATCATTGTCATGTTGCCTCTCTTTCCATATTACCATTTTTTTATCAATGGGAACCTGTCAAAAACCATCACAAGGCCAATTAGAAACACTATCAACCATTCAAATCATCAAATTTGAGCTAATTTGTCTTGTGCATGCATTTTTATTTACCCACAGCTGGCACCGCCTGTGTCTCGTTGAGGACAGGCGGTGACACTGCCCGTGCATGGTGTTTTAGGCGTGGTTTTAGCAGGGTACTGCTTATCCCATAAGGGATAAGAGAGGGGCCCTCTTTCATGGTTTTAGGGATTTCCCAATAGGCCCAAAACACCCCCAAAATTCAAAAATGAAAGGATAAAATGAAACAGTGTGGTTTAATCTATTACCTGGAACCGACAGTGTGGAAATCCGACGGTATATGCTCCTAGAATCAGTAGCTGAAAATCTGGCCAAGAAAATGCTCCAAAGGCTCTCCACTATGGGTAAATAGTAAAATGTTTTGATTTTTTACTATTTGCATATCTTTTATACTCATTTTAGGTTTTGGGATGTTATAGTTTTTAAAATCTAATAGTCATGATCCTTTAATGTCGTTTATTTGAGAGTTTAACAATTGTTTTTAAGTCATTGCGGGATAAAAAGCGGTAGCAGTAAGAGTTTTGGGAGTTTGTTTTTGAATTTTTCGCACTACCATAAAATGGAAAAAGTATTTGAGCATTTATTGCGACACTTTGGTCATGCTCTTGAAATTTAGCATCAAAGGTCTGAGTCCTTTTTAGATTCTTTTTAGACTCGTAAAATACCTCATTATGAAAAGAGACATAGTGGAGTATTCTTTAAACTCTTTTTGTGCTCCTTAAATAAGAAGAGATTGTCAATTGATCGTGTCTTCTTCATGCTCATTAAAACACTTGAAGAGTCATTCATCTGATGGTAGGTTATCACTTTTTTGGTTCAGATGAACTAATTTTACGAAAAAGGACCATGTGGAGTCTTCTTCCGTGGTCATTTAGACTCTCTAAAGATGAACGATACCAAGTTAACTTTCATTGGACTCATTAAATTAAACATTGAGAGACCCTCTTTTGGGAATGAACCCCTCCTCTCTTAGGTATGTAAAACATATGAGTTTGGACTTGTCTTCAGATGATCTATAACAAGTGTTTGTTACCCTCTTTGAACTCGTAAAAATGAAAAGAGGCACTCATCAACCATGATGGGGAAAATGGGAAGGGAATCATTTTGCAAAAAAAATGGTAGTTTGTCGTTACCTTTAAACATGGCACTTGTCTACATATCATTTTAGTCAATTGGGTATTTGGATAATTTCCATGGCGATCCACTTTCATGAGTCATGTCACTCCTTTGATTCTTTCAAAAGAATTCATTATCCACTGTCGCACTGTGTGTTTGTCTGGTCTAGTCATGCTTCCAAGTCTTTTTTCGTGTCGCCCGATGTTCAAAGGGAAGTTGAAGAAGTTTACCTCTGCATTCAAAATAGTCTCTATGACAATACTTCTTATGGTTACCTCATTCACATCATTCCAGAATTTTGTTCCAAGTTTCATGTCATCGATGTGGGATTCATCATGGCCCTCCTTCAATGAGACTATTATTGTCGACATCAGCTCATCATCTGGGAAAGTACCTTGAGATCTGTATGCCTAAATGATAGATTTTCTTGCTCTCAACATAGGTTCACATCATTGACCTTTGATCGATAGAATCGACTGGTTTTTCGACATCAAGACATCTATTCACACTTAGTAGATTGTACTAGGGTGCCTTGGGAATCATTGACATCAATCGTGATCTCCCTCGCACTTGTTAACAATTCACATCATTGGCCAATAATCAAGTGGTTTCTTCCATGTTCGACTTCAAAACATTATAATCACATGGATAGAATTGTACTTTGTGGAAAACGAGACAAAGAACCTGGGTACTTGTTTAGCACTCATTTATTTCCCTGGGTTGCAATAGAGTTTTGTATATCTAGCATGGATCCACATTTGTATGGTCATGGCTATGCTCAAATTTGCGTCTGTATGACATAGATCTATGTTGTATGTCTGGTAGCTATGTTCAAGTTTGAGTCCTCTATCACATGGATCTATGTTGTATTCTAGTAGCCATGGTTGTTTATTCCTCTCATGGATCTTCCTTGTATTGGTCTACAGCCATGAGTTGGTTACATTTGTCTATAAGTAAAAAGTATCGATGCACTACAGATTCCTACTCAACGACATTCTCACCTCGAAGTGACAACTTGTTCTCTCAAAGTTCTCTCTTATCGTATCCCTCTAACCCTCATGCGTTGGGGGACATTCTGTTATACCTAAATCCTGTCACCAACATGTGATGATATTCTTAACCCCTATGTTTTCCATAAATCCCAAAACTTGGAGTGGAAACTTGCTCCAGATATCAATTCTACTTGAAAAAACCTAGCACCGCGCTTTCCCTTTGGCTGGTGAGTGGTACCTTGTTCAGTACCGCCGAGTGGTACCTTGTTCAGCACCGCCTGTGTTTTGTTGTAGAAAAGCGGTGCCACTACGCTTCTGCTTTGTTATTGGAGTGGTTCTCACCTAAACCGCTCTATCATAAGTGAACAAAAGTAGTACCCTTGGTAAAATGGGAAAATGAGAAGTTTCTCGAGGCTTCTAGATCATAAGCCTCGTGTCCTCCCTTATCCCTATCAATATGGGTTAGTTGGAGTTGAGCTCCCTCTTAGTAGGATCTTAGAGCCACCTCACCCATAGTTCTCTCAACTACCCTTGTCCATTAATCCTTATAAATACAAGCTCATATCCATAGTTGAGGGGGAGAACTCAATGGTATTGTTATGTTGTTGAATTGACTACCTAGTCCAATCCATTGGAGAGCACAAGAGAGAAAGTTGGAGATTTTGGGGATGAGGTGTTTGTCTTATGGAGGAGTTTGTCAACACTAAGGCAATGGTTGTAAGATTCTTGATTCATTCTTAATGCAAAGCTGATTTCCATGCCACATATCTGTTGTTTTGATCTCGCATGTATATGTTACTAGATTCCTTAGTCACTAGTATGGATGGGTAGATAATTTTTTGGTAGCTTTGATGTTCTTGTTTGTTTGACATGTTTGTAGGTACACATGTTCATGATCAAAGAAATATTCTAGGTGTTTACAACATTCAGGGAAGGTCTTCATCCTTTGTCATGTACTCATTTGTTCTGGATCTGAACCATTCAGACCAAAGGAACAGCTTCTGTCTAGAGAAGCTGCAATATTCTTGATTACATATTTCAGAGATTCTTAGAGAGTTCAGATATGGGAGACTCTCCCGGGACCACCAGTCAAGAGAACAATTTTAAAGGTATTTCTTTTGTTTCTCCCCCTTGTGTAGTTGTTGGTCCTCCCTTCATGGCCACTTTGAACCTTCCCGGATTGACTATCAGATTACCTATATGGTTATTCTCCAATCCTATCATACCAAATGAACCCTTTGTGTCAGATCCTGGTCCTTTACCGCATGAGCATCAACCTCATGTTCACCCTTCATCTTCTTCCTCGGATGTTAAATCAACACCTCTTTCTTCCTCTTCACCTGTTGAAAACTCTAATGTTAGTAAACGAGAAGGTAAGAAGAATACCAAAAGGAATGATAAGAAGAAGAACATTAAGAATAAATTCATCGCTCCAACCTCTGACCTTCATGTTGGAATCCCACTATCCCCTGGTCATCATGCTGGGAGTATTGATGTACCTGTTTTCGGCATCCATAAAGCTAAGTTCCCTTGTAGACTTTGCAAGGGTGATCACCTTCTCAAGGACTGTCCCAGTCTTTTCCTTGTGTCAGAAGTGTGGTCTCAACATCCTATGTCGTCAGTCTCTGATCATCATGCTGATGATGCCCCGTCAACCAATGAATATTTGGTTAAGAGTCGAAAAGGAAAGGTTAGGTATCCTTGGTTGCTATGTAAGGATATGCACTGCACTTACCTTTGTCCTCTCATGGATGAAGATTCAAAGTTGTTGGAAGACCTTACTATTCCTCAGAAACATCTTCCAACCAGTTATCATAAGTTGTCCTCTCATGTTCCACTGATTGATCAAGTGGTCGATCTAATTCCATCCTCGATCGATCCCACTCTTCCATTGAAGAGTGAAGTTGAATTGGTTGATCCAATTCCATCCTTGGTTGGTCCCACTCTTCTGTTGAAGAGTGAAGTTAAAGTGTTCGATTCGATGTCATCTCCACTCGATCCAACTCTTTCATTAGAGAGTGTTGAGACTGAAGTAGTCCCTTCGATAGAGTCTTCGTCTTCTCCCTCTCTTCTAATTGAGAGTGAAAACCATCCTGCTGAAGTTTTCGTAGTTAGTTCTGATTGTTCTATGCATGAAGAAGTTTTGTCTCTTTCTACAGAACCCTCTCCAAGTAATGAGGTCATTTCTTTTGAATGGAGTAACCTAATAGAATAATGTCTTCATTTGAGTGTTCCTTTCCAGATAGTTGTGTGGGTTTCTACTAAGAGTATAATCCACACTATCATTGATGAAGGGGCTTCTATTAGAATTCTATCCTCTACTTCTTGGAAAGCCATAGGTTCTCCTCCGCTTGTGTCAGCCACCAATCAGATACTGGCTTTTAATCGAAGACCTACAGCGCCTTTAGGAATCCTTTCTCAGTTTCCTATTACTTTGGAAGGAAAAACTGTCTGTATCGATGTTATGGTAGTCCAAGGTCCCTCAGATTTTAATTTGCTCCTTGGGTGTGATTATGTTTACACCATGAAAGTTATAGCGTCCACACTCTTTCGAGTGATGTATTTTCCCCATGATGGGAAGATTGTGAATGTTTATCAACTTTCCTTCGTTAAACCTGATTATTGTGTAACTCCTAGTCATCAGACTTCCCTGAATGTCCTGCATGTTCTTGTGGATCTTTCCCCTTCTAGTTAGCTTCTTCCAATCATAGGTAAAATGGGGGGCATGGCTCCAGCCTCTGGATATCATACTAGAGTTAAGTTGCTAGATTCTTATGTAAGGGGTAAACCCACCAACCTATGGACATCATGTTGGCTTAGAACAGGACATGGAGAGCATAGTTCTTATCCTGTGTCAAGCTCATTAAAAGATGAAACATACATTGTGAGCATAGTTTCCTTTCTGTGTCAAGCTCATTAAAAAATGAAATAGATGTCTATGAGCATAGTTCCCATTCTGTTTCAAGCTCATTAAAAAATGAAACAGATGTCCTCAAGAATAGTTTACTTTCTGTTTGAAGCTTGTGTAAAAATGAAATAGGCCACCTTGAGTAGTGTTTATTCTTGGTTTCAATCTCGTTAAAAAATAAAAATGACCTTGAGCACAGTTCATTTTTCATGTCAAGCTCATTAAAAAATGAAACAGATTCTTCCATTGTGTCAAGACTCAATGAAGCTTGGGGGGCATGTATCTCATCTCTTTATTAGTGTTATTTCATTTGACAGTTATACTAGGGGCAAGTACCAACTACCGGACATCATGTTGGGAAATCACCCATCAATGGGAGTCATTTTGAGCATACTTTGTTTTAGTTTCGATCTCGTTAAACCATGAAACCACCCTTTTGATCATAGTTCATTTTCTATTTCAAGCTCGTTAAAAAATGAAGTAGGTTTCCTTAAGTATAGTTTACCTTTATGTTTCAAGCGTGCATAAAAATGAAACCATGTTTTGAGCATAGTTCTTTTTCTTTTCCAAGCTCGTTAAAAAATGAAGCAGATACCTTGAGAATTCTTTCAATTGATCTTCGAGCTTGTTAAAAATAGTATGATGGTGTTGAACTTACTTTTCATTTTTCATGCTCTTGTTTAAACATGAAAGATGGTGTTGAGCTTACTTTTCATTTTTTGTGCTCTCGTTAAAACATGAAAACTAGTTTGAGCTTACTTTATTGCTTTTTTGTGCTTTGGATTCAAACATGAAAAAGGTTTCGAGTGCCTTTTATACCTTGGTCGTGCTCGTAAAGAACTCAGTGAAGAGGTATTGAGTATAGTTTTATTGTTTTTTAGAATTGTAAAAAATGGATTTTGAAGAAATAACTCGTTACAGAGTTATATTTAAGCACTTTTTAGTCTCCTTAAAAACACAAAAATCTTTCCAAGTGAGCTTGTTATGTTCACACTTGTAAAATAATCAGAATGGTCGACTAGTCGGTGGTAGTTATCTCCTTTTTGGACCAACTAGACTTATTTATGAAAAGGACCCTTTTGGAGTCTTCTTAGTCATTTCAGACTCTCTAAACATGAAACGACAAATGAGTTTTCTTTCATCAGACTCATAAAATCAAACGATAAAGGACCCTTTTTTGGGAATGAACCCCTCCTTTCTCAGGTTCATAAAACTTATGAGATTGGAATCGTCTAAAGGATGACCTATATCGAGCATTTGTTACCCTGTTCCAGCTCATTAAAAATCAAAGAGGCACTCATCAATCATGATGGGGAAATTAAGGAAAGAGTTAGTATTTTGCTATGGCAGTACATAGTCACTCTTGAACATGGAACTCATTTGCATATGCATTTCAGTACTTGGGTAGTAATTTTGTCTTTGATTCCTACTAATTCATATATTATTCTTACTCCTTTGAGTTGTCCAAGAATACTCTCACCATCAGTTGCATTGGGGGATTGGTATCATTCTTGTGTCAATACTGCCAAGTCATGCCATGCCCATGTTCAAGAGAATTTTGGTCATCTTTTCACTGTTGCAGTTAGTTTACCTTCTATCATGTTGGTCATCCTTGAGTCAGTTTTGTACATCACTTTGCTGTCTGATTTACTCCAAAACATATTTGATAGTGTTTCATGTCGATGATGGGGGATTCATCATGGCCCTTCTTCGATGAGTCTATTCCTGTCGACTTCAACCCCTTATATATGAATTAGACTTAGAAACCAAGTCAAGTACCTTGAGCCTGCATGCCTTAATGGCAGGTTACCTCGCTTTTGACATGAGTTTACATAATTGACTCTTGATTGAAAGACATCATAGAGTGTTTGACTCGAATTCCTTTATTCACATTCGATGGTATGTACTAAGATACCTTGGGAATCATTAAAATCAATGGTGATTTCCCTCTCACTTGTTAACATTTTACATTATTGACTGGTAATCAAGTGGTTTATACCATGTTTGACATCAATACATTGTAATCACATGGTTAGATTCATATCATTGTCAGTTTGGATTGAAGACCTTGGGTTGTCAGATATCTTCACCCATGTTGCGATGGAGTTTGTTTTGAGTCATATTACATAGATCAACCTTTGTATTGGTCATTCCTGTGTTTTTATCTCATATTGGATCTACGCTTGTCTCTAGTAGCCATGATTGTGTTCAATTAGTCTCTACTACCATGGATCTGCATTGTATTGGTCAGCAGCCATGTTATGAGTCATATGAGATTTGAGTCAGTGGTACTATAGCAACTTCTAGCCAACATCCTTGCCTTAGATTTATTTGTACAAAGAATTCGCCTATCGCATTCCTCTAACTTCATGCTTTGGGGGGGGATTTTGTTACACTAAAATCTTGCACTCTTGATCCATGTGTCAACTCTTTTCCTAATCCCCAAGTTTCTCTCTGCTAAAGTTGACTAAGATTGAGGTTTTTTCCTGCCTTTTTCCCTCTCTAGGAAGGTCGACGCTCTTGTCCTTTATGCTAGGAGCACCGAAGGAGTTTTTTCCCTTCATGTTAGGTGTGTCAGCGCTCTGTCTCCCACTTCTAGAAGCATCGATGATGCCTTTTCTCTTCCTACTAAGAGCGTCTGTGGTGTTTTGAGGGAAAAAAATGAAGATTCGATATCCTTCTCGAAGGTGGATGAGGTGGATCTCTATCCCTATGATTTAGGTGAGGTGTAATTTTGGTTCCTAACCTATAGGGAAGATAACTTTGATCCATCCTCCTAGTCCTCAACCTATTCTATCCCTTTAGCCTTATAAAGTGAACCCTCTCTCCATTTGAAAGGAGGAAGGTCTATGGTACTTTTATGCTATTGGAATTTCTAGGTGGTTTACTATATTGCTTCAGAGGCTTTGGCTTGGATTTTTGGATGGAATATTGCAGAGTTAAGGCTAGTTTGTAATGTTCTTTCCTATGTAATTCTATGTATCTCCTTGATTACATTAATACAAATCTCTTTCCATAAATGTTATTTCATTGATAATGTTTAGAGATTTCTTCCTTAACTGTTAGCTTAGATCAATTATATGTTTGGATATGCATATTTTGTTTGCTTGTTTCCACATGCTTTACATTGTTTTGTAGCTGAAGATCTAAAGACTTTGGATCTTGGATCAACAAAGAGAGAAGATGGTTTGAAAATATCAGGTAATTGATCTATCTCTTTCTTTGCATTTCTGTTTGATCTAGGAAAGTAGATTGTATTCTGTATTTGATTTGTTCTAGATCCACTTGGACTAGGGAGATCTAGATTGATTCTGATTGAGTAGATTTATCCATTAACATCATGTCAACAAACCAATAATGCTACCAGAAGAAAAAAAAAACTATACAAGTTGGATAGTAATATATACAAGATATTGGCCTCGGCTAAATGTTAGGCATAATACTTCTTAATATAGATATCATTTCTTGGATTTTCCAAGGCATTCCATTCATAATCCTCTAGTTCGTATGCTCCTTTATCTAGGACACACTTACCAAGTAAGTCCCATGCCACACAGATTTAAACTTATCCGTCCAAAGTAGTTCACTGGCTTGATCCCATAAAAGGACCAAGTCACCTTCACTAAACCGATGGGGACAGACAAAATTATCATACTGGGATTTCATGCAGCACTTATTCACGTCTAGAGCTAGTGCCACATCCTGATGCAGCTCATCCAAGTTTCTTAGTGGACCAAATGTTCTTCTAATTCCGAAGTATCATGAATGAATTGTATGGATAGTTTTAATGAAGGAATCTCACACTCAACCAATAATGCCGACTACATCTCGTGTACTACCTAAAAAGGAGGGAATTTGGTTGCATTCTTGATTGTGGTTCGATAGGACTATAAATAAGGGTAATGCATGATATGCGAGTTATTTTTTCTTTGTGCAATGGTTATTTGTAAAATGGCCTTAAGGGAATTATTAACTGCTTCAATCTAACCATTTGCTTGGGGGTAATAAAAAGAAGAGTGCTCTTTCTTACACCCTAGTTTCGAATCTAATTCCTCCATCATCTTATTCTGAAAGTGCCTTCCATGGTTAATGACAAGATATCTTGGGATACCGAATTGAGTGATAATCTAGTTGAATACGAAGTGAGTGCTCATCTCACCATTGGATTTAATTGTAGTCATAGCCTCTACCCATTTTGTGAAGTATTCTATGTCCACTATAATATGATTATGCCACCCCAAATAATGATGGGTTACAATCCATAAAGTCCACTCCCCACTTAGTGAAGGGACCAATGATGATAATAGGATATAACAAGGTGGGATGCGAGCACATATTCCATGTGAACACCTGGAAATGGTGGCATTGCTTGACCACATTAACAAAATATTTGAAGATTGAAGGAAAATACTAACCCTCTCTAAGTATTTCTTTGGATATATAAATCTCAGATAAATGAACACAACGTGCCCCACTATCGAAATCATTCACTACAGTCTCAGCTTCATCGTGAGTCAAACAATGACACAAAATAGAATCCACCATCGATGATATAATCTGTCACCGAGAATAAAGTAGTTCTTATAATTATGACATAGGTTCCATCATTCATCCCTCGATAGGTGAGAATGAACCTTCAAATTATTCAAATACACAATAATATCACCATGCCAAGGGTCATTAGCCGAAATGGGGAAAAAAGTCCCGTCCACGAATGAGTCCTAATGAATCCTATCTTCCTACAGACTAGGGATATCAAATATCATATTTGAAAATATTAAAGAATTATTTGATTTTGCAGAAACAAATTCGAGGTAAAACTCTTGCAAAATGACAATCCATTTATTATACTTCCCCCAATCATTCATTTGGACAAGGTAAACTGAAATGGATTGATTTGAGATACAAAGGTAGTCTGACGAAGAAATATATAGTGTCCCAACCACTACAATGCATGAGTAGTATCTAAGTTTAACTTCTCGAGGTGACCATATCTAAGTTCAATATCAATGAGATTCTAGCTAAGATAATATATAATGTGCTCTTGGAGCTCATCATCTTCTTGGACCTAAACCAAACCAATCGTCTCTTGAGAGGCAGACACATATAACAAGAAATCACAACTATAGTCAGGTGGACTAAGCATGGGGGGCAATGCCAAGGATTTCTTAAGGGCATAAAAGGACTCATGGGCTCTCTCATCCCATATGAATGGAGTACCCTTATTCAACAATTGCATAAACTCCTTGGTCAAATTGCCATAATTGACAATGAATCAATGTAAAAAATTTCTCATCCCTTGGAGACTATGAAGATGTCGAATTGAGTGTGGGGGAGATAACTAAAGTATTTCCTAAGCCTTCATAAAATTGACTTTAATCCCCTCCTTTAATACAGTGAATCCCAACAAACGACCCACTTTCACACAAAATATGCACTTATGAAGGTTTAACCAAATCTTGTTATGACAACATCTTTCAAAAACCAAATGTAAATGATCCAAGTGATCCACCATAAAATGAGAGTGAGCATATAAATCATCCAAATACACCTTGATAATATGCTTGAGGTCATGGAAAGAAAAATTCATAGCCCATTGAAAAGTGGCTCTGACGTTTACAAGGATGGAAGGAAATTTTTGATATGAAAAAGTACCCCTTGGACAAATAAACATAGTCTTATGTTGGTCCTCAGGTTTAATTTGTATATAGTTGTACCCTAAAAAAAATTCCATATATGAGAAAAAATTTCTCCCCATACACTCATCCAAAATATGATCAATGAATGGTGTGGGGAAATTATCTCTTGGACAAACCCTATTCAGGTCTCTATAATTTGTGCACACATAGATGGTTCTATGGTTCTTATCTACCAGAACAGGATTGGATACCCATTCATTCAAGGGAACCGGATAAATGAAACTGTTTTTGAGAATTTTCCCTATCTCGTCCTTAATGGCGGGTGTTTTGGGAGGGTTCATTGCATGTAGTAATTTTCGAACATGTTTAGCATTGGGATATGTTTTGATCTAATGCTCAACAATGCAAGGATCAATTCATAGTATTTCCTCATGTGACCAAGAAAATATGTCACACAACATTTTAAAAATATCGGTGTATTGCTTGACATCAACGAATGAGGAGTTTTCTCCAATGTATACATTCTCTATTTTTCCAGGAATCTGAGATATGTTGATCAAAATCGTAGGATATAATTTCTCCATGTTCTATTCAGCATATATACCATGAGTACCTAATAGGACCACAGGGTGAACAACACTCTCACTTAAGGTCTTCCTAAAGTAATCATTCTTGACCCATTCAATATTCGGGAGAAAGTAAGAGAGACGATGCAACGGCTCTCAAGATTGTTCTAGACCATTCATAGCCTCGAGAATCACTTCATCTGAAGGAAATTTTTCATCAAGGAAATCATGTGAGCATGGAAATGCAACCTCCCAAGCAGGAAGTGCAAGGATATCCTCCTCCTCTATCCGCGAAGAGGATGGAACAGGGTTTATAGCAGGTTCAAGTGCATATTAATATGCAACCTCTACTACATAAAGTGACATTCTCATCCTATTAGGTCTAGCATCTTCACCGAAAGTGCTCAGAGAAGGAAGAGTGCATTAGTCAACCAAATACATAGTACGAAATGGGACTGAACTCACAGGTGATGAATCACTACTAGGAGTAGAGATAAAAGCTAGGATTGGTGACAAAATATTAAAAGTTACCATTAACAATGGATACATTCTGAGACCAACATTCTCAGTTTTTTACTAATAATTATCAATATTCAGGATAGTAAATCTTGATGATGTGGAGGAACCATAATTATCTAAATACATAGGTTCAATTGTCACAATTTGATATTCAAAAGGGAAGCATACTACTCGAAATACAAACAACATGATCACTTTCATAGCGTAAATCTAGTTTTGACCCAATAAAATATTATAGTCAAGGGGAACATCAACCACCTCAACCTTAACCGGCATGGTATTCTCTCCCAACTGGACCTGAAGAGAAGGAATAATGCCATGCAGCTAAAATTATCGCCCATCGAGTGCAGTGAACATGGACATCGATTTTGACAATGTGGGTGAACCAAGGCCTTTCCAAAAATTCAGACACATCATGGAGGAAATGCCCTCATCAATAACTATATGTTTAATGGTGTTTTTGAGACACTCCATATGGAATAGAAAGGACACATGGTAAGGAAAGCGAGGATGTACCTCATTGGTTTCAAATATGACTATAGTGGAGGAACTAGGATCAACTACTCCCAGAGCAGACAATAAGGCTCTTCGCTATGAAGGACTAATATGAAGAACTTCCATAGCTAAAATCAAATAGGGATTCTGACTCAATTCCGCAATAATAAAGTAATATTGGGAGGCTCAAGCATTAGTATTTTGTCCTGAATGCTTGAGTACTCCCTTAGGTATGCGAGGTATACCTTCAGGCTTATCAATCTTGAGACAAATTTCAAGAGGAGCAGGATCTTTCCCCAGGTTGGGTTGTGATAAACCATAATCATTTGAGCGAGTCACAACATTAGTAGTGGACATCATGTTGATGCAACCATGGCCACCTTCGGTCATCACCGGGTTTTGATACCCCCGATAATTGCTTCTAGTGTCCATGTTCCTTAAATCCATATTTTGATTATGAGGTAAAGGGACATTCAACAAAGCTGGGCTTTGTGCAATGTACTTCTAGGCATCCTCAATACAAGGGAACAAGTATGTCAGATGGTCTCCCCCACAAACCTTGAAAGTTACTTTAACCTTCCTCTTAGGATTCTTGTCCCTCTGAGAATTATATGTATTCTTGTAATCATTCTGATTCTCCTTCATATTCCCACATAGTTTATTATTTCTTCCCTTTCTTCTATTTCTCCCTAGCTTATGGTTACCCTTCTGATCCGATGACTACACTGAGTGTACATATGTCGACTCAGTGGGAGTGGAAAATATCGTAGCTTTTCCTATCGCAGACTAATTAATAGACAGATTTTGCATTTTATGTGTAACCTTGTATATGACCTTGGAACTTATGGAGCCAACAATACCATCGGCATGTGGCCGATGTTTGAACTTAGGATTGAAGTTTGATCTTGTCACATTACAGATAATCTCATTTAAAATCCCATACTAAGCATAGATCGAATCCAACTTTTGAGATCTAGATATACCATTCTACTCATTACACACTCTATATGTCGAAAGAACTTTATCTATATAAGGAAATAAATATTTGAGGAATCGTTCCAATAAAAAATCAAGTGGAATGTTGGCCTTAATTGACCTCTTTCGTCGATACCACTCTTGAATATGATCAGAAATATGTGTGGCATTATCTTTCCAAAATTTCAGCAAGATCTTGGTACCATGATCATAATGTACAACTAATTTAAAGTGATTAATAAAGGTGATAGATAAGTCGTTAAATGTCCAATAGGTTCTCCCAGGTAGCGCTACATACCATTTCGCAGCAGGACCCATGACGCTGAATTGAAATAGTTGTATATGAACAGATTCATGGTTTAATAATTTTGAAGAGCACCATTGGTGCAAATCAGTGACATGTTCGCCAGGGTCCTCACCATTCTTACCTTGAAACTTCGAAATCTCCGAATGAATTTTAGTAGGAACAACTAGCCGCATCGGATCATGAGACTCCAAATCATTGGTCAACTTTGAAAGGTTAGGTAGGTTTAAAGTAGCCAAAAATGGGATCCTAGGTTGTTACATATGATTCCATGTCCCCTAAAGAGGTTGGTTCACATAGGGATGATTGTGATAAATTTCGTAGCCTTGACCGGTCAGATAATAACCCCCTCCTCATATGCCCCTTATTACGTTGCATGACTATTTGATTATTAGGTATTCCTTGAGAAGGAGGTGCCATATAACCATAGTTATAATAATGATAAGTCAATTTCCCCCCCAAACACATAAGGATGTATGTTTCTTTCAGATATGACAGCATTGGATGATGTGGTGACAATGGAGTTATACAAAGCATTGCTTCCCAAGGGACCATGCGGGACATAACGATGATACAACATGAGAAAGAAATTTGAAGTAACAAGTTGTTGTACAGGATAATTCACCTAATAACCTAGGTCTGGGGGGTTACCAACATACTCATTACTTGCAGACAATTTGACTCTAAAAGCACAGAATAGGAAATAGGAAAGTAAAAGGACTTACTTGTATTAAACGAAGGCTGATCCTTGCTATCTTCTCCCTCTCTGATCCACTTCCAAAGTCTCCAGGATAGTTCCTCCTTCACCTGTTAATAATCACTCTTCCAGATACAAGATGATTCATATATATAGATGCAGGTTAGGAAAATCATATATCATATTGAAATGTAAACATTTACCAATCCACAAGATATGAAACACATATGGAAGAAGTAATATCTTTATTAACAATAATGGAAAGAGTTTAGGTTACAACCCAATGTCTGAACAAGGACTCCTCTGTCACCAAAGGACTCTGAGTTTCTCTGCTCCAAAGATTTCTGTAGACAATCCACCAGCATAACTTTGCTCTCACAAGTATGTCTCTCTAAACCCCCTCCCCGAGACCTGTATTTATATGGATAAAATGAGGCAGTTCTCGAAGGTTAGGGAGGTTATAGAAGTTAATGGGATTAAGTTAAATGACTGAAACTAATCTCCCATTAACTTGAGGTTTTATATTTTAATTTTGAGGAAACCATTCGCGGGTCTGTAGTAGAGAAACCCGCGAATACAAAGATTCACGACTTGCTGAAGAGGAGACTCATGAATGATGCGCGAGTTGTCAATAGAGAGAGTCGCGAATACAACTCAAAATGGAAAAATGGCAAAGTAACCAGCTGGGTATATAGGGAATGTACTTCATCATAAACCAAGTTATAGTGAATACAGGCAAACCTCAATCCATAAGTGTCCTTTTGTGTGCCAACCTGAGGGATGTCAGAACTCAGACGGAGAGGTGCCATTCAGGTGTATAACAGATGCCCCCTAATGTGTGAGGTTAGAGGGGAACGATGGCCGAAATACATTATAATAGTTAACTCTGGAGAAAACTTAGAAATCCAATGGAGCAGAAGGAGTACCTGAAACAAATACATAGTAATGTCATATACAAAGTTACATCTGAGGATGCTATATTCAATTTACTGGAACACTAGCTCCTTTACAATATTTGAGTACATCATATGATACGAGTAAAAACCACGTATTTACAAAGGTGGATCGAAGCCACAATACAATAATGATGAGTCTTCAAAGATCTAGAAGCTGTAGATAGAAATGGAACATAGTCTTGCGCAACTTAGTTCATGAGTGAGGAATGAAGGTATTCATAAAAGATCCCAAAGAACTAGTACAATCCAAGCCATGTGAATAAGGGTAAGCTGAAGTCGAACATGGAAAGGATTCAACAGTTTGTCAACCAATAGATGATAATTGACAACTGAAGCAAAGGAGTACACCAATGATGAAAGTGAATCTAGAGGTACCATCGTCAAAACTCTAGGTCTTCATCATCAAGAAGTACTAAAATGGAACCATACTGTGATAGGGAAGGCAATAGATCCTCCAACGGATCACAAGAGTGACTAGGAACTGGGCAAAAAAAAGGGTAGACACAAGTAAATGGATAACAGATATAACAATGATGGAATCAGGCTATAGATCAGATTTTGGGAAGAATCCTTGAACATTGAGCACGACACAGAGATGACCCAAGGCAGCGTATACAGATAGATAGGACAACTAGACTTATCTGTCATGTAGGAGACATGATCAGATTCCCCAGGTATAAAGGACAAGAGGAGCAAAAACTCAAAGTGATAGTTGAACACAGATGTACACTGAAACATGGATATCGGAAGGCAAAGAGTGCTATGTTCAAGGATGACATGCTACCATTACTGAAAACAAAAGAAAACTTCTTCCTTACCTTCCCTGTTAAGTTTTAACAAGTCCAGGAAAGCCAACTCGGTTCCCTCTTCATTTTTTAACAAGCTTGTAGAGATGGGAAAATAATGCTTGATACACTGATCCGTGGATTTAATGAGCCCGAACTAGTACATGCTCATGTGGTGTTTTCACTTTTAGAGAGTCTGAAAACTCCAAAGAAGACTCCAGGGGGGTCCTTTTTCATCCAATTTAGTCTCTTGAGGCCGAAAAAGTATAAAACAAACCACAAAAGAACTCTCTTAACTTCCAAAGAAGAAAAGGTGAACCTTTTTCGTACTTAGTCGGGAAGGTCCGAAAAAGGTTAAATTACCACCTACCCAACGCTCCTTCAATAACAGCATAAAATAGCTTGAGTTTTACGAGTGTGAAGGAAAGCAAGATCACTCGGAAAGATCCATTTGGTTACGAGAAATGGGTCTTACAACAATAAACTCGTTGCTTTGTTCTTGAGTGTTTAAAGAGCATGACAAAGACGCAAAGTACACTCGGAATCTTTTTCATGTTTGGGTCCAGAGCACGAAAAAGAGAAAACTAAGCTCAAACTGGGTGTTCCTTTTCCGTAATTTTAGTCCCTTAGGTCCGGAAAAGTGATAAACCTATACCTGAGAATACTCTTCTCAATTCTGAAGAAAAGAGAGTGATCCTTTCTCGTATTATTCCTCCTGGTCCGAGAAAGAGATAACCTACCACCAATGCGGATGCCCATTCACATATTCTTAATGAGCTTGAACGGATGAGATAACTCAGCAGTCAAGTCTGTTTTGAAGGAGTCAGACCTGGACCTAAAGAAACTCCATAAGGGTGGGGAGTCCTATAAAGGGATAGCTTGTAAAGAGAGATTCATAAGAAGCTCTATTTGGTGTGAAAAATAGCTATGAGGAAACCCCTGGGCCTGAAACAGTGACAGAAATGAGTATCAAAGGATGGCAATGGCATATGAGAATGATACTCATGAAAAGGGATCCTAGCCACGGAAGAACAATGGTAGAGAAAAGGGACTAATGGCTTAAAATACCATAGTTCGTGGAAAAAATGTTGAGTACTAAGGTTAATGTGGAGTGATAAGATGCCAACAAGTGTTGGAATGAGCAAAAACCACCCTATAGAAGCATCGACACTTTGTAAAAGTAGGTAAACTTGTTCCAAGGCACAAAAAGGATAATATTAGTCAATTGACATTTCAAACTATAGAGAAAGACCCACTTTACGAAATATTTTTTTCTATTAATAGTTTGAAAATCAAATCATTTCTTACCATTTGCACTTTTTGAACCAAAAAGGAAAGTTTACCTTCTATATTTGATCACTTGCTGTGGACAATTGGACCGTCGGAATTCAGATCCGTCGGCTTCAGGTAACTCTACACCCTGAGCTCTTCATTTTCATCCAAACAAATTTTAAAATTGATGGTCAATTCAGTTTATTTCATCAACATTAAAGATAGAAAAATGTATTCGCAGGTTGCTACGCATGAAAGCCGTGAATACGCGTTTCATGCGTGAGTTGCTGCATAGGAAAGTCACGAATGACTCGTGACTTGTCCCAATGGATAGTCGCACATGCTGTGCAATAGATAAAAGCTTTAAAAATGGTCAAAATTTTTAAATTTTTATGGTGAAATACTGAATTAAACTATGTTTATTTGTCAGGGAAAACATGGTGCTGGAGTGGAGGGAGAGGGAACATGAGATGATGGACCAAGCGGCTCTCCAAAGCCCGCCTACCATCCAAGCATTGTAGAATAGTGGGCTGCTCAAGTTCTTTTGCACATCACCTATGCGGGACAATGTCCGCATATTAGAGTTCTTAGTCCATTACTGGGACCATGACCTGGGGATGTTCAATATCTAGGGTGAGACTTTGGAGCTTACCACATAGGACATCTACTTCATAACCAGGTTATCACATCGAGGAGCACTAGTGAACCTGGAGGGTACTGGTAGGGGTGGGGACCCCTTGAGTGTCCAGAACTATGTCGATGTATTCTGCAGGCCGGGTACTCAAAAGAAAGGCAGCAACGTTCTCATAGCAGATATTCAGGATCTTACATTATAGGTATTGGCCAGTACTATAGTGAGACTTTCAAGGTCAGCAGGATTACACATGGCCACCAGGACTCAGATGAGAGTGGCGGTGGACTGCTTTAGAGGTTCCCTCTTTGACTGGTGTACAGGGATTGCCCCCATCATGAGGAGGAAATTATCCGACTATAGGAGGGGGAGACGGAAGAACTTTGGCTATGCTAGTATATTGGTAGCATTCTTCTTTGAGAGGGTGCTAGCTATGAGCCCTGCGATACCCTTACAGGTCCATCATCCACGGCAGCCGAGGCTGAGCCGGTGGGGAGATATCTTCCTCCGTCAAGGAGGAGAAGATGTAGTACATAGCATGTATGATGATGATTTCTATTCATGGTGGGAATGGCAGGTGCCGGTGTTGGAGCAGTTTCCATACGCCGGGCTAGATTTCCGAGGTGATCCCGACCTAGTCCTCCCTCCAGGAGGAGCATGGGGAGAGATGGGTAAGTCATTTTTTATTTTTTATCATTATCAAATTTTTATGGATTTTCAAATGATAGGATATATACATATGCATAAGTCTAAACCCTCTTTATGTGTCAAAATGCAGATATTGGACCGGTCCGCCCTGTAGGGCACCCACGTACCTTCGTACGTCCTGTTGCAGGGGGGGACCCGGGATTGATCACGATACTCGAGGCGAATCTAGGCAGGCTGACCGAGCGAGTACCTACGATACGGATAGAGCATCTCCCTGTAGCTATGCAGGAGTCCGTAGTTGGGGTTCCACTAGCCTGGCTACGTCTTTTCAGATGGGTAGCTAGAGCAGTATGTGTATATAGAGATGCAGTGGAGGCTGAGGCAGCCAGGGGGCACAGAGATCACGGGGACCAAGGAGGTTCCAGTGGCCATGGCGGGCAGCCTTAGTTTTAGGCATTTTGATGGATGATGATCCACTTCTGTATATTTTGTACATGATGGGATCTATGGATCAGACTTGACCTATCCTATGACAGATATTTACATATATACATTTGTGTTTGGTTGTCAGCTTATTTACAAATGTTTCTTATGTATTTGCTGTATATTTTATGGAATGTGTGTGAGATGTCAGTCCAAAATATAATTAACATATGCATCAGTTAATGAATTTTGGTTTCGTGGAATGTGATTAAAAGTAATAACTTCAAAATGTATTTCCAGTAAACGTATTGGCATGAACTGATGTAACAATGTAGGATTACGTACCTGGTAAGCTCGATTGAGCTGGGAGACAACCAACTGAGAATCCAAACGGACTTCAAGCTAGGTGATGCCTCATGACAAGGCATCCCATAAGAGCTCAATTACAGCCCTATACTCAGCAACATTATTGGAAGTAGGACCTAGACAAGCGCCACCCGCGGCAACAAGCTGTCTTGAGGGGGAGTAGATAACCCATGCTGCTGAAGACGGGTTACAAGTGTGATGGCTGGCGCCATCAACAAAACCTACATACATCTAGGAAGACATCTGCAACAACCAGCAAATAGTATAAAAAATGAAACCGACAACCTAATGTACATAAAAATACATACATTAATATACAAGAAAAAGTGCTAAGCCTAGGCATAGTACTTCTTCAGGTAGAGCCCATTTCTAGGCTCAGGCAGCTTATTCCCATCATAATCCACTAATTTATATGCACCTTTACTTAAAAATTTAGACACAACATAGGGTCCCAACCACATAGCCTTGAATTTTCCTGCCCCCAGAGGCTCCTTATCTTGGTTCGAGAGCAAGACAAGTTCCCCCTCAGAGAAAACCCGAGGTTTGAACATTTTATCATATTGAGATTTAACCCTATTCTTATGAGCTTGATTTGCAGTCAACGCATCTCTACGTTGTTCATCAAGGTGTTCTAAATGGAGCAACCGTTCCTCAAGCTCAGTTGTGTCAGGTAGCACATGAATAGCTATCTGCAAGGATGGGATTTCGCATTCAATCAGCGTAATAGCTTCCACCCCGTGAACGAGTTGGAAGGGGGAAAACCTATAGCAGTTTTGAAATTGGTTCGATAAGCCCAAAGAGCAGGATATAACATGATGTGCCAATTTGAACGGGCTGCATCAATAGTACATTTAAGGATAGTTTTTAAAGTTTTGTTTACAGCCTCAACCTGACCATTTGCTTGCGGATAATAAGGAAAAGAATGTTCTTGTCGAAATCCGAGCATGGTGGTCAGCTCTGTCATCATGTGATTTTGGAAATGACTACCATGGTCAGTGATAATCACTTTGGGAATACCAAACCTAGCAATAATCTGATTAAACATGAAGTAAGCTGCCGTTTCCCCATTGTCTTTGAAAGTAGGCATTGCCTCTGCCCATTTTGTGAAATAGTCGACAGCGACAATGATGTATTTGTGCCCCCCAGCCGAGGCTGGGTTGCATGTCATATAATCGATCCCCCACTTCATGAAGGGGCCTACCGAGACGACGGGAAACAAGGGAGCAGGATGTGACCGCATTTTTCTGGTGTAAAGCTGACATGGATGACAGCGTTTCATAGCTTCCACACAATCTTTAAAGATGGTGGGCCAGAAATACCCGACATGTAATATCTTCTGGGCCGTTGCTAACCCAGATAAATGACCCCCACATGCTCTGCTATGGGAATCATTTAGGACAATCTCTGCTTCCTCATGAGTAAGGCAGCGACACAAGATGGAATCTACCCCTCGTCTATACAATGTATCTCCTATAATGAGGTAGTTTTTAGTATGAAGACGTAACTTGCGTCAGTCTTCCCTAGAGTAAGTGGTAGGATACTTCAAAGTCTGGAGATATATAAGAATATCTCCGTACCAAGGGTCAGAGGTTGATATAAGGAAGATGTGCTCATCTGGGAATGAGTCATCTTGAATCACTACATCTTCTTCTGTAGGGAATTCTGCTATAAGCTCGGAAAAAACTAAGGACTT
Organism: Pseudotsuga menziesii; assembly: GCA_001517045.1. Lineage (NCBI taxonomy): Eukaryota > Viridiplantae > Streptophyta > Pinopsida > Pinales > Pinaceae > Pseudotsuga > Pseudotsuga menziesii. The sequence continues at coordinate 789,401 of LPNX011204858.1, forward strand.
TTTGGATTTAGCGGATTGGAAAACCAAGTCAAACTCTTGGAGAATGACTATCCACTTATTGAATTTTCCCCCAACAATCCATCGGGATAAAACATATTGGAAAGGGTTTACATCCGCCACTACAGTAGTGGTCCTCAGTAAGATGTAGTGCCGTAACCTCTGTACAGCATAAACAGCTGCTAAGGCTAACTTATCGATGTGGGAGTACTTAAGCTCAGGCCCAACCAGAGCGTGGCTAAGATAATAGACAACATGCTCAATGAGCTTGTCATCCTCCTGAACTAGCACTACCCCAATGGTAGACTCTGATGCGGCCAAATATAATAAAAAATCCCTAGAGTAATCTGGCGAGCGTAATAAAGGAGCCGACAACAAGGCTTTCTTCAATGCCTCGAACGCGAGTTGTGCAGTTTCATCCCATACAAATGGGGTGTCCTATTTAAGCAGGCGCATGAAACCTTTTGTGATCTTGGCATAATTAACGATAAAACGTCGAAGGAAGTTAGACTTTCCTTGTAGACTCTGAAGTTGCCTAAGTGAACAAGGAGGAGGCAGATTTACAACGGCCTCGACTTTTAAAGGATCCACATTTATGCCCCTACTAGAGACAATGAATCCAAGCAATCTACCTGATTCGACACAGAAAACACACTTGTGGGGATTCAAGCGAATTTTATAGTATCTGCATCTCTCAAAAATCAACCGTAAATGATCTGGATGTTGGATCCTCTTGCGAGAATGAGCAGGCAAACCATCAAGGTAGGGCTCGACAATGGCTTTTATGTCATGAAAAGCAAAGTTCATGGCTCGTTGAAAGGTTGCCCCTGCATTTTTCAATCCAAAGGGCATTTTTCTATATGCGAATGTACCCCAAGGGCAAATAAAAGCAGTTTTATGCTGGTCTTCCGGTTTAATTTGGATTTGATTGTAGCCGAAGAAACCATCCATAAACAAGAATACCTCACTACCCACACATGCATCTATGATATGGTCAATAAACGGTGTAGGGTAGTTGTCCTTGGGACGGGATTTGTTAAGGTCTCGAAAGTCCGTACAAACGCGAATAGTCCCTTGATTTTTATCAATAGGAACTGGGTTGGACACCCACTCAGTCAAAGCAACGGGATATATAAAACCTTCTTTCAACAGCTTTTCTACCTCTGCCTTCACAACCGCCGCTTTACGTGGGTTCACGGGGCGTAATTTTTTCCGAACTGGCTTAGCATCAGGATAGGTTGGGATCTCATGTTGAACAATAGATGGATCAATGCCTGGCATCTCCTCATATGACCAGGAAAAGATATCGTGGAATTCCTTGAAAAGGGCAGTACAAATGGCAATCTCCTCCGGAGAGTAGTTTGCACCTATATAGATATTTTCCATGACATATGGCTTTACAGAGATGTTGATCGGTATAGTAGCGGAAATGTTTGCCATATTCCCCTCGGCAAACACTCCTTCCCTAGGTAAAGGGTTGATAGGTGTATCAACATCATCCAACAGTCTCACACGAAACTCTTGGTTTTCTATCTTGCTTAGCTCTGGAAGGAAATAAGATCGGTGATGAAGATCCTCACATATCTTATCACGTGAACACATAGCTTCCATAATAGCTTCATCAGAAGGTAAAACAATGTCTAAGCAATCCATGGAATGTAAAGAGTTTTCCACCCATGCGGGCATATAGACTTCTTCCAGATCATCTAAGACTGTAAGAGGATCTAGAATGGGATCTACAGTGGTTTGGGTAATAGCTTGATACGCTACTTCCACTGTAGATAAGGGCACTTTCGGTTCCTGAGGGGTTGGGAGGACCCAAGGATCAGTCCTATCGACCACCGAATCAATGGACTTCCCTACAGTAGTAGAACCGATATAAAGGATTGGAGCTGGAATATCGAATGTGCCCATCAATGATGCATACATTCCAGCCCCCAAGCTCTGTGCAGCAGGTTTGGCCTTATCAACCAATGGCACAGTGGAATCTTTAGACTCTAGGCGGCCTTTTCGGGTAAAATCAAGCTGGTCAACAGTGACCAGCTTTCCCTCATGTGGAAAAACCACGACACGAAAGATAGCAGATGCAATGGTAGACATTGCATAAGTCCAATTCCTACCTAGAAGCAAATTGTAGTCCAAGGGAGCATCAATCACTTCAACTTCAATAGAAACTGCTTTGCCAGCCAACTTAATCTCGAAAGCAGGCAATATACCATGTGGACGGAAAGACCTTCCATCAAAAGCAGTAAGTAAAGTGGTTGATGGGACCAGCTCTGGGGATCCGAGAGCTTTCCAACAGGCTAGGGACATAACACAAGTAGAGGCTCCCTCATCAACAACTGCTCGTTCGATGGTCTTACCACCATGGACAACATCTATCGATAGAGCTACATGGTAAGGGAGGCGAATTTTAACATCAGAGAGATGAAATTTCGTAGTGAGACCAGAAGAATCCATGCTACCTAAAGCTGCTAAGAGGGCATCCCGCTGAGTGGGACATCTCTGTAGCACCTCCAAAGATGACATTGCACACGGATTCTGAGCCAAGTCTTCAACCACAGAGTAGTTAGAAGCGGCTCAGGCATTTGGGTTATGCAAAGTCTTCTTAAAGACACCTTTGGGTATCTTTGGCATTATTTCCATAGGTTTCTCTATAGTGAGAGGGTTAGAAGGTTCACCTACAGCTTTACCCTTCTCATCAGTCTCTTTCTCATAGTTCTTGTTCCTGGTTTGTAACAAAGTGGAGGATCATACCATGTTGATATAATTAGGGTCAGGAGCAGTTTGACTACCCCCTGCTACGGTAGAAGCTGAAGCAGAATTCTGTCCTTGGGGAAAAGGATCCTTCAGGACAGCCGGTGGTTGCATTTGTAACAGCTTCTGAGCTTGTTCCATGAGGGGACAAAGATGAGTAAGGTGGTCCCCTTGGCACAACTTACAAGGGAACTTGACTTTCTTCTTTTCCT
>LPNX011204858.1:792485-844767 GCA_001517045.1 Pseudotsuga menziesii
TATAAGGTAGTAATGATTTAAGGAACCATTATAATAGAAACTCAGGAGGTATGGTGGCTTTAATAAGGCTCTTTCGCCTCCTCCACTCTTGGATATGATCCGAGATGTGGGTTGCCTTGCTTTGTCTAAAGGTGGACAACAAGTCCGTTCTGAAATCGTAACAGACTGGAAGCTGAAAGTGGCTAAGGAAAGCGGTAGCCAAGTCCCAGAAACTGCTAAAAGCAGCAGAAGGCAGCTCAATGTACCATTTTGCTGCAGTGCCTGTCAAGGTCCTCTGGAATAGCCTCAGTCTCACTGAATATTCATTCAATGAGTTGGAAGAACACCATAGATGGAAGGTGGTGGCATGTGCCCCAGGATCTTCACCAGCCTTACCTTCAAACTTAGGGATGTCCGAGGGAAGTTTGGTGGGAATAGGTGGCCACAAGGGGTCATGCCTCACCAGATCGTTCATCAATTTTGATAACTTTGGCAAGTTCAAAGTTGCCAGAAAAGGAAGCTTTGGCCTAGCCGGTGTACTAGATGTACTAGCTTGGGGATTAGAGGGACTTGCCCCCGATCGCCCATAAGTAAAAGTGGGGTTTCCCCCAGACACCGATTATGAAGTGGGAAGGTTTCTTTGGAACAAATTCCATCCGTAAGTCACTGGATTTCGGGTGGGAGGTGCAGTGTAAGTGGTTCGAGCCGTCCCCATAGAAGTTGGGGTCTAAAATACTGGAGCAGCTATCCCTCCACTAAACAAAGAGAAGGGAGAGCTCGTGTATGGGACCGAAATAGGGGTTTGGTAGCTTTTCCCGTAAGAGGTGTTGCTCCCAAACTGTACTCCTACATATGAAGGAGGTGGACCTACGTATGGACTGGATGGGGGTATGTGCCCCCCATTCCAAGGGAATCCTTGGACAAAGGCTGAGGATCCCTCTGAACCACTGTGGGTAGTGTAAGGGAAGGAAGAAGGAATTGTAGGCATACTAGGAATCCCAGTATCCATTTCACCAGACATACTTCCTATGTTCGAGTAAACCGGTGGTTGGACCACCCGGCTTGCTGGAGTTAAGGGTGTGGAAGGTAAAATAGATCTAGGGGTACTAACCAGGGGAGGTAGTACCCCTTCAACCGGAAGGGTTGAGGTGAAAACAAATGAACTTTCTCCCTCAGAAGACATAGCTCTACCTACAGGTACACCTAGCACTTGTGAACTAAAAGGCCTAACCTGCATGATCACTGGATCGTTCAAATCAGTCAAAGGGGTATTATAATTTCTAGCAAACTCGTCAGCTTGCAATTCCTCTATCTCGACTGTGTCAAAGTCAAAGTGGTTAGCTATTAATTTCGGTTCACCAAGAACCTCACTTACTCCTACTGGTTCAAAAGAACCACCTGTGCTTAATCTCCGCCTTTGGGGTAAAGGTGGAGGTTCCAGTGGTGTGAGAGGAGGAAGGTTTCTCAACCTTCTTGACCTTCTAATCAGTTGGTCCTCCAGAATTAATACTTTAAAAAATCACACCCTAATGCCAACTAAACACAAGTAGATCCACAGAGCATACACTAAAAATATCCTAGAGTCTCAAGCAATCAAAATAGGCTATAAAGATATGCTTTCCCGAAGAAAGCTGATGAACAGTTACTTGGCGTCCTTGAGGGGTTCTTAGGCACAAGCGGAGGAATCACCCAACCGCCCTCCTACACTTTCCACAAGGGTTACCTTCCAAGTCCGTTCAAGGTGAACTATAAATAACCTTCCGGTTTACCTGGGTATGAGCCCTAAAAAGACAAGAGACTAAGGCTACCTTGACAATACCTACTGTCTGGGGGGACAGTCGTCAGCCGAACTCGTACGCATGGGCAGGGTAGCTGAGCTAGAAAATCTGTCTAGGATAGAATCCCCAGATGTGTAAAAGTATTGGGTTACGTTTTGACAAGGATTCGGGGGATTATCCCCTCTGTCCAAGCCTCCACGCAGCCTAGTGCTTAACTCCCGTTTGAGAGGAGCTTCCCAGATACAGCAGTAGAACCAAGGATTTACCTAATGAATGGTCCACTACGTCTGAGTTTATAATTTGTGGGAATTTTACACTCCCTAGCCCACAAATCTAGCCTAAGAAAGTAGGTGTAAGGCCCTAAAAATAAAAACTTACTAATAAATTTTAAATTTATGCGTTAATTTTAAGGGCTGTTTTTTACTCAAAGGAAGTGGAAGTGATGGACTATGTGGTGTTTTGAATCAGCAGAAAATAAATGAAATTAAAAGTGCATTTAAAACAAACTAACACTATAAAATAAACTTCTTTTCATTTTTTCAGATATGTATTGATGAATTAACAGCACTTAATAAGAGAAACTAGCCTATGTTTTTGTATTTTTCTGAGATAATATTTTTTAAACTGAAACAAACACTACTTTATGCAAAAATTACAATGCAAAAGATTAACTATGTTTTGTTTTTTCACTTTAAAAAATGCTCAAAAAAGTACTATGCATCTACAATGCACTGCTTGAGTAAACTTGATACTTATGGACTGTATAAAAACTACAAACTGAAGTAAACAGGCAAACAGGACCAAAATACCAGCAACAAAAGCAGGCTAGGACCCTAGCTTGGGTGCAAACATTGACACAAAATCAATGCAGACTTTAAACAGGAAAGTGCAAACCAATAACTGACAGAAAGCAGACTGGAAAGACAGAGTCTAAGACCCTGATCACTGATCTAGACTCAGGCACTCTCACCAACAACCCAAACAGGGCAAAAACTTCAAGATGCAAACAATGAATAAAACAAGTAAAAAAGGACTCAAGGGATTTCAAAAGAACTAAGATGTGATCACCTAAGACATTCAAACAACTCTACAGCACTCTTAAAGAAAATCTTCTCAGAAAACAGGACTTGTAACAGGAAAAAGAACAAGCAAACTTTCACACAGAAATCCCAGTTTCCAGGAGTACTCACGACTATCTAGCAGTGCAAGTCACGAATGATTCGCGACTGTTCAGGGAACAACTCGCAAATGCAACTCAATATTCGTGACTGTTCAGAAGGACAACCCACGAATGGGTATAAAAATTTCTCAAAAACAAAGAAAAAACCCAAGACTTTCAAATGCTGAAGTAATTAAGAAGCAGGATAAAAATCACAATCAGACTTCAAGCAAACACTGGTCAGGAAAACAGAAAAAGACCTAAAGCAGACTAGGCTTCCCCAGCGGAGTCGCCAGTTCTGTTGTACAGGATAATTCACCTAATAACCTAGGTCTGGGGGGTTACCAACATACTCATTACTTGCAGACAATTTGACTCTAAAAGTACAGAATAGGAAATAGGAAAGTAGAAGGACTTACTTGTATTAAACGAAGGCTAATCCTTGCTATCTTCTCCCTCTCTGATCCACTTCGAAAGTCTCCAGGATAGTTCCTCCTTCACCTGTTAATAAACACTCTTCCAGATACAAGATGATTTATATATATAGATGCAGGTTAGGCAAATCATATATCATATTGAAATGTAAACATTTACCAATCCACAAGATATGAAACACATATGGAAGAAGTAATATCTTTATTAACAATAATGGAAAGATTTTAGGTTACAACCCAATGTCTGAACAAGGACTCCTCCGTCACCAAAGGACTCTGAGTTTCTCTGCTCCAAATATTTCTGTAGACAATCCACCAGCATAAATTTGCTCTCCCAAGTATGTCTCTCTAAACCCCCTCCCCAAGGCCTGTATTTATATGGATAAAATGAGGCAGTTCTCGAAGGTTAGGGAGGTTATAGCAGTTAATGGGATTAATTTAAATGACTAAAACTAATCTCCCATTAACTCGAGGTTTTATATTTTAATTTTGAGGAAACAATTCGTGGGTCTGTAGTAGAGCAACCCACGAATGATTCGCGACTCTATATAAGCGCAACCCACGAATACAAAGATTCGTGACTTGCTGAAGAGGAGACTTGCGAATGATGCGCGAGTTGTCAATAGAGAGAGTCGCGAATACAACTCAAAATGGCAAAATGGAAAAGTAACCAGCTGGGTATATAGGGAATGTACTTCATCATAAACCAAGGTATAGTGAATACAGGCAAACCTCAATCCATAAGTGTCCTTTTGTGTGCCAACCTGAGGGATGTCAGCACTCAGACGAAGAGGTGCCATTCAGGTGTATAACACAAGTATGGTGGGAGATGGGACATAATATGGAATGTAAGAAGTGGCCCCTACATTCATGCATCCACTATCACCCCAGAGAGAGTGAACCCTAGAGTTAGAGTCAAGACGAGATGAAGGGGGAAAAAATACCCCCACAAATAAAGTAGAGGGTGCAATATGGCCACTCCAAAACCGATGAACAATGAAAGGAGCACTAGTTCCCCCAAATCCAACTCTAGTATCTACACCGGGACTGGTGCCAGATGATGGGATAGATGTACTAAAATCCAACATGTTGAATGTAAACCTACATGTGCTAGAGGGATTAGGTTAAGTCTTAACACCTAACCTCTCTAAGGAAAACCTCCTATAGGAAGCTATAAAATATGATAATAACGGTCATGTAGTATGGGAAGTACCAACCCCTAAAGGGTCAGTGTAAAATGAATTTTTGGGTATCCATATGGTTCCTCCCCCCATTCCAGATGACAGAGATGGAGGGAACTCTGGGTTCTCATATGTAGTACTCATAACGAGAACTGTGTGTGAATCAAAGTGTACTAAAGGTTTCCTAGAACGTCTAGTCCTATTCTATTGAGGAGGAGAAGGGTTCCAAGGAGATAATTCTACTAAAGTTTAAGATCGATGAGGTGGTGGAAATTGATCCATAGTGACTTAAAAGAACAAAGACTCAACTAATTATGATCCCTAAATCCAATTAGCGCACAAAAAACACACCCCTAAGCAAACTAAGGCAAATGCAAACAACTAGAGATGGAGGATAAGTGAGCTCCCAAATGCAGGAGGCATGAGACTCTCATACATTATAGGTGGAGGTGTGTAACCAATTACAGTGGCCCTTAGATTTAACGCATATAGAGGTTTTGTTATTTTACCCCTACCTCGCCAAGACACTCGTATAATAACATGTATAGGTACCCCCTACGATACCTAGGTAAGGAAACTGATTTCACCCCAATATGAACAATGCTCAGGAAGACAGTTGTAGGTGGGATCTACTGTATGGGCAGGGTAACAAATACCGAAGCTCAAAAGCACCAAAGGTACCTCAAAACCCCCCAGATATGAACAAGATCCTAGAAATATCATTAACGCTCAACAAAAAAGTGGCAAGGGGATATCCCCACCACAAACATGTGTGTTTCATCATGCTTAACTCTCATGTAAGAGGATCCTCCTGAGAACACTAATTATACCAAGGATTTCACTTCTCACATAGACAGACACCTAGTTGTTTTATTCATATTCTTTGAAATATTTACTCACGACACCCTATTCCAAGACTCTACAATCCTAATTTTTTCGGTGCACCTCTATCAAATAAAAATGCGTAATCAATTTTAACTTAAGTATTAATTTTAAGACTGTGATTACTCAAGGGTAATGACTGTGCAACTAGTGAGGTTATGACTCAACAATGAAGTAAATATGCACACCTAAAAAACAACTCCAAGTGAAACTTGTTTTTAATCATGAAAAAGGGGATATGACACCACATGCAATGCAAAAAATTCCTTTCAAATTCCCATGCAAGAATTCCTATATGAAAATATTAACACTAATTCCAAATAATAAAACCTAATGCAAGTACCAAATCGATGCAATGCACAATGCAATAAAAATTCCAAGACAAAATATTTTTTGTATTTTCCATATAGATGCAACGAAAATGCAAATAAAAAGACCCTGTCAACTCCAATACCTCGCAGCACAAGGCTTCTCATGGAAAGAAGGCATAGACTATGAAGAGACATTTGCAGCCACTAGAAAGACACATGACAGGTAGAATTATGTGTGGAAATGAAAGAAGGCCTTGTATGAGCTCAGAAGGCACCCATGGGATAACACATACATGAGGAGCTTGAAAATCACTTAGAGTGATGAAGATCTTAAACTTTGCTACAAGGTTGAAGATGCAATCCTATAGAGGATGACAAGATCGCAGATGGGTCGGAGGATAATGTTTGTATCCAGTGACCCTAGATGGATACATAGAATATTAGTAGTAGAGGAAGCTACTTGTCACTCCAGTACAAAATGTGTCAATGCATAGAGTATGAAAGGCACAGGAAGAATGATGCTCCACTTCAGAGGGAGTGAGTATAGAATATCCTGAGATTTGACATGGTACAATAGGATGGATAGCTTACTAATGCCTCTAGGATTTACTAAGAGTAAAGAGTATTCCAACCTTTTCTTCAAGGTTGAAGGTGGAAGACCAGTGATGCTCCTGTTATATGTCGATGACTTGTTCCTGATAGAAAAGAGGAACTCATCAAAGTTGCAAGAAGGAGACTTGCTTCTGAGTTCGAGATGAAGGACTTGGATATGATGCACTACTTCTAGGCATGGATTTGTGGTAGAGTGAGGATGGAAGACCCCTTGGAAAAGGGAAGTATGCAGTGGAGATCCTAAAGAGGTTTGGGATGATGGATTGCAAGGCCATGTCCAGACCTATGGCATCAAACCTAAAGCTATTGAGTGATGCTTCATCAGAGTTGGTTGATGCTACAATGTATTGTCAGATGATTGGGTACTTGATGTACCTAACAAATACAAGACTAGATACTTTCTTTGTTGTGAACAAATTGATGTACCTGACATATCCAAGACATGTTCACCTGATGGTTGCAAAGCATGCAATGCAGTACCTAAAGGGTACTGTTGACTATTGGCTCAAGTATGAAGCGAATCATAATATTAAACTGGAGGTTTATGTGAATTTAGATTGGAAAGATAGTTCCATTGATAGGAATATCACTTTGGGGTGCTGCTTTAGTATGGGATCAGGTGTGATCTCTTGGTTTAGTAGGAAGGAGTCATGTATGGCGCTGAGTATATCCAAGGAAAAATATGTTGCCACTTTAATTTTTTGTATGATGTAGAGAGGAGTGGTGAAGCTCTAGTATATGATATAGATCAAAATCTCTCAAAAGAGGGAGTTCTAGCATAGCTGGTTAGATAGGTTGTCTAAGCATAAAATATTAGTGAAGCTCATAGCTTTCTCACATGTAAACAGTCCTATAGGTTGTCCTCGGATGTAATCGATCTTGAAGAAGCTCGCAAGTTAACCTTGGATGTAATCAACCCTGATGTGATTCTATGCTAGAAATGGTCAGAGTGAAGTTTGAGTACTTTAGGGAGAAGCTTGGTGTTCTCCCAATCAAGGTTCCTTCCAAGGGGAAGTGATGAGTCTGTGAGCCCTTCTGACATGGATGGTGGATGTGTTCCTCCCATGGTCAGATGTAAGTGCAGATCACTTCTGACATGAATGTTGGATGTGTTCCTCTCATGGTAAGATGTAAGTGTAGTGCCCTCCTGACATGAATGCTCAATTTGTTCCTCTCATGGTCAGATGTAAGTGCAGAGCCTTTCTGACATGAATGTTGGATGTGTTCCTCTCATTTTTAGATGGAAGTGTAGATCCTTTCTAACATAGATGCATGATTGGTTCCTCCTATGTTGAGATGTGAGTGCTAGGCCTTTCTAACATGATGCAGGATGTGTTCCTCCCATGGTCATATGTGAATGTTGGGTGGGCCTTTCTGACATGGATGCAGGATGTGTTCCTCCCTGTAATGTTCCTTTTTTGATAAAAAGGGAATTGACCAAGGACCTTTAATACCGGGATCATATTAGGACAACTATTCAGTGATCAGTATAGTAAAGAGGGTCATTCGAGTTATTATCATAAAGCATGTGGAGCATGCAGGACTTATTTCTTCAATATTAAAGTCAACATGAAATTAGAATTGCATGCATGCAAAAGTGAAGTTAAAACCCTAAAATTAAAATGCAAACCCTAAAATCACATGATCATCTATTTAAGAAGGGTTATTAGACTAAAGGAGACATCTATTGTTATTGTTGATTGATTTTGGAGTTTCGAGTAGAAGCACAGCGTGTAGCTGCGAAAGTTGGGGTTGGAGACGGTGTCTTCAGCTAGCAAGGGTTCGAGAGTGAGATATCTTCCATAGTCTCTTATTGGGATAGATCATCTAGTTTTATCCATTGCATCCATCATATACTACAATATTTGAATATACAATACATTCTAAAGGGTTATTAGTAGATCCACGTTTTGCAGCCAGAAGTAGTAGGGAAAACATAAAAGGATTTGCTGGGGCCACAAAATCTAGTCTTTCCTCTGCATGTCAGCTTCCTCTTTCTTAGAAAGCATTTCCTATGGTATGCAGTGATTATCAGCCATCAGTTTTCTCACCTAGAGAAACTATTATCCAAACAGATCAGTTGGGGGCATGAGTAGCAGAACTGCTAATCAATTCACTAGGGAACTTAGAGGTATCCAAACCTTCGCATGTACTAGGCCATATCTTTGACATCACCATAAGGACAAGCTCAAAAATTTTCATCCCGAACAGACCTCTCCTCCTACAAAAACGTCACCTTTAGTCTAGAGGGTTTTTACAGTACTATGGAGCAGTAATACCAGAGGAAAAGAGCATTATTAGAACACCCATTCAGATCCTTATGCATGCAGATATATCTGGTGTCATTATTAGCTATAATATCAATGGTGAGTGTTAATTTCTCTCTTCAAAACCCTAACCCTAATTCAGCTAAATTTTAGGTCATTTTTGCATGGCGAGTTTGCATACACAACTATTTTGTAAATTTGTATGAGGTTGAATGTGTGAGTCAGCACTATCATAGAACATTAGAGAATATCAGTATTTGGGATATTACACTCCCATGCTTAGATATAAGCACTAAAGAAGAAGAATACCTACATGGAGGCTAGGCCTACAACCATCATGAAAAGGGTTTGGCTCTGTAGAGCTTCCTATGACGAGTAGAATTGAGAGATGACATTGTCTAATCGACATAGCAGAAGTGGTGATGATGATAATAATCCATTGATGATCCAGCTTTGATGATGATCCAGTGATGATCTAGCTTTGATGATGATCCATCTTTGATAATGATTCGGAGAAGAAGACTTGTGTTGATGAATTGTGTCAAGAGAATAGCTTCCTAGTTGAGAGGGAGTGTTGATGTATTTGTAACTTCAAAATGTATTCACTTATGTATTTCATATATTGTATTTGATTGGTCCCTGATGTTCCTATAGGGAGAATCATTAATGTAATAAATTCATGTAAATTCAATGAAGTTAACCCTCCTTTTTGAGCAGGGGGGGAAAGTCCCCACATTTGAGGGGCACTAGGTTTATTAGACTCTCCTATAGATGTCGGCCCTGGTAAGTAATTTTCAAGTCAGAAACTAGTATAAATAGAGAGTGAGACTCTCTATTTGTTACACACACACACACACTCACTCAACTGGGGAACATGAGTGAGAGAGGAATTGCTAACACAAGTGAGAGAGATAACAGTTGTTGGAGATCATATTTCTATCTTTGGGTTTTACTACTGCCATTGGTGCTCATTCTATCTCTAAGGAAGTTGCGAGTTTTTCTCCTTTATGGTTTTCCCAAGGAAAATATTTGTGTCTCTTGTCTCTTGTGATTATTGTTGTGCATGTTATTCTCTCAGATAACATCCTAAGATTATAGTGCTTAAATGATAAAAATATAGCACAAGTGATCATTGTTAGAGTCAGAAATGATCCTCTTGGCCTTGACCATATTCTTCTTGTATCTATGTTTGTCTTTATTTCCCTCTAGTTCTGTATCTTATTTTTTATATAATTTTCCAAATCATGTTCTTCTAATATGAGAAGCACTCTATACATCTATTCCTGAAAGTTCTAAGAACCTTGAATATTGTACCCATGCTTGGTATTTTTTGTCATATTGATAAAATAAGAACCTAAAATGGAAATAAAGATAACAGTTCTTACCAGATAAGAGTGCTCCAAAAAAGTGATTTCTCCATTTCCTTCTTGAAAACTACTTCTAGTTGATTCTATGGTTTCACAAAGAAACCATAATTTTCCAATTTTGGAATCTTACAAATACAATTTTAGAGAGAGATATGTATCCTCAAGGAAAGTGGAGAAATGGTATTATTTTTATGAACATGTGGGTAGAACTTCCAAAAATCTAATACCCCATTTTTCTTGACAGTAGTGATAGGGAAAAAAATGAAAATTCTCGAATCTGAGTTCTTCCTCCATAGAAAGATGTGCCCTTCTAGGGAGATTTGGAGAATGTATGGGTCGAACCCAATTGGTGGATAGAAATTCTTAAAGTATGAAACCCTAGTTCAGACTTCACTTAGTGAACCTCTCACATAGCACGTACGATCCTAGGATATTAAAGAATACCCTTAATTTCGAGAGATATTGACCCAAACTCTTTTTCTTGAAACCCCATCCCAATACTTAAAACCTCCTCCCCACCCATTTTTATACCTCAATCCTTATAAACCACCCTACCCACCCCCACCTTAAACCCCTCATCCCCCCAATACTTGCAATATATTGGTTTGATTTTTGATAATTTTAAAACCCACAATATGAACTAACGTGATAGGATATTGGTCAACAAGTGAATCACCCGTGTTCTTGACACTAGTAATTTTGAGGTCAAAACTAAAAAAACCAAAGAACTGGAATCTTCCTCCATAGACATATGTACCCTTCTAGGGTGATATAAATAATGCAAAAGTGGAGCTTGATCTGTGTATGGAAAGGAAGAAAAAATTGATCCCTAATCTCTGGAAGTTGTATTTGTTGCAGTCGTTACGACTGTACAATGACTTCTTTCAAGATGGCTCTAATACCATGTTAAAATTGTGTACTTTAACAATGGTTATGTTGGATCTCTAAACAATTTGCAACATAATATAATAACCATATACAATAGGATCACTAAAAGAAATACAAGCACAAAAAAATAAGAGCGCACAAATATTTTACTTTGGGAAACCCTTCACAGGAGAAAAAACCCAAAAAACATCTTCAGTATAGATTTGTAAGTAAGTTGAATGTCGTATACTACAACCAAGAGCTAAATTCTATTCCACACACAGATATTAAGAATAGGACAAGATAAATAAGCCATGAATAAGATGTCTTCTACAAGGAACTACTCTTCTCTAAAGAGATCTTGTTCTTCTTCTTCTCTCACTAGAACACTTCCGTGAGTGATTGGTGTGTCCAAATGGGAAGGATGAGCATTGTATATTGTCTTGTCCTGGATACATAGTACATTATGTAAGGAGTTTCCTCCCTCGAAGAGGATTGCTATTCATTTATGTTCATCATTATTAATCCATGGATTACTCTATTTTGTTCTATTTATGTTATTTTTATTCTATTTCTAGGACATGGATGCATAACATTTGGTATCAAATCTCTTTCCTCGAGACCATCCTCTCCAAAACGAGTAATCTTGGATTTTTTTCTACAACTTTTTTTATACAATGATTCAAATATCTAGGTTAAAAACTCCACTTCTAAAACAGGCTGATTTATATCCAATCCAACATTTAGATACTGATCCATTGTTGTTTAGGAGATATTTACAGAGAAATATGGGGTTTTTTACTATTCCAAAACCCAGTATAAAACATGTGTTTTAGGGAAAAAGGTTATATGTGAGGAAAACAATATCCAAATTGACTGATAGCTTCTAAATAAAAAATAGGGTGGACTAGGGTATCTATGGTAGGTTTTTCACATGTAGAAATAAAATTTTGGACATGTGGCATATAATACAAGTACTCTCTTCTGGATAAGCCAAAAATAAGTAGTGTTGGTATATTTCTAATAAAATTTTATTGGAACATACAATTCAGGTAATACTTGCATAATTGGAAATATGACACATTAGGGTACTATAGGCTAAAGTTTCATACCCAGAGGAGTTGAAACTCAAAATTTAACTTAGTTATAGGTCTGCCATAAAACAGTCTTCTAATGAGGGGTTGAAAAACGTGTTCTGGGGAAAAAGATCATATTTAAGGCATTTGAGAACCAAATTGAGTGATACCTTCTTCATCAAAAATAATACGGACCAGGGTATTTGTGGTAGTAATAGACTCGTATTCAAAATATTAGACACATGTAATACCATACAAGTTTGATCTCCTGAAAGGACAGAAAATAAGAAGTGTTGGGGCATTTGCAATAAATTTCAACTAGAGAATCTGAATTAGGTGAGATCCATGGAAATGAAAAGAGGACATATCAAAATACATCATGCCAAATTTTCAGACCTAGAGGATCCAAAATTCTAATTTTACCTCAAGATGGACATGAAATAACCTTCCAATCAAGGTTTGAAAAAGGAAAATGTCTGGTTCAAGCAATGGTAGATCACATTGAGCACTAGAAAGCATTTCTCCAAATACTGAATATGTCAAAAAACAAGATGAAACAACAGGAAGATCAACATCACATTCAAAGGAGTTTTGAAGAAGGAAAAATCAAATGGAAACTTCAATAAATAATTGAAACAATGACCAAACAACTACGGAATCAAGCTATTATTGAGTACCTCATCAAGTGGAAGAACATACCATCTATAGATTCAACATGGGAACATGATTCCTTCATACGGATCCATCCACAACTACCCAAGCATTGAGGACAATGCTTGTATGAAGGGTAGGGTCATTTTAATCCCTAAATTTTAGGCACATTTCCCCCTATAGTGTGGCACTTTACCCTCTATATGGTGGTGTATTAATTATTATTGATGTAGGCTTGGGTCTATTAGTTGTTATTGTACACCTATGTCTCCTATATATAGGAAGGAGATATTTGCATGTTAGTGAGCATTGTATATTGTCTTGTATTGGGTACATAGTACATTGAGTAAGGAGGTTCCTCATTTGAAGAGGATTGTTATTTATCTCTATTCTTCATTATTAAGACGTGGATTAATATCTTTTGGTTTATTTATGTTATTTTTATGCTATTTCTGGGACTTGGTTGCATAACACTTATGAAGCTCTCAATTGATGATGCAGCAATAATGTTTTTGTGGGTGTTTGGGAATCATGCCTAGCGGTTGTACTTTATCCATATTCATGTATTTGGGTATGCAAGGGGCAATGACACTACTTATAACCACAACCATTTAGTTCCTACATGTGTTTGTGTTCTCCTTTTTTGTTCAAACCTTGGGTGGAGCAACCTAGAATCCCAATGTGTTTGCTACTTCGTTTTCTTAGGGAATTGTCAAGTATTTTGACATGTTTCTTGTTTTGTTTATTGAATTTTACGGTTCTCAAAGGATGGCTTGTTATGTGATCATTTGTTAATATTCATCTTCCGTTCAACATTTTTTTATATGTTTTCCTATTACTATATGGTTTTATTCTTTATCAAAAATTCACCAAGACTTCACAAGATTTTAGAATTTAGTAAAATATTCACCAAGAATTTACAAGGTTTTATAATTTAGTGAAAGATTGACCAAGTTTTTTCAAGGCTTTATAATTTACTGAAATATTTTACAATATTATATAATCCAATGAGAGATTCTCCAAATACATACATACATACATACATACATACATACATACATACATACATACATACATACATACATACATACATACATACATACATACATATATATATATNAAAGATTTCATACCATGTGAAATTTTACACAATTGATATAGAAAAAAAATAATCCGCACTTGGTTTCATAGAGGTGCACATAAAAGTTAAGAAGAAAAATGATAGAATTCACCAGAGAGAAGGAGCTTCGGTGGAGTAATTTTTATTCATCTATTATCCGTTAATATTTGGACCATCCAAATATGTTACAAAGAATGAAATTCATGATCCTTAGGAAGAATTTGAAATTAATACATGTGGTAGGATTATTTTGGTATATTCCCATCATTAGACATGAGTGTAGTTGTAACTCCTGATATGTATCTAGTTAAACTAGTTAACTAATGGTAACTGATGGTATGTGGACCTAAATGGTGCAATAGGGAGTTACCACCTAAAATCATGGAAGATAATATTAAGAGGGTTCATGAGAGATTTAAGTTGATTTCCAGTGGTCATCGGTGCTCGCATCAACCTAGAATGCATGAAATCAAGGGAAGTGCTTCGGGTCCCTAAATTTAACGAGGATCCTAAGATTTAGGATCTTGAATCAACATGGCCTAAAATCATGGAAGAGGGAACATATGTTCCTAAAATCATGGAATAGGGTGCATATGTGGATAATGAGGGAAAAATGACAAAACAATATCTTGGGATAATTAGAATGATGAGGACTACGCACAAGGAAGTTAACAAACATGATCTATGTACTAGGGAAAACACATAATTCTTTATGTATGTTGTCTATATGGGTAATATATACAAACATGGGTTGTGTTTAGAGTGTGTTTAGAGCCCTTAGATATATAGGATTCAAAGGATTAATCAATTAAATTAAGCACATAAAAGGATTAAAATTGTGATCTCATATCTACTATTAAACACACAAATCATTAAAAAATAGAAGTGCTAGTCCATTAATAAAACTAAGTGCATCTTATAAGGATGAAAGGAAATTTTCGGTATGAAAAAGTACCCCATGGAAAAATAAACGCAGTATTATGTTGGTCCTCAGGTTTAATTTGTATATAGTTGTACCCTGAATATTCGTTCATAAATGAGAAAAAATTTCTCCCCACACACTCATCCAAAATATGATCAATGAATGGTGTGGGGAAATTATCTTTTGGACAAATCCTATTTAGGTCTCTAAAAGTTGTGCATACACAGATGGTTCATTGGTTCTTATATACCAGAACATGATTAGATACCCATTCATCCAAGGGAACTGGATAACTGAAACCGTTTTTTATCATTTTCTCTATCTCATCCTTAATGACAGACATTTTGGGAGGGTTCATTGCACATAGTCATTTTTTAACATGTTTAGCTTTGGATATGTTTTGATCTCATGATCAACAATGTGAGGGTCAATTCCTGGTATTTATTCATATGACTAAGCAATTATGTCACACAACATTTTAAAAATATCGGTGTATCTCTTGACCTCATCGAATGAGGAGTTTGCACCGATGTATACATTCTCTATTTTTCCAGGAATCTGAGAGATGTTGATCAAAATCATAGGATATAATTTCTCCATGTTCTATTTGGAATATATACCATGAGTACCTAATGGGACCATAGGGTGACCAACACTCTTGCTTAAGTTCATCCTAAAGTAATCATGCTTGACCCATTCAATCTTCAAGAGAAAGTAAGATCGACGATGGAAATCCTCTCAAGGTTGTTCTGGACCATTCATGGCCTCAAGAATCACTTCATATGAAGGAAAATTTTCATCAAGGAAATCATGTGAGCATGGCAATGCAACCTCCCAAGCAAATAGTGCAAGGAGATCCCCCTCCTCTGTCTACGAAGAGGATGGAACAAGGTCTATAGTAGGCTTAATTGCATCTTAATATGTAACCTCCCCTATAGAAAGTGACATTCTCATCCTAGTAGGTCTAGCATATTCACCCAAAGTGCTTGGAGAAGGAAGAGTGCATTAGTCAACCAAATACATAGTATGAAATGGGACTAAACTCACAGGTGATGAATCACTACTAGGGGTGGAGATAATAGCTAGGATTGGTGCCAAAATATTAAAAGTTACCATTAACAATGGATACATTCTGAGACCAGCATTATCAATTTCCAACTAAGAATTATCAATATCCGGGATAGTAAATCTTGACGATGTGGAGGAACCATAATTATCTAAATACATATGGTCAATCGTCACAGTTTGATCTTCAAAAGGGAAGCATACTACTCGAAATACAAAAGACATGATCACTTTCATAACGTAAATCTAGTTTTGACCCAATAAAAGATTATTGGCAAGGGGTACATCAACCACCTGAACCTCGACTGACACGGTCTTCTCTCCCAACTGGACTTGAAGAGAAGGAAGAATGCCATGCATTCAAAATTATCATCCATTGAGTGTAGTCAACATGGACATCGATTTTGACAATGTGGGTGAGCTAAGGCCTTTCCGAAAATCGAGGCACATCATGGAGGAAACACCCTCATCAATAACTATATTCTTAATGGTTTTGTTGAGACACTCCACATGGACTAGAAAGGCCACATGGTAAGGAAAGTGAGGCTAGACCTGATGGGTTTCAAATTTGACTACAGTGGAGGTACTAGGAACAACTACTCCTAGAGCAGACAATAAGGCTCTTCACTATGAAGGACTACTTTGAAGAACTTCTATAGCTGAAATTGAATAGAAAGTCTGACTCAAGTCCTCAACAATAAAGTAATGTTGGGAATCTTGGGCATTAGGATTTTGTCCTGAACGCTTGAGTACTCCCTTAGGTATGCAAGGTATCTCTTCAAGCTTATTGATTTACAGATAAATTTCAGGAGGTGAAAGATCTTTCCCCAGGTTGGGTTGTGATAAACCATAATATTTTGAGTGAGTCACAACATTAGTAGTGGAAATCATGTTGATGAAACCATGGCCACCTTCGATCGTCAGTGGGTTTTGATACCCCCGATAACTGCTTCTAGTGTCCATGTTCCTTGAATCCATGTTTTGATTATGAGGTAAAGGGAAATTCAACACAGCTGGGCTCTGTGTAATGTACTTGGAGGCATCCTCAATGCAAGGGAACAAGTATGTTAGATGGTCTTCCCCACAAAACTTGCTATGGAATTTAACCTCCCTCTCAGGCTTCTTGTTCCCCTGACGATTATCTGTATTCTTGTAATCATTGTGATTCTCCTTCATATTCCTACCTCGTTTATTATTTCTTTCCTTTCTTCTATTTCTTCCTTACTTATGTTTACCCTTCTAATCCAATGACTACACTGAGTGTACATATGTTGACTAGGTGGGAGTGGAAAAGATCGTAGCTTCTCCGGTCACAGACTGATTAATAGACAAAATTGTCATTTGATGTGTAACCTACTCTACAACCTTGGCACTTGTGGAGCCAACAATACAATTGACATGTCGCTGAGGTTTGAACTTAGGAGTGATGTTTGAATGTGGCATATTATAGATAATCTCATTTAAAATCCCATACTAAGCATAGATCAAATCCAACTTCTGAGATCTATATATACCATTCTCCTCATTACACACTCTGTATGTCGAAAGAACTTTCTCTATATAAGGCAATAAATATATTAGGAACCGTTCCAATAAAAAATTGGGTGAAATGTTGGCCTTAATTGACCTCTTTCATCAATACCACTCTTGAATATGATCAGAAATATCTGTGGCATTATCTTGCCAAAATGTCAACAAGATCTCGATACCAACATCATAATGTACAAGTAGCTAAAAGTGGTTAATAAAGGTCACGGCTAAGTCATTAAACATCCAATAAGCTCTCCCAGGTAGCACTCCATACCATTTCCCGATAGGACCCATGAGTGTGCATTGAAATAGTCATAAATGAACAAAGTCATGGTTTAATAATTTCGAAGAGCACCATTGGTGGAAATTAGTGACATGCTCACCAGGGTCTTCACCATTCTTACCATGAAACTTTGAAATATCTAAAGTAATTGTAGTAAGAACAACTAGCCACATTGAATCATGAGACACCGGATCATTGGTCAACTTTGAAAGGTTAGGTAGGTTTAAAGTAGCCAAAAATGGGATCCTAGGTTATGCCATAGGACTCCATGTTCCCTAAAGAGGTTGGTTCACATAGGGATGATTGTAAGAAAGGTCATATCCTTGACCGGTCATATAATAATGCCCCCCCTCCCATATTCCCCTTATTAGGTTGCATGACGATTTGATGATTAGTTATTCCTTGAGAAGGAGGTGACATATAACCATAGTTATAATAATGATAGGTCGGTTTCCCCCTAGACACATAAGGATGTATATGGCCTTCGGATATGAAAAAATTGGATGATGCGGTGACAATGGAGTGATACATAGCACTGCTTCCCAAGGGACCATGTGGGACATAAGGAGGATGCGACATGAGAAAGGAATTTGAAGGAACAGGTATAGTGGACAATGGGACATAATATGGAATGTAAGAAATGGCCCCTACATTCATGCATCCACTATCACCCATAAGAGAGTGAACCCTAGAGTCAAGACCATATGAAGGGAATAAAATCCCCCCACAAATGGAGCATAGGGTGGAATATGGCCACTCCCAAATCGACGAGCAATGAAAGGAGCACTAGTTCCCAAAAATCCACCTCTAGGATCTACACCAAGACTGGTGCCAGATGATGGGATAGATGTAGTGAAATCTGGCATGTTGAATGTAAATGTACCTACGTTGGAGGGAGTATGTTGATTCTTAACACCTAACCTCTCCGAGGAAAACCTCCTATAGGAATCTCTAAAATATGATAATAACAGACATGTAGTATGGGAAGTACTAGCCCTTGAAGGGTCAGTGTAAATTGAAGTTTTGGGTATCCATATGGTTCCTCCCCCCATTCCAAATGGCAGATATGGAGGGAACTTTAGGTTCGCAGATGTAGTACTCATAAAGAGAACTATGTTTGAATCAAAGTGTACTAAATGTTTCATAGAACGTCTAGTCTTGTTCTAAGGAGGAGGAGAAGGGTTCCAAGGAGATAAACCTGGTAAATGTCAAGATCAATGAGGTGCTGGAAATTGATCCACAATGACTCAAAAGAACAAAGACTCAACTAATTATGATCCCTAAATCCAACTAGCACACAAAAAATACACCCGTAAGAAATGTAAGTCAGATGTAAACAAGCAAAGATGGAGGATAAGTGAGCTCCCGAATGCAGGAGGTACGTCTTGCCTAATAGAGGCCTAAGACTCCCATACACTACAAGTGGAGGTTTATAACCAATTACAGTGGCCCTTAGCTTCAACGCATATAGAGGCTTTGTTGTTCGACCCCTACCTAACCAGGACACTCATAGAATAAACTCTATAAGTACCCCCTATGATACCTAGGTAAGGAAACTAAGCTCACCCCAATATAACCAATGCTCAGGAAGATAGTTGTAGGTGGAATCTACTATATGGGAAGGGTAACAAATACCAAATCTCGAAAGCACCAAAGGTACCTCAAAACCCCCTAGATATGAACAAGATCCTAGAAATATCTTTAGCACTCAACAAAACGTTGCAAGGGGATATCCCCACCACAAGCATGTGTGTTTCCTCATGCTTAACTCCTATGTAAGAGGATCCTCTTGAGAGCACTAATTATGCCAAGGATTTCACTTCTTGTTAGAATAATCAACCCATAGTTACCTACCTTAGACATTAATTAATTCATTTTTGTCTTATTTTCCTAGTTTCCTATATTCCACTCTATGCAAGTTGTCTTCCACATGTCATATAAGTCAAAATTGCTAAAACTGAGTCATGGAGCACTTGGGAAACCTCCTAGAAACCATATTTAGCATGTCTTGTTTATTCTAGATCCTCCAAAGTGCATATCTTGTTTTTCTGCAAAGCTACCTATTTTATTTAGAAATAAGACAAAAGGGAAAGAAAGACTAGGTGTAGTTGACTTGTTTTTTGCCCACATCATCCTCCATCATTTTCTCCTAATAAAATCATGTATGATTTTTCTTTCCATCCCTTATTAACTTTCCTACTTAAATTTTCTAATTCGTGAGCCTCTAAGTGGATTTGGAAACTGCTTTATGCACCTATGGGGGATTTGACTAGATTTAGTAATCCTAATTTTTTACTATCTCGAATGGAATCCTTATGCATTCAAATATCTCATGTAATTATATATTTAAGCAGCCTATGACTTCACAATGTTGGCTATTGTACACTTATTCAATACAGATTAGTGTTATGCTCCAATTTCAGCCTCCTTTGTTGGTAATTTTGAATGTTTGATTAGCAATTTTGTGAGTGTAATTGTTCTATCACTTGGGTTCAATTTCCACATCGTATCAGAGCCTTTGTGTATCAATTTATCTCCTTCCATACTGCTATTTCAGGTTCAACATCTTGATTGTGAGCATATTCTGCTGACTGAAGGGCACAGTTTCTGACCTATGGATCAATCTCAGAAGGTGATCTTGAATGCATTTAATTTGTTTGAATGGAAAGCTAAGATGGAGATACTGTTGAGAGAAAAAGGTCTCTATAGGGTGACTGTGGCAACTAAGTAAAATCCCAATGCAACTGTAGAGAAAATAAAATGGCACAACAGGAGGGATGAGGCCTATGGTCTTTTGTGTCTGAGCATTTCAAGAGACCTCCTCTTCCATCTTGATGGATTGACATCACCTAATGAACTGTGGGAGAATATTTTAGAGCCTTTTGGTAATATAGATGAGATTATAGGACATTAAATAGATAATTAATTGATCTCTTTGAGTCCCATCATCTTCAAATCCTTGCAACTCTATTTTTCCAAGTTTAAAGCCCTTGTTTTGCAGCTAAAATGGTGTGGAATTGAAAAGAAGGAAGAGAAAATAGTTTTGGCCATACTCTCAAAGCTTGGCCCTAACTATTCATTGTTTGTTTAGACCTTCCATGCCACCAAGTTGATAGCTCAAGGATGGAATATTCCTAAGCTTGCAGAGTTCATGGAATCCCTCACACAGGAACAAGATAAATTGGTGATGATGGAAACCATCAAACCTTCCAAAGAGCAAGCTTTGGTTGCTAGATATTTGAGGGTGGATTCAAAAGGAAATAAGAAAGTGAAGAAGCCACCTGAGAAAAAGAGAGACAAGAACAAGTCTCAAGAGGATCCCCAAGGCTCTAAGAAAAACTTCCAGAAGAAGAGGAACAAAGGAGAAATGAGCAAATGCAGATACTGCACTAAGGGCTATCATCCTGAGAGCTCTTGTATGAAGAAGCAAATTGACATGTTGACCCAACTCTTGGAGAAGAATAACATCTCCCTTTTTGATTGCTCAAAGAAGAGGGAAGGAGGATCAAATTCAGAGGATTGAGAGACAGTACATGCTTTGGTTGCTGGCACATCAAGCTCACCTAGCTTCATCATAGACTCTAGAGATTATAAACATATGGTTTCGATGAAGGAGGCATTCTTCTCTCTTGACATGTCGAAAGGTCCAAGAATAGTGTTGGGAGATGACTCTCTCACTGACAGTTTGGGGAAAGGAAGGATTGATCTTGACCATGGTAAGTTCAATAATGTGTTGTATGTTATAGGTATTGCCTCTAACCTCTTTTTAGTATATTAGATGACTCACACAGGGTCTCCAAAGAAGGTCATCTTCTCCCCTGATGATGTTGAGATCACGGAGATCTCAAATTTTAAAGTCATTTCAAAAGGTGTTGTTAATCACACTTTGAAGGTATACATGTTTTCCCATTTTCTACCCTACTCAAACCCCTCTACTCTTTTGATTCATGCTAATGAGGAAAGAAAGCTTTGGCATGAAATATTTGGCCATATTAACTATAAGTATCTTTTTTGTCTAAGTGAAAAATATATGGTCATAGGGTTACCAAATATTAAGTTTTCCAAGGGATTCTGTCAAGGTTGTATCCTAGGAAAACACCCAGAGCACAAATTTGAGAGAGCTAGGAATGAGAGAACCTCTGCACCTATTGAGTTGATCCACAGGGATGTTGCTAGTCCATTTCTTCATATGTCCATGATTCAAGCCAAATATGCATTGACCTTCATAGATGACTTTTCTAGGTATTGTTGGGTTTACTTCCTAAAGCATAAGTTTGAAGTTTTTGACCTCTTCAAAGTCTTTAAGGCCTTGGTTGAAAACCAATCTGGGATGAGACTCAAGATCCTCAGATATGACAATGGTGGTGAGTATGTCAAGTCTGATTTCATTCAGTATTGTAAAGATGTAGGTATTCAGATGCATCATTCTATCCCTTACACACCATAACAAAATGGTGTTGCTGAGAGAAAGAACAAGTCACTGGAGGAGATGGCAACCTGTATGATGGAGGATAAGAATTTGCCACCAAAGTTTTGGTCCGAGGCTATAAAATGTGAATCCTACATACAAAATAGGTTTCCTCATAAAAAACTTGATTGCATGACTCCTTTTGAAGCTTGGAGTGGGCACAAGCCAGATGTGACCCATTTCAGGATTTTTGGCTCAAAGGCTTGGGCTAGAATTCCAACTGAAAAGAGAAAGGATTTGCAGCCCGAAAGCCAAGAGTGCCTATTTGTTTGGTATTCTGAAGATTCAAAAGGTTACAATCTAATAAAATTGAGCACAAACAAAGCATTCATTGAAAGGAGTGTTCAGTTCCAAGAAGAGCCTTTAGTAGCAGTTGAAGTTGGAGAGTCTTCTTCACCACCAGATCCATTGAATGTAAGTGGAGAGACAAATGAGTTTGTTGATTCTGATATGTCTGATAATGATGATTTAATTATAGATCCTGACAATCCTACAAGACCAAAATTGGCAGCAAAGACCATTCATGCAGCTAGGCAACTAGCTGGAAACCCTAGTGACCCTAAAAGGACTAGATCTTAGTTTCAGAGTGCCCTGTGTATGAAAGACCCTTTGTTTGTAGAGAAGTGATATCTGATGGTTGAATCAGACCCAAAAACATATGAATATGTAGCACATGATCCAATATGGCAAACATCCATGAAATAAGAATTCAGCTCGGTCCAGAAGAACAACACTTGGGAACTGGTTGATCTTCCCCCAGGGAGGAAGCTAGTTCAATGTAAGTGGGTTTTCAAGACTAATTTTTCTGTTGATGGTTCAAATTTGAAACATAAGGAAATATTGGTAGCCAAGGGATACTCACAGGTACATGGTATTGACTACAATGAAACCTTTACACCAGTGGCAAATATGGACTCCATAAGGCTAGCTTTAGCCATTGTAGCATCGAAGCAATGGGAGGTACATCACATGGATGTGAAGTGTGCTTTCCTAAATGGATATCTCACTGAATATATTTACATGCATCAGTATTAAGGGTTTTTGTCTAATTAATCTTTCGTGTGTAGGTTAAAGAAATCATTGTATGGGCTCAAGCAAGCCCCCACAGCTTGGTATGCCAAGATTGATGGCTTTTTGCTGTCATTGAGTTTTGTTCGATGCAAGTATGATCCTAATATTTATTTGAAGTTGATCCATGGTTCTTTGATGATTATTGTCTTGTATTTGTATGACCTTCTAATTACAGAAAGTTCAAATAAAGAGATTTCCTCCTTGAAGGATGCAATGAACCATGCCTTTTCTATGACTGATTTGGGGTTGTTGAGCCAATTCTTAGGTCTCGAAATTTCTCAATCCCAACATGGAATAAAAGTACATCAGTCCAAGTATTCTTTTATATTTTTTGAACAATTTCAACATGAAACATTGCAATCCAAGCAAGACTCCTTTCCTTTCAGGAGTTAAGCTTGAAGAAGCAGGTTCTTCTCCTATGGTAAATAATACACTGTATAGGCAGTTGATTGAGTGTTTGCTTTACCTTACACACATTTGACCTGATATTTCCTATGTAGTTAGTGTGGCTTCAAGATACATGGATTAGACTCATTATATCCATTGGAGAGCAGCCAAAAGGATCCTTAACTTTGTTCAAGCAACAAGAACTCATGGGATCTTCTACAAAGCTAAATCTGATCTTGATTTGATTGGATTTACTGACAGTGATTGGGAAGGTGACAACATAGATCGAAAGTCAAAATTAGGATATGTATTCATGCTTGCAGAAGGACCAATCAACTGGTTAATAAAGAAGTAGAGTACCATAGAACTCTCATCTACAGAAGCAGAGTATAGATAAGTTGTAAATGCAGCAACTCAATGTGTATGGTTGCAGGGAATACTTGGTGAGTTTGGCTTCGAATCAGTGTTTTCAATTATTATATATTGTGATAATCAAAGCACCACTCAAATATACAATGATCCAGTTCAGATACAGAGAACCAAACACATTGAGATCCATATGCACTACATTAGACAGCTTGTGCATGATGGCACCATTCACCTACTCTTCTGTGCATATTCAGAACAAGTAGTAGACATCTTCACCAAAGTTTTTTGTGAGAAGACATTCAGCAACCTCAAATCACTACTAGGGATTGCTGATCATGCTATGAAGCATGATTTATGACAATATTTTCAAATTTTGTTTTACTGTCCATGTTTAAGGGAGGATTTTCCCACTGGGTTTTTGCCTCTTTCCTTGCTTAAATGGGCATGCAGTATGTAAAGGGTGACTAAGCCTTGTTGCTAGGCCCTATATTTTTCTGATTTTTACTCATAAATTCAAGCTTAAGGGGGGGGTTTAGAATAATCAACCCATATTTACCTACCTTATACATTAATTAATTCATTTTTGTCTTATTTTCCTAGTTTCCTATATTCCACTCTATGCAAGTTTTCTTCCACATGTCATAGAAGTCAAACTTGCTAAAAATGAGTCATGGAGTGCTTGGGAAACCTCCTGGAAACCATATTTAGCATGTCTTATTTATTCTAGATCCTCCAAAGCGCATATCTTCTTTTTCTGCAAAGCTGCCTATTTTTTAGAAATAAGGCAAAAGGGAAAGCAAGACTAGGTGTAGTTGACTTGGTTTTTTCCCACATCGTCCTCCATCCTTTTCTCCTAATAAAAACCTTTATGAGTTGTCTTTCCATCCCTTATTAGCTTTCCTACTTGAATTTACCAATTCGTGAGCCTCTAAGTGGATTTGGAAACTGCTTTATGCACCTATTGGGGATTTGATTAGATTTTGTAAGCCTACTTTTTGACTATTTTGAATGGAATCCTTATGTATTCAAATATCTCATGTAATTATATATTGTAGCATCCTATGAATTCACAAGGTTGGCTATTGTACACTTATTCAATACATATTAGTGTTATGCTCCAATTTCAGTCTCCTTTGTTGGTAATTTTGCATGTTTGATTAGCAATTTTGTGAATTTAAGTGTTCTATCACTTGGGTTCAATTTCCACACTTCTCACGTGGACAGACACCTAGTTTTTTTTATTTATTTCATACTCTTTGAAATATTTACTCATGACACGCTATTCCAAGACTCTAGAATCCTAATTTTCTTGGTGCACCTCTATCGAATAAAAATGTGTAATCAATTT
This sequence comes from Pseudotsuga menziesii, assembly GCA_001517045.1. NCBI lineage: Eukaryota > Viridiplantae > Streptophyta > Pinopsida > Pinales > Pinaceae > Pseudotsuga > Pseudotsuga menziesii. The sequence continues at coordinate 817,613 of LPNX011204858.1, forward strand.
TAACTTAAGTGTTAATTTTAATACTGTGATTACTCAAGGGTAATGAACATGAAACTAGTGAGGTTATGACTCAACAATGAATTAAATATGCACACCTAAAAAACAAATCCAAGTGCAACTTGTTTTTAATCATGAAAAAGGGGGTTGCCACTACATGCAATGCAAAAAATTCCTTTCAAATGCCCATGCAATCATTCCTATATGAAAACATTAACACTAATTTCTAATAAGAAAACCTAATGCAAGTACCAAATCGATGTAATGCACAATGCAATAAAAATGAAAATACAAAATATTTTTTGTATTTTCAATATAGATGCAATGAAAATCCAAATAAAAAGACCCTACAAACTCCAAGACCTTGTAACGTCCCCAACCCTCCAACCAGTGAAGAATACCGATTGTTGCTATCTACCCAGGAAAATAGCCCCATAAATGTAAAACAAAATGCATTGAACTCAAGATACACAGATGCATAAAGAATTATCATTCAATGAAAGCAAGTTACATTTAATTCAAGCATTCAACACATTTTAACATGTTCATCATAATTCATATAAACAATACAGTTGCATGGGTAAATTCACAAGAATACTTGTCTTTGAATGAAGCTTCCCAAAACTAGCTATGCCGCTGCAATGTTCCACCCAACCATAGGCCAGTGTGCTCCTTAATCTCTCAGCAACACCGCCACCCCTGAGCTGGGCATGATTCCCCAAGGAAAAGGAAACTAGAAAGCTCACACATAGCCAAATATATGTCAAAACTCAGTCAAGCCAAATATATGTTTGGGTTTATCAGACTGCCAAGGGGATGGAAAGGCTTGTTGCTGAACTAGTGATCTCAAACATAGAGCTATGGACACCTACACAATATTTGAATTGGATTTCCTAACACATACACATCCAACACAAGGAATCATCCCCTTCTCTGTTGTACAGTCCCTCAGGCTATGCATTCCCTTCCATTGCTATTCAGGATGTGCAGTAAGGAATAATCATCCCTCAAAATCTCTCAGTGAGGTTCCTCATGCACTAGACTTATCAGAAAAATTACCTATTCCACTCTTAACTGATTTATACCAAATCAAAGAGTATAACAACTCAGACCAAGGAAAGAGTGCACATACAACAAAATACCAATTGCCGGTCCTTGGAAAAATGTTGGGAAACCCAAAAACGGATTTGCAGATGGAGAAAACACCAGGAAGAGAGAAATATGATTTTAACAATCATTTAATGACTTCCTAGGGCCAAAATTGACCTATGCAAAAACCCAAATCGTGTTTTTGATTTCTGAAGATGACTATGGCAATACGGGAGCCAAAATGACTGCCATAAACCCCAAAATCGTGAATCTAGCTCCTTGTCCACTCAGCAAGGTGAAAATAGTTCCTAGCCATTGAATAATCCATGAAAATGCAAGAAAAATGTAAATCGTCCTTTCCCACTTACTAAACAATACCAAAACAAATTTCTGGGCATGCAAAAATGAGGAAAAGTGAGCAAGAATGTGAATGATAACACACAAGAAACTTCAGCTACATGAAGGAATCCAACGTGAAGGAGAATGGGTGAGGAAAATGGAAGTAATGGGTGATTAATGGCTTGGGAATGCATTCCCAAGCATTTACTTGCCCCATAAGTCAAAAAAATGTTTTCCAAAATCTGATGACTTCTTCAATTCGAATTTCTGACTACCATATTCTTCCCCATTCCCATGCATTAACTAACTCAACCATATTTTGGAAGAATTAAATGATTGGGCACAAAAAACAAAATGGGTAGTTGAGGGTTTGATGGTTTCTCCCTTTCACATTTGGATTTTCCCCATTGGCCACCAAAGGTTAAATATTTCCCCCTCCTTAACCTTAGGAAAATAATTCCCTTTTCATTATGGTTGCATTGACATAGCTGGTTGTGGGTATTTTAATTAAAATTCATATTTACATGATGCCAAAATTATAATGTGTCAGATAGCACGCTATACCATCGACAATGATTTTAATCTCCAGAACATAAAAACGATAATCCATGGAGGGGATTTTTTCTTTATCTCCACACCATGATTAATTACAATATATACATCATATACATTTAATGCAAACGATGTCACAATCGGGGTGTTATAGACCTCGCAACAAGCGGCAAATGAGCCAAGAAAGACACTGAGACCAACAAGTCCAATGCACTAATAATAAAACAAGAAGGAGATAACAACAAGAATAACTTTCAAAGAAATGAAATGAAAAATACATCTCTGGTCACAACAAAGGAAGTCAATAGGCAGCACAGACACGCATGAAGACTCGACACTATTCACAACCCACATAGAACCTCCACACATCCAAATCTCAAGCACAAAAAGAGATATATGTGACTGTTCAAGTAAAAATAGTGTATGTATGTGACTATATGTACTACATCCCGTGTATATGCGTGACTTCTAGTTCTATGATCCACGTATACAAAGGAAAAGGTGGTAAAAAATAAGCTAAGACTCAAATTACTCCAAGGGACTACTAATAACTAAACCAACCACTGAACGCGACACAAAAACACACAGAAGCAGAGAGAAAATCAAGCCAATCATGCACCCAAACATAACCAAAAATGAAATCCCCAGTGGAGTTTCCAATTCTGTTACAGGGAATATCTCCTATGGCTTGGTTTGCACCACAACAGATAGGATGACATCAGAAATAGACCCATTTCCAATCATGCTAAATATATAAGTGAAACTAACACTAAGGGACCAAGGGGGCATACCTTATTCTAGATGTTCGATGTAGATCCACACTGAGCTTTCAATCAAACTTGTACCTACACATTGTCCTCAACAACAAGATATACAAGCATGATATATGCAAATCATTAGAATATAATCTAGCATATTCTATTCCAATACATAATCAAAGTAATTACATCCATGGATAAAAAAATATTTATAATTACACATGAAATGGATATTTCTATTAATATGAATAGAGATAAAGATGACAAACTCTATCGGCACCTCATCATAATCGAGAAACTGAGTCCCTCCACCTATGCCTCCACCACTTCAATCCTCCATACAAAGGCAACCTCACAAAGATCAAGGTAATATTGGGAAATAACACTAGTGGTTTCTTCAAGGACAAACAGATGCAGACTCAACTACCTAAGAATGGGGCATAATTCCACTATAGTATATTTTCTTTGAAAGTTATCCCTCTCTAATGATTCATAGTATCTCAATATATATCCCTTCAATAGGAGGTGAAGGGTTGAAGTGTAGCGTTTCCCAGCATATGGAAGGCCAAGGAACAAGTCCTTCATTACTTAGAGGGGTGAAACTCAAAATATTTTTTGTTTTTGAGCACATTACTCGATGTACGCAGGTGACAGTGGTGCAAGCTGCATATATGCAGGTTGTAGACTTGTGACCCATGTGTGTGTGTGTGTGTGTGTGTGTGTGTGTGTGTGTGTGTGTGTGAGAGAGAGAGAGAGAGAGAGAGAGAGAGAAAGAGTGTGTGTGTTTTTAAGGGGTTCCACTGGAGCATCAAGGTCATAATGAACAAAAGGGGCAAAAGGAGTCTGCATAGGGACATGGATAGGCCATCAAAGCATGATGTATCGTGTGTGGAAAATAATGCTATAAAAGTGCTCCCGGTCCCTAAATTAAAGGAAGATCCAAAAATTTAGGATACTTACTCAACATGGCCTAAAATCATGGAAGAGGGATCACATGTTCCTAAAATCATGGAAGAGGGTGCAGATGTGTATAATTAGGATGAAAATGACAAAATAATAGTCCAGGATTATAGAAGGAAGTCAAAAAACATTATCTATTGACTAGGGAAAACAAATAATGCATTAGGCCTAATTCCTAGATCGGTAATATATCCCAACACCCCCCATTAATCCTAACTTATGTGAATAAAATTAAAATAGGTCCCTGGTAACAAAGACCAAAGGTTACCCTTTACATAAATAATGACTTTATTTGTCGATATAAGCCGAGGAAAGAGGGAAAACCCAGTGGGAAGAAAACCCCCCTCAAAATGGACATGAAAGACTAAGTTGTATTCACCATGCAATAAATCACCCTAAGGAGTGATCTAAGATGAGTGAACTTATTTTCTTTAAAATTCTTGGTGAATATGTTTGTAACCTACTCTATAGAAAGATATTACTACAGTGAAATGATGTGATCATGCACCAACCCTCTGATGTAGTGCATGTGGATCTTAATATTCTTAGTTCTTTACCCACGAGATAGATCTATTGATATCTTGATAGCACTCTAGTTTTCACAGAAGATGAAAATAGGCACACTAGAGATAATCCCAAAGTCCAACATAATGTCTTACAACCAAATGGATCATGTGGTTGCATTAAAAATACCTCTATACTCATCTTCGACAAATTATAGAGAAATTGGTATTTTCTTCTTGCTTGAACGACATATAGGACAAGAACCAATCATGAACACATAACTAGAAGTGGACTTATGGTCCGATCTATCACCAGCCCAATCAGAATTAGTATACCCAATAATATCAAGTGGAGAGTTAGAAACATAATGAATACCATAATCCTTAGTTCTTCTTGCTTGAGAAACATATAGGACCAAAACCAATCATGAACACATAACTAGAAGTGGACTTCTGGTCTGATCTATCACCAGCCCAATCAGAATTAGTATACCCAATAAGATCAAGTGGAGAGTTAGCAACATAGTGAATACGAAAATCCCAAGTTCCTTGCACATAGTGAAGCATCATCTTTGCTACATTCTAGTGGAGTTAATAGGGCCATTGCTGAAATTTAATTGTGGATGTCCTTCCTCATGTTTTTGGGTGTTTTAGTGAGGGGGGTAAAGTTTTGTTCCTAGTGATTTATTTATGTATAAATTGATTTTATGTAAATAAATAAAAAAATTTACTTCCTTTAAGTTATGGGTCCCATTATAAGTTGTGAATTTAATTATTACTTTTATTAATTAAAAGTGCATTATTGAGAAACTTTGATCTAAGAAATTATCCTAGCCTTTGATGTGGTAGTTAGGGTTAGTTATTAGGAAATGAAATATAAAAAGAGTGAAGGGACAAATATAAAAACACCAACAAAGAAAGAGAGAGACAAATATGGTTGAAGAAGACTAGTTTCTAGCTAGGAGATAAAGGGCACAATTTCCAAGACTCAGTAGTGGCTAAATTTCCAATAATTCTAGGGAAAAATTATGGCACCATTTCTAGGAAAGGATAACATTAATAAATGCAAAGATCATACAATATTAATTGTTGGTATAGTTTCATGCATTCCAAGATACTGGTAGTACTATACAACAATAAATTATGGCACATGTGGGTGAAGTTCAATCATTATGAGCATGAATCTCAAGGTTTTATGGACATTTAATTCAATCTGAACTAGATCATACAACAACAAAATTTCGGCACGTATGAGGGGGTTGTAATGTTGCATAGATTTTGAGTTATAATACTGCAAAATAAAAGGTACAATAGTGTTCCTAAGTTTGGTATGTTTTCTTTCTTAATCTCTTACAAAGGAAAAGTAAATTTGCAATAAATTGCAGTTGTTGTCAATAAATTTCTCTCTCAACTTTTTTACAAAATTTGGGTTTTTCCCTAGTCAATGTTGACCTAAAATTGTTTTGTATAATATTAATGTTCAGATATTTTATGTTTTAATATTTGGCATGGATTTTTTAAATCATTAATATTTGCAAGTTAATTTTCAAATTTAAAACCTACGGTTGCTAAATGTTTGACAAAACATCTAAAAGAGGAAGTTTGTCATTTTGTCATTTTTCTTCAGCTCTTGCATGTATCTAGAAACAACACTAACTACATAGGATATGTGAGGGAAAGTGTGTGTGAGAAACAATAGACTCCCAATCAACTATATGTATATATATATATATATATATATATATATATATATATATATTGTATTTTTCACAAAAGGTGAAGAAACATTGTCCTCAAGTCCAATAAATTGCTTCAACAAACCTAAGTCTGTCATGGAAAATGAACTATGCAAAGTAGACTTAATGGAAGCAATGCATGTAGATGAACTCCTTGTGATCAACAAATCATATATATACAATATAATGAGTAAGATATGGTAACCATAATTCTTCATGTAAACATTTATATCTGATTTTCACCTTTGTAAGTATTGGGATAGAAGGAAAGAATCACTCTTAGCATACTTGGCTCTAGGATCCTGCTTGAGCCCATAGAGAGACTTATTTGGTCCACACACAAGTCAAGGATATTTGGTATATCTTTCTGGATGTTTCATGTATATCTCATCCTCAATATATCCATGGATAAAATAACTCTTTGCATTGATATGGTGCATCTCTCGGCGCTTGGATGTAGCAATAGCCAAAACCAATCTAACAGAGTCCATCTTGGCTAAAAGACTGAATGTCTCTGTGTAATCAAGTCCTTGGACTTGATAGAAAATAATTGACACCAATTGATCTGTGTACTTGCATGTGACCCCATATGAATCCATATTGGTTTTATATACCCACTTACATTGAACAAGTTTCCTTCAAGGAGGAAGTGGAACTACATCCCAAGTTTCATTGTTTTGAAGAGATTGGTACTCTTCATCCATTGCAGCTTTCCATCTTGGATCTTGGGATGTTTTATTAATTTTTTTTGGATCATATATAATCATGATGAAAAATATCTTAGAAACAACCATATCAATATCATATATTACATGGCTTGCACTTTGAAATTTTGATCTTATCCTTCTTCGATCATGTGGATCACCAACAAATTCACCGGCTGCTTCAATGGTCTTATTATCCCATTTAGGATTTGGAGTTGGATCCACTGGATCTAATAGATCAATTATATTTGGATCAAAATGTTCATATTTAGCATAAGTATCAAAATATGAACTATCATATGAATAGGCTTCACTTTATTTCTCATTTTGAAGTGTTGGAAGAGGAATTGAGCTTTCTTCTTCATCTTATTGGATGTCTTGAAAAGGACCTTATTAAAACTATACATTTATATCAATGAAATTATTCATGGTGGAGTCATCCAATAATTTATATTATTTATATTATTCAACATATCAAACATAAATGCAATCATGGCTCTGAGGTATTAAGGACTTTCTCTTTTCTAGAAGAATCGCAGTCTAAGCATTGGAACCAAATATTCGAATGTGAGATACATCAGGTTTGTGCCCAATCCAAGCTTTGAATATATTTGATCCTTTGAAATAATTGTGAGGAACTCATTTTTGGATGTATGCAACACAATTGATGGCCTCTTCCCATAGCTTATGAAGGAGTGACTTTGACTCAAGCATGCATATGGCCATATACTGCAAATATTTGTTTGTGCACTCTACCACACCATTCTATTGTGGTGTGTAAGGAACAATGTGTTCATCTAGATTCATGCATTAGCACAAATATTCCCCAAATCATTTTTCACATAATCCCATCCATTTTTATTTCAAAGAAAATTTATTTTATTTTTATAACTATTTTTGACAAAATCCTTTAAAACTTTAAAAATTCCATACACTTCTCATTTGAACTTGAGGAAATAGACCGAACAATATCTTGAATAATCATCTATGAATGTTAAGACATATCTAGAATTATTCAAGGAAGTATTATAAATGGGTCCATTAATATCATTGTGGATCATTTCAAGAAGTAAGGAGGCTCTACATTCCTTTCTTGTCTCAAACTTGTTCTCTGAATGTTTTCCAAGCATGAAACCTTAACAAATTCCACTTGAAAATTTGATATTTTGAATACCATCAACAATACACTTCTTGTTCAATTCTTAAATATATTTGTATTTGACGTGACCAAACCTCTAATTCCAGAGTCTACTGAATTCATTTGCATGTGCTAGGACAATTTTTGGTGTTGAATATGGAAGGAAGTGGGAGAAATCACAGACATTCGAATCATGATTGTCAATACTATGTGCAATGACATTTCCAATAAATATATCAAAAACTTATACATCATCAAGAGTGAACACAACCTTCTTTATAAATTCTATGTGTGTCATTTGGTATCTAAGAGAAGAGTTGCATCCAATTAGAATGAGGGAACATAAAAAAAATCATAAAGCACAGATAGTGAAGACTGAATCTTCCTTTTCCTTTAGATGGAATTTCAGAATCATCACCCATGAGGATAGAAGGACCAATAGTGGGATTGAATGTAGAGGAGTCCCTAGATGCAAACATGTGTGTGTTAAATTTTTTTACTTTAATAATTGTTATGCTAGGTAGTACAGGAAGTAGAGAAAAATATCTTAATATGACTTACTTTGGTTTAACTCCCAGACCATGCTCTATGGTTTAATCAATTTAATTATCTACCAAAATAAAACGAAAGACAAAAATTATCTAATTTCATTTAAACAATTTGTAGCATAATACAATAACCATATAAAATAGGATCACTAAAATAAAAAAAAGCACAAATTGATGCACCTGATGAATACGAGACCAGATACTTGCTTTATTGTGAACAAATTGATGTCCCTAGAAGATTTGAGACAAGTTCACCTGATGGTTGAAAAGCATGCAGTGAGATACCTAAAGGGTACAGTTGACTATGGGCTCAAGTATGAAGTGAATCAGAAGATTAAAATGGAGGGTTATGTAAATTTGGATTGGACAGGCAGTTCCATTGATAGGAAGATCACTTCAGGGTGTTGCTTCAGTATGGGATTAGGTGTGATCACTTGGTTTAGCAGGAAGGATTCATGTATGCTGCTGAGTACATCCAAGGAAAAATATGTTTCCACTTGCATTTTTTGTATGATGCAGGGAGGAGCAGTGAAGCTCCAGTATGTGATCCAGATCAAGATCTCTCGAAAGAGGGAGTTCTAGAATAGTCAGTTAGACAGGTTGTTTGAGCATAAAATCCTGGCAAAGCTCATAGGTTTCTCATACGTAAAAGGTCCTGTAGGTTGTCCTCAGATGTAATTGGTCCTGGAGAAGCTCGTAGGTTATCCTTGGATGCAATCAACCCTGATGTGATTCTATGCTAGAAATGGTCAGAGTGAAGTTTGAGTAATTCGAGGAGAATATTGGTGTTCTCCCAATAAAGGTTCCTTCCGAGGGGAAGTGATGAGTCCGTGAGCCCTTTTGACATGGATGGTGGATGTGTTCCTCCCATGGTCAGATGTAAGTGTAGATCCTTTCTGACATGAATGTTGGATGTGTTCCTTTAATGGTCAGATGTGAGTGCAGATCCCTTTTAACATGAATGCTATATGTGTTCCTCTCATGGTCAGATGTAAGTGCAAATCCCTTCTAACATGAATGATGGATGTGTTCCTCTCATGGTGAGTTGTAAGTGTAGAGCCTTTCTGACATAGATGCACTATAGGTTCCTCCTATGTTCAGATGTGAGTGATAGGCCTTTCTGACATGGATGCAAGATGTGTTCCTCCCATGGTCAGATGTGAGTGTTGGGGGTGCCTTTCAGACATGGATGAAGGATGTATTCCTCACATGGTCAGATATAAGCATTGAAGAAGAAGAATACCTACATGGATTCTAGGCCTACAACCAGGATGAAAAGGGGATGGCTCTGTAGAAATTCCTATGACGAGTAGAATTGAGAGATAGCACTATTTGATCGAGATAGCGGAAGAAATGATGATGATGATGATCCAGTGATGATCCGAATTTGATGATGATCCATTGATGATCCAACTTTGATGATGATACAGTGATGATCTAGCTTCGATGATGATCCAGTGATGATCCAGCTTTGATAATTATTCAGAGAAGAAGACTTGTGTTGATGAATTATGTCAAGAGAATACCTTCCTAGTTAAGAGGGAGTGTTGATATATTTGTAAGTTAGGAATGTATTCACTTATGTATTTCATATATTGTATTTGATTGTTCCCCGATGTTCCTATTGAGAGAATCATTAATGTAACAAATTCATATAAAGTCAATGAGGTTAACCCTTTGTTGTAATTTAGGGCAATAGTCCCCACAGTTGAGATGAGGTTAACCCTCCTTGTTGATTAGGGGTGAAAAGTCCCCACAGTTGAGGGGAACTAGGGTTATTATACTCTCCTAGAGATGTCATCCCTTGTAAGTAATTGTCAAGTTAGAAACTAGTATAAATAGAGAGTGAGACTCTCTATTTGTTACACACACACACTCACACAACTGGGGTGCATGAGTGAGAGAGGAAGTGCTCATGACACAAGTGAGAGAGAGAACAGTTGCTGGATATCATATTTCTGTCTTTTGGTTTTACTACTGCCATTGGTGCTCATTCTATCTCTGAGGAAGTTGTGAGGTTTTCTCCTTTATGGTTTCCCCGAGGAAAATATTTGTGTCTCTTGTCTCTTGTGATTATTGTTGTGCATGTTATTCTCTCAGATAAGATCCTAAGATCATATTGATTAAATGATAAAAATATAACACAAGTGATCATTGATAGAGTAAGAAATGATCCTCTTGGCCTTGACCATATTCATCTTATGTCTAGCTTTTTCTTCATCTCCCTCTAGATTTGTATCTTCTTTTTTATATAATTTTCCAAACCATGTTCTTCTAATATTAGAATCACTCTATACATCCATTCCTGAAAGTTATAAGAACCTTAAAGCTTGTACCCATGCTTGGTATTTTTTGTCATATTGATAAAAATACGAACCTAAAATGGAAATAAAGATAATAGTTCTTACCAATAAGAGTGCTCCAAACAAGTTATTGCTCCATTTACTTATGGAAAACTACTTCTAGTTGATTCTATGGTTTCACAAAGAAACCATAATTTTCTAATTTTGGAATCTTACAAATATGATTTTAGCTAGAGATATGCCTCCTTAAGGAAAGTGGAGAAATGGTATTATTCTTATGAACATGTGGGTAGAACTTCCAAAAATCTAATGCCCTAATTTTCTTGACAGTAGTGATAGGGAAAAAATGGAAATTCTTGGATCTAAATTATTCCTCCATAGAAAGATGTGCCCTTCTAGGGATATTTGGACAATGTATGGGTTGAACCCAACTGGCAGATAGAAATGATTAAAGTACGAAACCCTAGTTCTTGACCTTGGTAATTTTGAGGTCAAAACTTAAAAACCAAAGAACTGGAATCTTCATCCACAGAAATATGTGCCCTTCTAGGATGAGATAAATGATGAAAAAGTGGAGCTTGATCTATGTATGGAAAGGAAGAAAACATTGTTCCCTAATATCTAGAAGTTGTATTTGTTGCAGTCATTATGACTGTACAATGACTTCTTTAAGGATGGCTCTGATACCATGTTAAAATTGTGTACTTTAACAATGGTTATGTTTGATCTCTAAACAATTTGCAACATAATATAATAACCATATACAATAAGATCACTAAAAGGAAGACAAGCACAACAAAATAAGAGAACATAAATATTTTCCTTTGGGAAACCCTTCACGGGAGAAAAAACCAAAAAACATATTCAGTATAGATTTGTAAGTAAGTTCAATGTCTTATAGTACGACCAAGAGCTAAATACTCTTCCACACACAGATATTGAGAATAAGACAAGATAAATAAGCCATGAATAATATGCCTTCTACAAGGAACTACTCTTCTCCGAAGAGAAACTGTTCTTCTTCTTCTCTCACTAGAACACTTCCTTGAGTGATTGATGTGTTCGAATGGGAAAGATGAGCATTTTATATTGTCTTGTCCTGGATACCTAGTACATTATGTAAGGATTTTCCTCCCTCGAAGAGGATTGCTATTCATTTATGTTCATCATTATTAATTCATGGATTATTCTATCTTGTTCTATTTATGTTATTTTTATTCTATTTCTGGGACATGGATGCATAACATTTGGTATCAGAGCTCTTTCCTCAAGACCAGCCTCCGCAAAATGAGTAATATTGGATTTTTTTCTACAACTTTTTTTATACAAGGATTCAAATATCTTGGTTAAAAAACCCACTTCTAAAATAGGCTGATTTATATCCAATCCAACATTTATATACTGATCCATTGTAGTTTACGAGACATTTGCAGAGAAATATAGGGTTTTTTACTATTCCAAAACCTAGTATAAAACATGTGTTATAGGGTAAAAGGTTATATGTGAGGCAGACAATATCCAAATTGAGTGATAACTTTTGCATCGAAAATAGGATGGACTAGGGTATCTATGGTAGGTTTTTTAGATGTAGAAACAAAAGTTTGGACATGTGGCATATAATACAAGTACTCTCTTCTAGATAAGCAAAAAATAAGTAGTTTTGGTATATTTGTAATAACATTTTATTGGAACATACAATTCAAGTAATACTTGCATAATTGGAAATATGACACATCAAGGTACTACAGGCTAAAGTTTCATACCCAGAAGAGTTCAAATTCAAATTTTACCTTAGTTACAAGTCGGCCATCAAATAGTCTTCTAATCAGGAGTTGACAAACGTGTTCTGGGAAAAAAGGCCATATCTGAGGCATTTGAGAACCAAATTGAGTGATACCTTCTTCATCAGAAATAAGACAGACCAAGGTATTTGTGGTAGTAATTTTAGACTCGTATTCAAAATATTAGACACATGTAATACCATACAAGTTTGATCTCCTGAAAGGATAGAAAATAAGAAGTGTTGGGGCATTTGAAATAAATTTCAAATAGAGAATCTAAATTAGGTGAGATCCGTGAAAATGAAAAGAGGACATATCAAGATACATCATGCCAAATTTTCAAACCTAGAGGATACATAATTCTAATTTTACCTCAATTCAAGTTGGACATGAAATAACCTTCGAATCAAGGTTTGAAAAAGGAAAATATATGGATAAAGCAATGGTAGATCACATTGAGCACTAGAAAGTGGTTCTCTAAATACTGAAGATGTCAAAAAAAAAGATGAAACAAAAAGAAGATCAACATCACATTCAAAGGAGTTTTGAAGAAGGAAAAATCAGATGGAAACTTGAATAAATAATTGAAACAAGGACCAAAAAACTATGTGATCAAGCTATTATTGAGTACCTTCTCATGTGGAAGAACATACCATCTATAGATTCGACATGGGAAGATGATTCCTTCATACTGATCCATCCACAACTACCAAAACATTGAGGACAATGCTTGTACGAAGTGTATGGTCATTTTAAGTCCTAAATTTTAGGCACATTTCCCCCTAAAGTGTGTAACTTTACCCTCTGTATGGTGGTGTATTACTTATTATTGATGTAGCCATGGGTCTATTAGTGGGTCTATTAGTTGTTATTGTACACCTATGTCTCCTATATATATGAAGGAGATATTTGCATGTTAGTGAGCATTGTATATTGTCTTGTATTGGGTACATAGACATTGTGTAAGGAGGTTCCTCCTTCGAAGAGGATTGTTATTCATCTATGTTCTTCATTATTAAGACGTGGATTAATATCTTTTGGTTTATTTATGTTATTTTTATGCTATTCCTAGGACTTGGTTGCATAACACTTATGAAGCTCTCAATTGATGATGCAAAAATAACGTTTTTGTGGTTGTTTGGGCATCATGCCTAGGGGTTGGTACTTTATCCATATTCATGTATTTGGGCATGCAGGGCACGATGGCACTACTTATAACCATATCCATTTAGTTCCTACTTGTGTTTGTGTTCTCCTTTTTTGTTCAGACCTTGGGTGGAGCAACATGGAATCCCAATGTGTTTGTTGTTTATTTTTCTTAGGGCATTGTCAAGTATTTTGACATGTTTCTTGTTTTGTTTATTGAATTTTATGGTTCTCAAAGGAGGGCTTGTTATGTGATCATTTTTAAGATTCATCTTCCATTTAGAATTTTTTTATATGTTTTCCCATTACTATATGGTTTTCTGATTTATCAAAATTTCACCAAGACTTCACAAGATTTTAGAATTTAGTAAAAGATTCACCAAGAATTTACAAGGTTTTATAATTTACTGAAATATTTTACAATATTATATAATCCAATGAGATATTATCCAAATATATATATANCAAAGCTCTAATACCATGTGAAATTTTAAACAATTGATGTAGAAACAAAAATAATCCACACTTAGTTTCCTAGAGATGCACATAAAACTTGAGAAGAAAAATGATCGAATTCACCAGAGATAAGCAGCTTCAGTGGAATAATTTTTATTCATCTATTATTCGACAATATTTGGACCATCCGAATATGTTACAAAGAAGGAAATCCGTGATCCTTAGGAATAATTTGAAATTCATACATGTGGTAGGATTAGTTTTGTAGATTCCCATCATTAGACATGAGTGTAGTTGCAACTCCTTATATGTATCTAGTTAAACTGGTTAACTAATGGTAACTGATGGTATGTGGCCCTAAATGGTGCATGAGGGATTTACCGGCTAAACTCATGGAAGAGAATATTAAGAGTGTGCATGAGGTATTTTAATTGGATTCTAGTGGTCATTGGTGCTTGTATCAATTCAGAATGCATGAAATCAAGGGAAGTGCTTCGGGTCCCTAAATTTAAGGAGGCTCCTAAGATTTAGGATCTTGATTCAACATGGACTAATATCATGGTAGAGGGCACATATGTTCCTAAAATCATGGAATAGGGTGCATATGTGGATAATGAGGGAAAAAATGACAAAACAATATCTTGGGATAATTAGGATTATGAGGACTATGCACGAGGAAGTTAACAAACATGATCTATGCACTAGGGAAAAAAAATAATTATTTATGTATATTGCCTATATGGTTAATATATACCAACATGGATTGCGTTTAGAGCCCTCTGATATCTAGGATTCAAAGGATTCATCAATGAAATTAAGCACATAAAGGGATTAAAAGTGGTATCTCATATAAACACACAAATCATTAAAAAATAGAAGTGTTAGTCCATTAATAAAACTAAGTGCATCTTATCTAAGCATGTATGCACTTATTATGGATATGTAATTACTTACCTAGTTAAATTACAAAATTTAACCAATGCAAAATATTTACATATTGTGTTATGCAATTTTATTTTTTGAAAAGGAAAGCTTAGGTGATTAGTATAAAATGAAAAAATTATTGAAATTTTCTAACTCATAAGTAAAAATAAATAATGTCTTTCAATCCATAAAAGGAAATATGCAATTTGTTTCAATTTAGATTCCAAAAATTCTTGAAAAATAATGAGGTCGATTATTGAAATAATTTTTCTAAGTAAAGTAGGAACTTTCCATTTCAGCCGTGAATATAGAATTACAACAATAATTTGCATTTATGTTATGCCTAAGTATATTTGAAAGGAATATTTTAGTATGCAAAAGGAAATATGTCATTTCATTGAGATATGCAATTTTAGTGCAATTAAATTCATAGTTTGTTAATGCAATAATAACAGTTTGACAAGGTATGAATTTTGTATATTGGAAGTTTAGCGAAGTTTAAT
This sequence comes from Pseudotsuga menziesii, assembly GCA_001517045.1. Classification (NCBI taxonomy): domain Eukaryota; kingdom Viridiplantae; phylum Streptophyta; class Pinopsida; order Pinales; family Pinaceae; genus Pseudotsuga; species Pseudotsuga menziesii. The sequence continues at coordinate 833,050 of LPNX011204858.1, forward strand.
TCAATAAATTTTACTCATTTCATAAATTAAAATATCATGAAAATTGGGCATAATAGAAACTTCATATTTAAAAACAAAGCATTACAATGCCAAACAACTAAAGGTGCAAGATTAGATTCATATACAAGTTAGTAAACAAAAAAATAAGAGGGTGTGTCCAAGCTAATGAGTGTCTCTTTTGAGGCATTATATGAAACATAAAACTAATAAATTATACATTTGTTGGTGAACACCCACCAACAAAACTTCATCAACATGGGTTCTCACTCTGTTGATGCTCGACTAGCATGATCTCCCTAAGCACCAGCCCAGAAAGGTTTTACCGTACCCAACAACATCCGCAGAGTGGATGAAGTCTCACCCGAGATGTTCAAGGGAGAGCTGTCGAAACCGAGTTTCCAACAGTGAGGATGGAGGATATGGGGATCTGATGGGAAAAAATCATGACTAAGATATCTAGGAATATGCAGTCGATGCTAACTCATTTCCATGACTATAGAGTGCATCATATATTTCTCACAGCAACACCATATAAAATATCCAACCTCATAATGTGACAACAGTATTATAGAATTAAAACAAATCGCATCAACATCAAATTAGCAGGAATAAAGTAAACCACAATGACATCTTAACAACTCACAACATCATACCATATCTAGATCATCACAGCATCATAACAAGATAGATCGCAATAGACATAACAGCAAAACAAAAGATGAGATTTATGCACCAACTATCACATATATTAGCTCTGTGCAAAAGATTCAAAACCAGACAATTCTTCTCCAAAATTGGAGGCTGAATACATCAACAATGCAACCCAGATAGGTCATAGATACAATATGAATTCTCTAAGATTGAGATCACACTAGATCTCATGCGATACTCATAGACTCAAGATCTCTCAAGATTTAGTTCTCCCTTCAACATCTTATTTTTTTTGCAAAACTAGATCTATAAATAGGTATGTGTCATTACATTGAAGGTCCACTTCTAACTAACTTATAACTGCTAATGACCTTTTGTGACAAACTTGGTCAAATAATATATAAAATATTCAAAATAGTTATTTTGTTTCCCATCGCGCTGATCTGGCCTTGTGCGCTACCGTGTGAGCTTGCGACACTGCGCAACTCACTTACCAAAACCCCTTCCAACATGCCCTCAACATAGTCTTGTGTCTTGTCCTTGAGCCATGTTAGGTTGACAGCCTGGTGTATGTCGACGTTTGTGCTTTAAAATATTCAAATTGTTGTGTGATCTCACAAACCTAAAGCTAGACTTTATTGGAAATGCTCTGACAATTAGTCAAATCCTGTCACACTGGGTGCTATTCTATGGCCTTGTCGTCGACCATATGTTGATTCTCCTGTACCACCTATAGTGTGGCGACTGCCGTAATGGCCAACTATCCATTAATTTCTTGAAACTCATCAAGCTAAGCGCGGCACTTTTATTTGCATTCCTGCACATGGGTGGCTCTTTGCTATAGATCCTTCAGTTCCTTAGCCCATGTGATCTGTACCATCAGTGGCATAGACCTCAGTGATGTCATCAAGGTCATCAGTTGACCTTTGGTTTATTTCACTTGCGCATTCAGCTAATCAAGCTGCTCGTCCTGGACAACGATCTACAAAAATTGTGTTGTTGCCTCCATAATGGTATTGGCCTCTTGCTCCATGCTTTTGAACTGATTTGTGATTTCTTCGGTCGTGTTCTCAAAAATGTGCTGGCAGGCTTTAGAAATAGCTTTCTCGACTTCACCGCACCTAACACACATCTATGCTTATTCAATGATCAGGCAGTATTGCACCTTTTTCAGTTCAGTAATCTCTTCGGCAGCCTTCCACTACATCTCAGCCTGCGTCACCTTCAAGGCGTCGATCTCTCACACTTTTTATTTTGTTGGCTTCACTCAAACATGATGCAGCTCATCTGCCTCTTTTTGTAGCTTCTTTTTTGTGCTCTATGACTGGACAAATCCCTTAGTCAGTTCTCTCTGTCGATCTGCCAATTCCAAGGTGGCAACATGCTGCAATTCCACTAACGTCGTAGCAGATAATTTGTTCAGATCCATAGCCACACTTTGGATCGGTCCCAGCAACTGGTGGACTTCCTCATTTCTCACGTCGATCACAGTCAAGGGAACTTGCACATTCCTAGCCCAGGGCTTAGTGATGATCGACGGGATGTCCTGCATCATAGGTCTTGTAGATGTTTTCTTGGAAATTATGTCAAAAATGGAATTTAATTTATCTCTTACCGCATCGAATTCTACATGGTTTGATTCTCGGATCTCCTGCGTCGCGGCATCAGAAGAGTAAGTGATCACTTTGATGAGCCGCTATAGTTGGTCCTCCATCCCCGACCAAATCCGACTGCCCACATCATACTCTTGGCGCCATTTGGTGCAAGTTTCCTCCCGCATGCATTGTGCTACATCTTCAGGGTCTGTCAACAACTCATTGTCAGATTCATGAATTCTTACCTCCTTCTACTGCAGGTTCTTTAGGGGCATCAGGTGATGGCTCCTTAGACAATTCCTCTTGACTCATCGAGTTACACCATTCCACCAGTCACTCTTGAACAATAGCATCTATCTCTTCCATTATGACTTTGTACGCCAAAGGTAGCCACTGTCGATTGAGCTCCCGTCATGCCTGAATGTAGATAGAGTGGAGCCCGATGGAAAACCAAATAAGCCTCTGATACTTGGTCGCTGCATAAGGAGGTACTTGAGGAATAGCGATGGTTGCGGCCTACAGTGCTTCCCAATACACCCAAAAATGAATGGCATATTCCTCCTATCAACTGGCATCTTTGACCCACCATAAGTTATGATATCTTTCACCTGAGCACACCTTTGCCACATCAACTGTCATCGGTTGATAGTCTTTTGGTTCCACCCAAGAAACTAGTGCAATAAGGATCAATAGCCAACTATATGAAAACGACCGCCCAATCTGAGCAGCAAGCACATATTCTAGCAACTGGTTTAGCAAAACTAGAGACCAATTCATTTGCACCTCCTCAACACACTTCTAGGGGCATGCAACAACATTCAAGTTATATTGGACAAGTCAATTCCCTCTCACAACCTTACTTGCCATAATTCGTGCATCAATGTGCACCACTTGTGATTTAATGCTATCGATGCAATAAGCACAGTCATCACATTGTAATCCAAAGTGCTCCTTCAGCTGCTTGGTAAGATTTTTATCAGTATCTCTCCCATGGATATATTGCATTGGATCTTCCCCAACCTTTGGCAAGCCTATGATGCTTGTGATCAAATATACTATAACAAGGATCTACATATTCAACCAAAGTGTCCCCCCTTGAAAACAAGCCAACAGTTTCTTCACACACACATGGGATTCATTCAATCATCCAACATGAAGCATATTGATGAGCCCCAACAATCCATATTGGTCTAAGCAACTCGCCCAAGGTTGACAAATCCACCAAATTGGGGTACCAGATCCTGTCAGGACTGACTCATATGCCTCATCCTTGACATATTTGAGTAACAACAAGTCATGGTCTTCAAATTTCAACCTATTTAATGTAGGGATGATGTTGACCGAGCACGTCATCCCTTCCGATAGAGGTGGCAATTTTGGTGGATACTTCTGACTTTTTGTTGGCTGCCTCGGCTTGGCTCCTGGATGCATAGGAGTGACATATCCCAAAATTTCATGAGCAGAGATGCCCTGAGGCATCATGGACTCAACAGCTCTCGAGATCGATGTCTTGGTCTATGTATTTCCTTCTCCTTTCACCCTCACCAATGTGCGATTTTTCCTCTTTTGCAGCAGCGTGGAACTGGGCTTCTGATCCTGTCGCTTCCGCTTGGGGATAGACGATGAGCCAACCAGCATGCTTATGACTTCTTCTTCGACAACTGTGGGATGAATAGGGGACTCTAACTCACTTGAAATATCAATGGCATCGAGTTTGCTCAGCATGCCTCACACCCCAACCCTAAAAAATGCACTCAACAACTCTAACCTTCAATGCTGCAACTCACTCAACAGCTCACAACCCACTACACAATTCACACTCTGTTTTAACATGCTGCTCACTCGACTGAACAATGGCATCCTTCCGCATCTTGCACACTTTTTATATCCACTTCCAGTTCAAACTCATCATTTCCAAATCTATTATCACCATTATTACTAAATATGTTATTAATGACACCAAATCCATTGGCAATCCTACTCCTCTAATGGTCGGATCAACCATTAATGTGTGTCGCTTCAACAAGCGTCACCAGCCAACTATTTTAACTACCTGCATTTATTACTTCATTTAACCAAACCACAACCCTACAGCTGTCACAAGTGGTCGACCAATCATCGCTACATACTCTAACCTTGCGCAGCCTCTTCCCCTAGGATTTCCTTACTGTTCTAAAAAAATATCTTCATTTTTTTAATTTTTTTTACAGTGCTTCAAGCAGTGCGCAACTCTAGTCCTGTCCTATAGGGCTTCAAGTGACTCGCATTGACGAGCATCGGCAATACCGTGCCATCTAATTGTTGTAACTGAACTGCACCTCCAGAAGTAATAGAATGGACAAGGTACAGACCTAACCAGTGCATTTGTAACTTACTGGGATGCTTGATGAACTTACTATTGTATAACAGCACCAGATCACTTTCTGCAAACTGTTTTTTCTTAATGTGGCGATCATCCTACACCTTCTGCCAATCCTTCGCAACCTGTTAGTGGAAGTCAGCACTAAAGCAGTCTTCTTAAAGCTAGATCAACTGCACAATTTTCTCTTATAACACTTCTGCATAATCCATTCCTATCGTTGCAGCAATTCACAAACTAGGAACAATATACTACATGGGCATGACTGCCTCTTTCCCATAGACCATCTTAAAGGGTCTCTGGCCGGTGAGCCATTTGCAAGTAGTGCGATAGGCCCATAGCACTACGGGAATATTCAGGTCCTAATCATCGCATTTAGCATTACATACCTTAGTTAGCGATGTTTCCAAAATTTTGTTGAATGCTTCAACAGTCCCATTTGGTTGTGGATGATATGGTGTACTCCTATTGTGTTGCACCTGCAATTCCTCAATTGGCGCTTTCACCGTCCAGTTGAAAAAGTGACTACCCTGGTCACTCATCAAGATCCTAGGACACCCAAACCATCTCACGATGTTTTAAAAAATGAACCATGCTGCTATCGTAGCAGTATAATATACTACTGATGTGGCTTCTACCCACCTAGTCAGATAGTCGGTTGCAGTAATAATTTATCGCGCACCATTCCGCTTCCCTGGTGGATTAATATGACCCACAAAATCCATATCCCATTTATCAAATGGTTGCAGAGTCACCTGCAGTACCAGTGACATCTCATCCCGCCACAATGGTTTACCAACATGCTGGAAGACATCGCATCTCCTTGTGTAGTCTATGACATCATTCTGCACCATAGGCCACCATAGCGTGGTGCGCAACACCTTTCACATAGTGGCCCATCGTCCATAGTGACCTCCCATAATTTTTAGATGTGCTTATTTGAGAATGGGACCCTACTCATGCAGTAAAATACACCGTCACAAGATTTCATCTCATCCAAGCTTATATAACTATCCATCAATTAGTTCAAAATCAGAAGCATTCACGACCAGCTGCTTCTTTTGGCTAGTTGACATGTCTTCCGGGGTGACACCAGTGGCCAAAAACTGAATAATTTGTGCATAGTGATCATCTACGATGTCAACAAGGAATAATTGGGAATCTTGAAAACCGTCATCAACATTGGTCGGTTCTTCACCATTCTCAACACGAGACAGATGATCCGTACCAGTGTTCAATCATCCTAACTTTACAATTATTTCAAAATAAAACTCCTAGAAGAGTAACAGCCATCGACAGATCTTGCCCCCCAACACAGGCTTATTGGCCAAGTATTTGCAGAGAAAAATGATCGGGGAACATCTTAAAGTGTCCTCCCAACAAATAGTGCCTGAACTTTTGCTAATCATAAACCATCGCTAGGCCTTCCCTTTCCATTGTTGTATAATTTCGTTCAGCAAATGACAACTTCCTATTGGCATATGCTATTGGGTGATCCAGGTCGCCTTCACTTGGTTGCAGAAGAACAACCCCCAGCATAATAGAAGAAGCATCGACGTGCCCATGGAACTCTTTATTCCAATCAGGAAAAACTAGTATTGGTGCATAGGCCATCTTGGCCTTCAAGGTGTCAAAACTTCCTTGGCATTCTTGAGTCCATTCATAAGCTACATCCTTCTTTAGTAGTTTCTCCATGGGGGCAGTAATCGTAGCATATATTTTTATAAACTTGCGATAGTATCCACTATTCCCTAGTGTTTCCTGAAACATCTTGACATTCATCAATGGTGGTAAACTGAGGATTAGCGCGATCTTCATCGAATCGACCAACATGAGTTCTTTACAGACTATTTTCCCAAGTAGCATGCCAAATGGCACACAAAAAATACACTTTTTAGAGTTTAATGCGATCTTATGCTATCGACACCTTTCTAGTATCAGTCACAGGTTGTCAAGATGGTCCCTAATTAGTCCATAGACAGTCCAATCATCCATTAACACCTGCAGGAACTTTTGAATAAAATATTTAAATGCAACGACAAATAGGCGAGAGAATATGGCTGATGCATTCTTCAGTCCAAATGGCATAACTATATATTGAAAACAACCCCATTCCATGACAAATTGTTCGAGTACATAGGGTGCTCCCAAAAGACTGAACACCTTCAGCAACCACTTTTGAAAACAGCCCCATTCCATGACAAATTGTTCGAGTACACAGGGTACTCCCAAAAGACCGAACACCTTCAACAACCACTTCACACAAATAGATCACAGATCAACACACTGATGTTTTTCATGTGGTTAAAACCCTCAAGAGGGAAACAGTCCACAGCCCAAGCCAAATAGCTACTTGGAGCAATTTATTAGGCAAAAGAAAGAAAGTTACATATGAGCTTCTCATATTCGATCAACTAGCCAAGGACCCTCGATGCTGTTTAAATATAGATCATGGACCAATCGGGTGTTAAGCAACGGATCAATGGTAGGTATGATCTAAGATAAGTTGAACCATCGGATCACTCTATGTCTAGAACATATCATGACCATCGGATTAGAATATTTCCAAATGCATACTAAAGAAACACACTTTTACCTAATGGATATATTACACAAGTTGATCTTAACTAACTCCTAAGTGTCTAAATATCCTAACATCCCCCCTTAAAAAACACTTGGGATAGGATTGAAGGATTTACAAAAGTGACACTATTAGGAGAAGGAAGGAGGAATTAGAGCCTATCCCCCCTTAAGGACACATTTCTGAACTCCTAACATAGATTGAAGTTTAGAAAAATTTGATTCTGTAAGAGACTTAGTGAAGATGTTTGTAACTTGATCATCTATAGGTCAATAGAGCATTTCAAGAACATGATCATGAACAAGATTTATGATGAAGTGCATGTGTATCTCCACGTGTTTGCTGCATTGATGTAGAACTGGATCTTTGGCAAGCTTGATGGCACTTTGATTGTCGCACCAAAGTGGAGTAGGCTGCTGCTGCTTGAATCCAAACTTTGAAAGGATATATTGAAGCCATAAATCTTCCTGACTGGCATTAACTACGTCTTGATATTCGACTTCTACTGAAGAAAGAGCAAGAGCTTGTTGTTTCTTACAAGCCCAAATGACAGGTCCAGATCCCAGACTGAAAACATAACCTGCAGTAGACTTTTGATCATCAGGATCATCGGTCCAATTTGAATCAGTGAAACCAACCAACAAAGGTTTCCCCCATGTACTGTAATGAATCCCAAAATGAATTGTACCTCAAATAGATTGAAGTATTATTTTTGCTACTTTCCAATTACTTTCATGAGGAGTTTGCATATAACTAGAAATACGACCAACGGCAAAGGAAATCTCAGGACGGGAATGAGTCAAGTATAAAAGACTACCAACAAGCTGATTATACAAGGTGACATCTACTTCATGGGAAGTACAAGTGGCAAAAAGTTTGACTCCAGACTAGAAGGGAGAAGGGGCTGGTTTACAATCTTCCATGTGGAAGCGACAAAGAAGATCACAAGCATACTTAGACTGGGAAAGAAATATTTCTTCTTTGGTTTGCAAGACTTGGAGATCAAGAAAATAATACAAATGTCCTAAGTTTGACATTTCAAAATTTTGCTTAAGAATGGATTTCACATGGGTTATAAGTGTAGGGTCACTACCAGTAAGGATAAGATCAGCAACATAAAGAACAAGTATGATGAGATGGTTTCCTACTTTCTTGTTATAGACATTGGGGTCAGAATGGCATCTATAAAAACCAGTGTCAAAGAGAAAGCTATCCATTTTGGCATACCAAGCTCTAGGATATTGCTTAAGGCCATATAAGGATTTCTTAAGGAGACAAATAAGGCTAGAGTTATCCTGAACATATCCAAGAGGTTGTTCCATGTAAATTTCTTCCTGTAAATCACCATGTAAAAAGGAAGACTTGACATCCATTTGATGGACTTCCCATTTATTTAAGGCTGCAAGGGAAAGAACAAGGTAGATGGAGTTCATTTTTGCAACAAGAGCAAAGGTTTCATTGTAGTCAATCCCTTCAACTTGGGAAAAACATTTGGAAACTAACCTTGCCTTAAGTATTTCAATACTTCCATATGATGCATACTTAGCTCTATAGACCCATTTACATCTGATAAGTTTTCTTCCTTTTGGAAGAGAAACAAGATCCCAAGTATCGTTCACCATTAAGGAATGATATTCTTCATCCATAGCTGCATCCTAATCTGGATTTCCTGAAGCTTCTGCAAAAGTTTATGGATCGTGATTCTAAGAAACTTGAGCCAAAAGAGAAGAGGTTCGCTAAAACTGAGGATGTGTTCGACGTTGATCTCTAGGATCACCAGCAAGATCACCAGCTGCTTCACATGTTGAACGGACCCATCGAGGAAGTATTGGTGCTGGTAAAATTGGAGGAACATGAGCAAGCGGAGGTGGATTTTCATCCTCACTGGCATCATCAGAAACTGGAGTTGGAAACCTGTCAAGGAAGTTGGAAGAAGAAGAAGAAGGCACAATCACCGAATCAAGCTCACAGGTGAAGAGATTTTCATCAAATTTAACATCTCTTCTAATGATTATATCATGAGAATGTGGCTGAATAATTCTATAACCTTTTACATCTTCAGAATATCCAACAAATATGCACTTTTCACTTTTAGGTTGCAATGCTTTGTGTTTTTCATCCAAAGTGTGAGCCCATGCTTCACAACCAAACACACGGAAGTGACTTACATCTAGTTTAATTTTACTCCATGATTCTTTCGGTGTTATACCTTGTAAAACTTTAGTGGGTGTGCGATTAACTATGTAATTTGCACAATTTATGGCCTCAACCTAAGATATTGAAGACTTAGTCCCTTAGATTGAATCACAGAATTAGCCATTTCTTTTAAAGTGTGGTTCTTCTATTCAGCTACACCATTTTGTTGTGGTGTATATGGAATAGTTTGTTGTTGTTGGATTCCTTGTTTAGTGAAGAAAGTAGTGAACTTGTTGTTAACATATTCTCCTCAATTGTTGGATCTTAACTTAATAATTTGATGACCAGATTGTTTTTCAACAAGTGCCTTGTAGGCCAATAACATGTTAAACACTTCGCTCTTAAGTTTTAGGAAGTAAACCCAAGTGCGTCTGGATTAGTCATCAATGAAAGTTAAGAAATATTTGAAACCAGAAAAGGAAGCAGATGGAAGAGGGCCACACAAGTCACTATGCACAAGCTCCAAGAGAGCTGACATGTGCCAAGAGGCGCGTTTGTCAAAACTGTCTCGATGATGTTTTCCGAGTACACAACCGGAACAAACACCATCCTTGCAAGATACCATCGGAAGACTAGTCACCATATTGTCTTTACATAGTTGTTGCAATGAGTGATAATTTAAGTGACCAAATCACTCATGACAAAGTTGCTCAAGTTATCACTATGAGCAACAAAAACTGAATGAAAAGGTGATGACCCAAAGTTGTTAAATTTGTACAACCTGGTAATATCATCAATAGTTCCAGTAGCAAGGACATTTTGAGGATTTTTAAAATCCTTGATTACAACTTGGTGAGGTGTAAATGTCACAGTTTTACCTTCACTCGAATGAGTAATTTGATAGACTGATAACAAATTGCAGGAAATTTTTGGAACACATAGTACATCACTGAAATGACCATTTTCTACTGGAACTGTTTCAGATCCTACAACACTTAGAGATCTATCATCACTAAAAAATATTTGCTTGGTGTTACATTCATGCATAGTAGAAAATATGGCTTGATCCTTAGCCATATGATAAGATGCTCTAGAATCAATGAGCCACTCATTTGAAGTAGAAGAAGAAGATGTAGTATAAGAGTAACCAGAAGCACAAAGTGCATGTCCATGAGAGGTAGATTCTGAAGATAAATCTAGGTTGATGTGGTGCTTCTTCATTACTGCCATCTTCTTGAAACACTTAGATTCATCATGATTATCTTTCCCACAAAAAATGCAATGACACTCAGTATTCTTTCCTTTTGGCTTGGATCCTTTGTCATTTTTTAAAGAAGGAGCTGACTGAGAGGGTTTGGGACCCCTTTTGTTTGGCTTATTATTATGAAAATTATGTTTCTTGGGAGGCTTGTACTTTTCTTTCTGTTGGGACAATAAGGATTTCCCAGATGTATATACATTGTTAATTATTCCAAGATGAATGAGGTTATATTTCTCTCTAATTAAGGAATCACAAAATGATTCAAGACTAGGCTCTTGACAGCTAGCTGCAGTTAAGGATTATTTCATGGAGTAGAATGTAGATACAAAAACAGAATATGCACGTCCAAGTTTGGAAAGAATATGATAAATACATTGTTTATCTTCTTTCTTAATCTTGCATTCTGCATATAAGAGTCTCAGAGTTTTACACTTAGATAAATAGTCTTGAATGCATGAAAAATCATTTGGATTCAAGGAAATCAACTCATTCTCAACTTGATGACCCCGAATTTCATTGTGTTTACCAAACACAAATTCCAACTTTTCCCAAGCTTTATCAAGTTCATCAATTCCATATATGTGGAATCGCAAATCAGTAGAGATTGACATCCCAATCAATCCATGAGAATCATCACATATATTTTTCCATTTAATTTTCTAATCATCATGAGTGGGTTATGTTTCTTTCCCTGAGGTTATCCTGAAAAGTCCCCTACTTCGTAGAACATCCTCCATACGAGATTTCCATGAGAAATAGTTAGAACTTGTAAGCATAATATCACAAGAGGCGGCCATATTGTAAATTAATGGCTGAAAAAATAGAAACTAACTATTTGGATGCAAAGAGCTCAAAAAAATATACGAGTTAAAAAAAAAAACGGCACTGAAAACTGATTCTGGATGATGAAGTTATGCTTGATCAAAGAAAATGTTGAAGATGTCCCCAATAGTGACGTTGTAGATATTAACTTGAAAAACTAAAAAAAAGAACCCCCCTCTTCCCAAGATCAACCTTTGACAATCACTTTGCAATAAAGTTGCTTTTAAGTGAATCACTTTTGTAGAATAAGTGATGTTCACTTTTACAATAATGTTACTTTAAATAGTGCGGAAATAAATTAAAAGACTTAAGT
>LPNX011204861.1:0-36152 GCA_001517045.1 Pseudotsuga menziesii
TCAGAATGTACCCAGGTTGTAAAAGGTAAACCCCAAGGTAACAGCAAAACCACTTTAGAAAGAAACTGGTATTTTCTTCCAGAGAGGGATCTCTCAATACAGATTTAACATGACTAGATGTAAAACAACACTTAAAGATTTGTATATGTGGTTGAAACAATCACATAACCACTGGGCATGGAGTCATATACATATAAGGACATCACAAAGACTTACACACGAGATTCATCAAAGGCAAGATAATCACATCATCACAGTCATTCAATTTAATCCAGGTGAAACAGAAGAGATGAGGAAACAACCCGTTAACACAGACCATCAAAGATGAATTCTATATCAAATTTAGTAGAAAAAATTATAAAATATCTGAAATGACGACTAGAGCATAAACATATGAATTCTAATCATCCAACGCTGTATTTCAGATATGAAGAAGAAAAAAAATGGAGTGTTACACTGGGAAAATACGATCACATAAAGAAAGAAGCACTGCCTGTAATATCAATGACACAGGAATCTTTGATAAACCTTCATGCATTCACTTTGTTATTCAAAAATAGATATGTTCTCCAAAATCATTCCATAACACGATGGGTTCCAACCCCCATCTCATAAAATAGATGCAAATATATACAAAAAATAATCTGATCTTCCAAGAAGATTCATAACTAAATGATCGGCTTAATTTAGAGTCTTGTAACTAAATCCCTAAATTCTAGGAATAAATTACAGCTCAAATCCTAACAGATCATAAAGTAAAACCATCTTAATAAAAGGCTTTCGCCCAGCCAGCTCCATGTCTTCACCTAGTCAGCTCCATGTCTTTCGCCCAGTCAGCTCCATGTCTTTCGTCCAGTCAGCTTCTTTGGTGTATGATGCCTGCCTCTACGAATGAAGAATGTATTTCGTTTTTCCAAACCTCTCTACGGCTTTCCACTGCTCTGCACTTGGGGTGTCACATTACATCATCTCTCTGATTGATACTTCAAGCTCCATATAGGATTCATATGATACTTTGGGTAACCCTTTTCTGATAAGTAGGAACTTTTGTAAAATTTTGAAATCTTCTGTCAATTTGTCCACAATAGCTTTCCCTGTTAATCCCTTTCCAAGTCATCAAACTTGGAATGGTCCATGCGGCTCTGAACTAGCAAGTTGTGATAGTGCTCCTGAGAGAACAGCCACCCTTTTGCGTCCCAAAAGGAAGGTAGACCGTCCTCGAAAAGCTCCTTGAAAACTTTCTTGAAATTGTTAACCTGTGCAGCTATTTCATCAGCTCGGTCTTGGACCGTCTTCATTAAGTGATGTTTGTGGATAAATTTCTTAGCCCACAGCACTATGGATATCCTGTATTTTATCCCCATATCATGAAGTTTCTGATATGATAATGAATTTAAAAAATTCAGCGCATTCTGAGCTGTGGCGAGGGGCTTTCTTTCCATACGTTCATTTACTAACTTTAATCTTTGGTGGGCCAAATTGATCAAAATATTCTGATCATCAATGAAATTCAGATAATGCCGGAACTTGGTAACTTCTATAGATAGGGTGTCCTAAATAATGTGTTTTGCTCCTTGTAAGGGACCCTTACCTATGTTTTTCTCCTTCAATTCATTGAGCTTCTTTTGCAACTAGTTCCTGTCCTGTAATATTTTATTTTTACTTTCACTCATTTTGGCCAACTCAGACTTTATTTTTTCATTCTCTGCCTTTAGTTCTTTAATTGCTTCATCTTTGAAGCTTACTTGGGACATCGACACCAACAAATCATCCACAGAGAAATCATCCAATGGCTTCTCGATATTCACAATGGATAGGTCTTCACTGGTGGGAGTCTGACTCATTAAATCCTCCATAATCTCCTTCTCATCAATTTGATCCTTTTTCATTAAGGAAATTTGAGATAATAGTTCATCCCGTTCAGCCTCCCACCTGTCCTTTTCTTCCTGTAACTCAACAGCTCTCCCCTTATACTCCATCATCTCTTGATGGACTTTATCTTTCTCTTCTTGCAGAGCCAACAACTCAGAGGACTGAACATGCTCAGAACCTGGAATTTTCAATTTTTTCTTTAACACTTGGAGCGCATTATCTTTTTCCTCTAGAATTTTTCTGACTGCCTGGGTGTTATCTGAACTGACAATATCTATTCACAACTTCTTAATCTGGATGGTATTCGCCTTATTTTCGACCCTCTCATGCTTCAATTGAATCTCTAACTTATCTGTCAAAACTTGTAATTTATTTATCTTTACCATGGCTTGCAACAAGTCTGAATAAATGATATCACTGGTTTGTTTGTGAAGTTGTATCTTATCTGGTATACTGATTTTATCCAACTGGATCTCCATCTCAGACATCTTTTTGTCGTTTACCATAGCCATCTTAAAGGTATTCCTTTCAGCATCTCTAGCAGAAATCAGAGAAGTTTTTGAACTGTATAAATTTCTTACTCATGGGAGAAAATTTCTTGTTTCTTCTATAGATTGTTTTATTTTATCCATATAGTTGGCTTTGAGTTCTTCCTTTGACTTAAATATCGGGCTCGATTCTGAACCATCTACACAACCATCTACATTTTTAAAAGAAAACTAATTTACTTGCATAGCTTTCATTGGAACTAGAGCAACCTTTTTGAAACCATCATAAATTTCTTCATTCAAAATTTCACCACCTTGAAACAACTTTGCCTTTTTATGTGATCCATCTTCATCAATTTCCATACTTTCGATTTTAGACAGACTTCTCTTGATCAAAATACTAGTACCTTCTATTATTTGGGATGCTGTGGTAGGTACAGTATGTGCATCTTGATCAGACTTTGAAATCTCAGTAAACTGCAACAAATTTGCTTTTTCAGCCAATCCCTCAATAGATTGGTGATCAAACGATTTGTTCTTGTTGGCCTGCTTCCTCAAGGAGATTACATGGTGGGGATCGTAATTTATCTTTGGCTCCTTTTGGAAATCCAAACTCTCTAGCAATTTCTTTATGAACACCAAGGCTCCTTTACTTTTAAAAATGAAAGAGCCAACTTTAAGTGGGAATTTAATGTTTGAATATTTTTTGAAAGCACCAAAATTCTCTTCTTCAGACTGCAGACTTTGTCTCATGAATTCCAAAGTAAAAAACCTCAGGGTTAAGAACGCAGGTAACTTATAAGGATGCCCTGTAAATCCATATATCCTTAACACAGTAGAGTCTTTACGCAGAAACCAATCTCCAATTCGGTCCTCGGGTGAGGACTGCATCAAATATTTCATCTCGTCCAAAACACGGGGCAATTCTTCTTCAAATAGCATTTTATATACTTTCGACATAATCAAATTAGCAAATTTGAACATGTTGATTTGTTTGGGAAAATCAGAAGAATCGATAGTATTCAAAAATTGCAGCTCAGTAACATTGGAACACAATAGCATGTTGAACAAGTAGGTCTGAAATCTAAAGAACCGAACCTTTGGAAACTCACTTAACTGAGAATGGATTGTCTCAACTAGGTACTCATCAAGACTAAACATCGAAATTGACTGAGATTCAGAGCCTAAGGAACTTATTCTCATCAGAAAACCAAGGATGACTTCGCCCACACGACAATCATCATCAAGACCCAATATTTGACAGATTAGAGATACTACCAATTGGACTTCATTTTTAAAAATATGCATAGGGTACGGTAAGAAAAAACCATATAAAGATTGACCATCTTTCAGAACACTAGACAGGAATCAGCAACGGGTTTCAGTTTCACATTTCTTGTAAAATTCAGCAAGGGCTGACTCATTCACTGACTCATGACTATCAGGGTAATTCTCAGGCAGATTGAGGTTCTCGCGGATGACTGTAACATTGAATTTACAAAGTATTCGGGATGTGGATTGACTCATGATAATTCTCTGTGAAGGGGAATAGTTAACAACACTCCACTCTGCAAATTTCGGGAAATGGAGGGTTTGTTCGAGGGCGAAGTAATACAGAAAGGATTTACATACATTTAATATATCATTTCCTTGTGAGTGGTAATACCACAATATTTCCTTACTAACGGACACGCTTCCTACAGATAGGAAGGGGTCACATATGCCCCTGTCTCTGTCGACCAAATACTCCTCTCTGTCATCGATAACATGACCCCTCTGTAATCCTTCTCCCGCATCCATAACTTGATTGACAATAGAAATTCAGACTAACGAACTACAGGGTTCAAGCTTTACTTGTTTAACTGTAGAGGCATGTGTTCGGTGTGCTCGAAACTGACAATCAAAAGTTGACAAAACTGCAAGTCCTTTTCACCCGCCAGATCCAATCAACAAAATACCCACGGGACAAGTCAACATTACTTTTATAAGGCCCCACTCTGGAGCGCTCCTTCGGTGGTTTGCACGAAACCACTTTAGACTCCGGAGTATGCCACAATTCGACGCGTAGACAACGGTTTATATTCCGCGACCACCTTCTACCTTTATCTGCCATGCGCTTCCACATTCCGGACTCATTTGTAACCATTGATCCAATTCACTTTTGATTTTTAACCGTCATATTAAGCGCCATATAATTAATTTCGCCCGGGGTCCTGGTCTTATTCATCATGCACTTTTCCGTTCCGGAGCTGTCTACAACCGTTTATGCGATCTTCATGTATTTTTCCACCGTTGGATCAAAAGACACGTACTTGATTCCGCCAAGCGCTTGGGTCTTAACCATCATGCAAGTCTTCGCTCCGGAGGCATCCCCAACCATCGATATGATCGACTTTATTTCTCCGCCGTCGGATTAGGTGGCATGTATCCAATTCTGCTAGGCTTCCCAAACTTATCCCCCGTGCAACTTTGTGTTCCAGAATCATCCACAGCTGTAGATGTGATCGACTATGATTTGTCAGTCGTCAGATTGGGTGGCGCGTATCTAATTCTTCTAGGCTCCGTTGTTTTAACCATCATGCATGTTCGTAAAGCAGAACTTATATGGGCCGTGGATCTCTTCGAGCCGAATCGACAACCGTTGATTTGTGTATTCTATGAAATGCCCAGACATACTTTATCTTCCTCACACCTCTTAGAGAGTAGAGATAGTGGAGGCCGTCGATCTTCAACTCTTTACTCCGCACCATTAGATCTTTTGACAACTTCAACGTTCTTTCTCCTCATCATATTCTTATACTATACCATGTAACCAAAGTTTTACAAGCCACTATTATTTCTCCTTCGTTATGGTATTTTCATCCTCCTGCTAAATGGATGTGATATCAACTGGCTCCATCTGGGGATGATATCCTCCCTGTGAGGTATCAAAGAACTCGTAGACCAGGTGGCTTCTTTTGATTTTTTCATAATAACTTCTAGAAAACTTATCTTTAGCTTTTTGTAAATATATCATTTTTTTTATATTTTAGAAAAGGAATGGTATGCCTCCTGAATCTTAGGGCTTTCACTGCAAGCTTCAAATACACTCGGCTTACCATTCATATTGACTTGTAAAGAAAAATAAGTATGTACAGTGTATGATACAAATTTTACCTTCTTCCTTAGGATAGGTAGTGCTTCAGATACCGTCCATTTACAGGGTTGCTCTCCAAAAGAACCCCATTCATATATTCGAGCAGAAATGCATTTTGCCCTCTGTATCCAGCCACAACGTAAGGTCCTACCCACATAGGATCAAATTTTCCATGCTTGTCTTCATTAGGAGCATCCCACTTTAAAACCAGGTCATCAATTTGAAACTGCTCCTCTTTGATTCTTCTGTCAAAAGTATTTTTCATTGTCTTTCTATGTGACTGCACTTTGTCATAAGCCTTATTTCTTCATTCTTCTAGCTCAACAATCTGATTTATCCTTCGCTGTATGTGATTTGGTTCTTCTTGCTGATCTTGGAAATATCTCATAACTGGTACCCCTAATGACGAGGGAAAAACCACTTCGGTCCCATACACCAGCTGGAACGGAGACATGCCGATTTCCCTTTTAGTGCTAATCCTGTTGGCCCATAGAACATATTTTAGTTTGGTGTGCCAAGACCTCTTATTATCCTCCAACAGCTTCTTGATGATCCTTACTAGGCTCTTATTTGAAGATTCAGCTAACCCATTTCCTTGAGGATAATAGGCAGTTGAATGATTAAGACTTATGTGATACTTATGAAAAAAATTGGTCATTTTCATGGATTTGAAAGTAGCCGCATTATCTGTTACTATCCTTTTTGGGCACTCGAATCGAGCCAATATGTTTTCTTCAAGAAAATCCATGATCACATTTTCAGTGGCTCTCCTGGTAGGAATTGCTTCTATCCATTTAGTAAAATAGTCTGTAGCTGTCAAAATCCACTTGTACTGACCTGATGAATTGGGGTTTATTTCACCAATAAAATCCAAACCCCATTGTTGGAAAGGAGACTCAACTGTTATTGGATTCAAAGGGAGAGGCAGTACTTTTCTCTTACCATAAAAAATTTGGCATTGATGACATTTACTGGTTTCTTTATACACATCCGAAAATAATGTAGGCCAATAATAACCAGCTCTTAGGATTTTGTTTGTAGTCACTTTCCAAGAATGATGTCCGCCACAGTCTCCCTGATGAAATTCTTTGGTAATTTGCTGAGCCTCATCTTCCAAAAGACAATTCAACAACACTCCTCCAGGGTCCTTCCAATAAAGATATCGATTTATGATACAGAATTTAGCAGATTTTAACTTTACAGATCTCGCTCTTGATTTACTTAATCCTTCTGGTGCTTGCAAATTTCAGAGGACATATACAATATCAGAATACCATGGAGATGCCACAAAATCAACCATTACATCTATCTCCATGTCCAACTGATTAGCTTGATGAGAAAGGGAATTAATTTGCAAAGCTTCGCAATTGGAATTAGCCATCATTTTAGCTAATCCTTGTCCTTTAATCAATTTGGTAGGCTTTATTTCAATATCATACTCCAACAATGTAGCAATCCATTTTGCTCTTCTACCTTCTGGATCTGGTTGAGTCAGGATTCCCTTTACTGTAGCAGATGGAACATGGGAAATTATATGTGAATGTAAAATATATATTCTGAAATCTTTCAATGCTTTAATTAAAGCATAGGCTTGTTTCTCCATAATTTCATATTTCAATTCACCATCCCTCAACATCTTGCTGAAGAATGCTATGGGTTGTTCCATATTCTCGTCATTTTTTTGCAATAGAACAGCTATTATAGTATATTCTGAAGCATATGAAAACACTGAAAAATCCTTAGTAAAATCTGGGCTCACTAATACAGGAGCCTCTGAAATTGCCTTCTTGATTTCCCAAAAATACTTTCCAGCTTCAGCATTCCATTTTATTTCATGCCCCCTTTTCAACATATTGGTGATGTTCATTAGGATCTCAACAAAACTAGGTACAAACCTTCTTAGACAATTCACTTGCCCCAAGAAAGACTGTATCTCCTTTTTGCTTCTAGTCTCTCCTACCTTTAGAATTGCACTCACCCTCTCAGGATCAATCTTTATGCCATCTTTTGATATTATATGGCCCAGCAGCTTTCCTTCTTCCAGAGAAAAATTTGATTTCTTGGGATTCAACGATATACCAAACTTCCTACATTTGATGAACACTTTCTCCAGATGAAGTAGATGCTATCTGTCAGAATTCGAGTAGACTGTGATATCATCCATGTAGATCACTACAAAATTTCCAATTTCCCCTGCAAAAGCGATGTCCATAGCTCGCTGGAAAGTGGCCCCTGCATTCATCAAACCAAAAGGCATATTCACATACATGAAAGTGCCCCATGGTGTAGTAAAGGCAGTTTTCTCCTGATCTTCTGGTAACACTTTGATCTGATTATACCCGGAAAAGCCATCCAGCATTGAAATCCTTTCAGCTCCCACCACTTGCTGCAGTATATGATCCATCTTGGGTAGAGGATAGTTATCCTTCCTGGAAACTTTATTCAAGTTGCAGAAATCTATGCACAATATTATCTCTCCATTCTTTTTCTTGACAGGAACCAAGTTTGCAACCCATTTTGAAAACCTCAGCGTTACAATGATCTTAGCATCAAATATCTTCTTGATTTCTTTCTCAATAATAGGCAACAACTTAGGATTTATTCTTCTGAGCTTTTGTTTAAAAGGCCTTTCCCCAGGCTTTATAGGAATGGTATGTTGTATGATTGAAGTATCATACTCCTTGAGATCCTCATAACTCCAAGCGAAAACATCTATATAATTTTTCATTAATTTCACATACTCTTATTTCTCTTTTTCAGGTAATTTCTTGGACAACTTCACAATCTTAGGATTTTCTGTGGTACCAATATTCTTATCTTCAACAGCATCATCAACAGGCTTCACTTTTGGATTTTTAGCCACATCATTTTGGTCAAAAATATTTTCTAAAGGGATTAGACCTCTTGGTATGAAATTATTTTTTAATTGGATGATATCCTTACCTCCTAAGGTCCTTTTCAATTTTTCAGTGCTATTCCCTTCCTCTTCAAGCTCTTCATCCTCTTGAGTGCTCTCATCATTTTCATTCTCAGTGTCAATAGGAGTATTCACAAATTCTTCTAAGAGTTCCAGGAATCTTCGGATCTGCATATCATCTTCAAACACTTGCCAATATTTAGATTTGTTAGGAATAGATGGTCTATTCACAATTTCCACCTGGTATTCCCTCTGACCAGCAACAGGTGTTTCAATTTTTTCAGCGGCCATAGCTAAAGAATCAGCTACCAAATTTTCATGTCTAGGAATCACCTGAATTGTATGCTCCATAAAGAAGTTACCAAGCATATCCCACACTTCATTTCTATAATCCCTCATCCGAGGATCCCTGGTTTGATAGCTTTCATTTATTTGGTTTATTAGCAACTCAGAATCTCCTAAGATCCTTATCTTTTGAGCTCCTAAATCTTTCAAAGCATGCAGTCCCAATAATAGAGCTTCATATTCTGCCACATTATTTGTACATTCAAATGTCAACTTGTATGATAGGGCTTTGAAATCCCCCTAAATAGGAGAAATTATGTATACACCTGCTCCAACACCTATTTTAGCAGCAGACCCATCAAAATACATAATCCACTGGCCTTCTCCTTTTTGTTTTGCTTCCAAAGCGTCTTGTTCTATCACTTCCTTTTCTTTATTCTCCTCAGACTTCTTCCGTAAAACCTCTTCTACATCATGTGGAACAGCATCATTAAAGAAAATGGAGGACCCCAAATTAGTATCAACAACGTAAATGTGATGAATTTCAGGTTTATCCTGGCTGCTTACTACATATGGAGTTCTTTTTTCACTATATAATCTTCTATTCCCATATTGAACAGGAATCATGGCATATGACATATCCATCTGTAAACTGCCTTTCAATTTGGAGGTCCATGATCTTGACAACAGTACCCCGAACTTTGGTGGGATATCTGCCACTACCACATCCATAACTATAGTTTTAGAACGCAATTTGTTTAGGGTTACAACCATGTCTTTAATTAATCCAAGACATTTTACCCTTTTGGAATCAAAAGAGTATAGATCTTTATAAGGTCTTGTTACCTCCAATCCCAGACTTTCTACCACCCCTTTGGGCATTAGATTGTGTGATGCCCCAGAATCCAACATAGCATTATGGACCACTTTGTCATGCACATTTAGGCTTAAATAGAAAGGAGGAACTTCTTCACCTTCCATATTTTCAACTTTTGATCCAAATGAAATAGTGGGATTATCATCATTCAGTTCTAAAATGTTAGACTGCCATTCCCCTTGATTCCTGACTATTTTTGTGATAGTATCCCTGTATTTAGTGTTTCTCAATAATTCATTGAATGGAACAGATATTTTTAGCTTTGAATGCTCATTCTGTAAATTAAAACCAGCACCAATCTTTTCCACATCAACCGGAGTCGCCTTCTTTATTATTTTATCCCTTTGTACATCATTTTCAACCTCTTTATTTACAAAAGAATCTTTTTGTAGTTCTTTTCCTTTTTCTCCATTCAAAGAACTAGAGGAAGGCTGATTTGGGTTTGCCTTCCCTTTATTTATGAGGACATCCCTGTTCCTCAATCTGATTTTCCTTTGCACATCATCCATAGCATGTAAATAAACTCTCTGATACTGCTTAGTTTCCATCTCAAATTCTTCACTTGCATCTTCCTGTGCAAACATATTATATTCCTCTTCAGTAAGATATATTTCTGAATTCTGCTCTCCAAACAGATGAATCTCATTTTCAGGGGGATCTTCTTCATCAGCAACATAAATTTCAGGGAAAGGTGGATGGATGGGTTGTTCTTCTTGGTTTCTTGGATTTCTCTAGTCTCTCTGTCTATTTTGGGGAGGAACAAGGGGATTTGGTCTTCTGAAATTTGGATTCCTAATTTGGGGATCCCCTTGCTCTCTGTTGAAAGGCCTAGTATCCATGGTTAACCTATCCATCAAATTTTCCATGGTTTTCAACATCATCTCAAATTTAACATCAGCAGAAGAAGATGAAGTAGAAGGCAAATTTTCTTCCTTTCTCCTTCTATCCATATCTCTATGCTTCATCTTTCCACTTTCCATCATGTTAGCTTCCACTTCTAGGGCATCAGTAAACATGGCAACAAGAGTTGCTGATTTTCTCTCCCTTAATGAAAATGCGAAATCATTATCAAAGGCCCCAGCATAATGTAGTTTAGCAGCTGCCGGAGAAGGCTTTATATCTTTTGGAATAGATTTATAATCTCTCATGAATCTTCTTGAGATTTCATGAACAGACTTGAAACCCCCTTTTTTAAGATTGTTATACCGAGATAAAAGCTGCAGAGGATTCTGTTTATCATCCCACATGTCCAGGAAAGCATTTTGGAAGGCCTGAAAATTCGCTATAGACCCATTTTGCAAGTCTTTAAACCACTTCTTTGCCTCTCCTGATAAACTTTGGGCAAAGAACCACATTTTAACATCAGGATAATCAACTTCTTCTAAGTCAATGAAATCTTCAAACTTGGCAACATGCTGTTTCGCGGTTATATCACCTTCTCCATCAAATAAATAAATTCTCTGAGAATAATTTTGGGGGAGATCATGTAATACAACAGGCAAACGCAAGGGAGCAAATCTGGCAGCCATTGGTCTGGGTGGGTTCACAGGAACTGAAGTACTTTGAGTACTTTGAGAGGTAAATGTATCAGCTTTGGTGGTTTGTTGTAAATATCTCCAGAGGGAATCTAACAGATAAGATTCTAACCTACGAGGATTGAACTCAGTATTTTTAAGGTCAGATTCAGATTTGGTTCTCAACAAATGTTTTCCAGTGTTAACTCTCCATTCTAGATCAATATGGGAATCTAGGGATGATGATGCACCAAACAAAGGAAAACCTACCTTTTCTTTATTTTTCTTCTTAAATAACTTTTCTGGGTCTTCAAAACTTTTCAAAATTTGGGTATCAGAGTTACCTCGCGTATGTCTTCTTGAAGCCAGAATGACTCTTTAAGTTCTGAAAAGGTTTCACAATGGAGTCGCCAGGGCAAATATACAACCTTCTTTCTGTTAAAAATTCCTGTTTGCCCATAGAAATTCTTTCTTCAGCTTTGTCGTTCTCCCAGGGAAGATATGCTCATTCACTCCCCGGCAACGACACTAGTTTGTTAGCACTCAAAATGTACCCAGGTTGTAAAAGGTAAACCTCAAGGTAACAACAAAACCACTTTATAAAGAAACTGGTATTTTCTTCCAGAGAGGGATCTCTCAATACAGATTTAACAGGACCAGATGTAAAACAACACTTAAAGATTTGTATATGTGGCTGAAACAATCACATAACCATTGGGCATGGATTCATATACATATAAGGACATCACAAAGACTTACACACTAGATTCATCAAAGGCAAGATAATCACATCATCACAGTCATTCAATTTAATCCAGGTGAAACAGAAGAGATGAGGAAACATCCCGTTAACACAGAGCATCAATGATGAATTCTATATCAACTTTAGTAGAAAAATTTATAAAATATCTGAAATGACGACTAGAGCATAAACATATGAATTCTAATCATCCAACACTGTATTTCAGATATGAAGAAGA
Source organism: Pseudotsuga menziesii (assembly GCA_001517045.1). Classification (NCBI taxonomy): domain Eukaryota; kingdom Viridiplantae; phylum Streptophyta; class Pinopsida; order Pinales; family Pinaceae; genus Pseudotsuga; species Pseudotsuga menziesii. The sequence goes on from LPNX011204861.1 coordinate 12,070, forward strand.
AACAAAATGGAGTGTTACACTGGGAAAATACGATCACATAAAGAAAGAAGCACAGACTGTAATATCAATGACACAGGAATCTTTGATAAACCTTCATGCATTCACTTTGTTATTCAAAAATAGATATTTTCTCCAAAATCATTCCACAACACGATGGGTTCCAACCCCCATCTCATAAAATAGATGCAAATATATACAAAAAATAATCTGATCTTCCAAGAAGATTCATAACTGAATGATCGGCTTAATTTAGAGTCTTGTAACTAAATCCCTAACTTATAGGAATAAATTATAGCTCAAATCCTAACAGATCATAAAGTAAAACCATCTTGATAAAAGGCTTTCGCCCAGCCAGCTCCATGTCTTCGCCTAGTCAGCTCCATGTCTTTCGCCCAGTCAGCTTCTTCGGTGTATGATGCCTGCCTCTATGAATGAAGAATGTATTTTGTTTTTCCAAACCTCTCTATGGATTTCCACTGCTCTGCACTTGGGGTGTCACATTCCATCATCTCTCTGATTGATACTTCAAGCTCCATATAGGCTTCATATGATACTTTGGGTAACCCTTTTCTGATAAGTAGGAACTTTTGTAAAATTTTGAAATCTTTTGTCAATTTGTCCACAATAGCTTTCCTTGTTAATCCCTTTTCCAAGTCATCAAACTTGGAATGGTCCATGTGGCTCTGAACTAGCAAGTTGTGATAGTGCTCCTGAGAGAACAGATGCCCTTCTGTGTCCCAAAAGGAAGGCAGGTTGTCCTCAAAAATCTCCTTGAAAACTTGCTTGAAATTGTTAACCTGTGCAGCCATTTAATCAGCTCGGTCTTGGACCGTCTTCATTAAGTGATGTTTGTGGATAAATTTCTTAGCCCACATCACTATGGATATCCTGTCTTTTATCCCCATATCATGAAGTTTCTGATATGACAATGAATTTAAAAAATTCAGTGCATTCTAAGCTGGGGCGAGGGGCTTTCTTTCCATACATTCATTTACTAACTTTAATCTTTGGTGGGCCAAATCGATCAAAATATTCTCATCATCAATGAAATTCAGATAATCCCGGAACTTGGTAACTTCTATAGATAGGGTGTCCCAAATAATGTGTTTTGCTCCTTGTAAGGGACCCTTACCTATGTTTTTCTCCTTCAATTCATTGAACTTCTTTTGCAACTATTTCCTGTCCTGTAATATTTTATTTTTACTTTCACTCATTTTGGCCAACTCAGACTTTATTTTTTCATTCTCTGCCTTTAGTTCTTTAATTGCTTCATCTTTTAAGCTTACTTGGGACATTGGCACCAACAAATCATCCATAGAGAAATCATCCAATGGCTTCTTGATATTCACAATGGATAGGTCTTCACCAGTGGGAGTCTGACTCATTAACTCCTCCATAATCTCCTTCTCATCAATTTGATCCTTTTTCATTAAGGAAATTTGAGATAACAGTTCATCCCGTTCAGCCTCCCACCTGTCCTTTTCTTCCTGTAACTCAACAGCTCTCCCCTTATACTCCATCATCTCTTGATGGACTTTATCTTTTTCTTCTTGCAGAGCCAACAACTCAGAGGACTGAACATGCTCAGAACCTGGAATTTTCAATTTTTTCTTTAACACTTGGAGCGCATTATCTTTTTCCTCTAGCATTTTTTTGACTGCTTGTGTGTTATCTGAACTGACAATATCTGTTCGCAACTTCTTAATCTGGATGGTATTCGCCTTATTTTCGACCCTCTCATGCTTCAATTGAATCTCTAACTTATCTGTCAAAACTTGTAATTTATTTATCTTTACCATGGCTTGCAACAAGTCTGAACAAATGATATCACCGGTTTGTTTGTGAAGTTGTATCTTATCTGGTATACTGATTTTATCCAACTAGATCTCCATCTCAGCCATCTTTTTGTCGTTTACCATAGCCATCTTAAAGGTATTCCTTTCGGCATCTCTAGCAGAAATCAAAGAATTTTTTGCACTATATAAATTTCTTACTCGCAGGAGCAAATTTCTTGTTTCTTCTAGAGATTGTTTTCTTTTATCCATATAGTTGGCTTTGAGTTCTTCCTTTGACTTAAATATCGGACTCGATTCTGAACCATCTACACAACCATCTACATTTTTAAAATAAAACTGATTTACTTGCACAGCTTTCATTGGAACTAGAGCAACCTTTTTGAAACCATCATAAATTTCTTCATTCAAAATTTCACCACCTTGAAACAACTTTGCCTTTTTATGTGATCCATCTTCGTCAATTTCCATACTTTCGATTTCAGACAGACTTCTCTTGATCAAAATACTAGTACCTTCTGTTATTTGGGATGCTGTGGCAGGTACAGTATGTGCATCTTGATCAGACTTTGAAATCTCAGTAAACTGCAACAATTTTTTTTTTCAGCCAACCCCTCAATTGATTGGTGATCAAACGGTTTGTTCTTGTTGGCCTGCTTCCTCAAGGAGATTACATGGTGGGGATCATAATTTATCTTTGGATCCTTTTGGAAATCCAGACTCTCCAGCAATTTCTCTATGAACACCAAGGCGCCTTTACTTTTAAAAATGAAAGAGCCAACTTTAAGTGGGAATTTAATGTTTGAAGATTTTTTGAAAGCACCAAAATGCTCTTCTTCAGACTGCAGCCTTTGTCTCATGAATTCCAAAGAAAAAAACCTCGGGGTTAAGAATGCAAGTAACTTATAAGGATGCCCTGTAAATCCATATATCCTTAACATAGTAGAGTCTTTACGCAGAAACCAATCTCCAATTCGATCCTCGGGTGAGGACTGCATCAAACATTTCATCTCGTCCAAAACACGGGGCAATTCTTCATCAAATAGCATTTTATATACTTTTGAGATAATCGAATTAGCAAATTCGAACGTGTTGATTTTTTTGGGCAAATCAGAAGAACAGATAGTATTCAAAAATTGCAGCTCAGTAACATTGGAACACAACATCATGTTGAACAAGTAGGTCTGAAATCTAAAGAACCGAACCTTTGGAAACTCACTTAACTGAGAATGGATTGTCTCAACCAGGTACTCATCAAGACTAAACACCGGAATTGACTGAGGTTCAGAGCCTAAGGAACTTATTCTCATCAGAAAACCAAGGACGACTTCGCCCACACGAAAATCATCATCAAGACCCAATATTTGACAGACTAGAGATACTACCAATTGGACTTCATTTTTTAAAATATGCACAGGGTACGGTAAGAAAAAACCATCTAAAGATTGACCATCTTTCAGAACACTAGACAAGAATCAGCAATGGGTTTCAGTTTCACATTTCTTGTAAAATTCAGCAAGGGCTGACTCATTCACTGACTCACGACTATCAGGGTAATTCTCAGGCAGATTGAGGTTCTCGCGGATGACTGTAGCATTGAATTTACAAAGTATTCAGGATGTTTATTGACTCATGATAATTCTCTGTGAAGGGGAGTAGTTAACAGCACACCACTCTGCAAATTTCGGGAAATGGAGGTTTTGTTCGAGGGCAAATTAATACAGAAAGGATTTACATACATTTAATATATCATTTCCCTGCGAGTGGTAATACCACAATCTTTCCTTACTAATGGACACGCTTCCTACAGATAGGAAGGGGTCACATATGCCCCTGTCTCTATCGACCAAATACTCCTCTCTGTCATCTATAACATGACCCCTCTGTAATCCTTCTCCCTTATCCATAACTTGATTGACAATAGCAATTTAGACGAACAAACTACAGGGTTCAAGCTTTACCTATTTAACTGTAGAGGAATGTGCTCAGTGTGCTCAAAACTAACAATCAAAAGTTGATGAAACTGCAAATCCTTTTCACCTGCCGGAGCCAATCAACAAAATACCCACGTGACAAGTCAACCTTCCTTTTATGAGGCCCCACTCCGGAGCGCTCCTTCGGCGGTTTGCACGAAACCACTTTAGCCTCTGGAGTATGCCACAATTCGACGCGTGGACAACGGTTTATATTCCGCGACCACCTTCTACCTTTATCTGCCGAGCGCTTCCACATTCCGGACTCATTTGTAACCATTGATCCAATTTTTTATTTTTATTTTTAACCATCAGATTAAGTGCCATATAATTAATTTCGCCCAGTGTCCTGGTCTTATTCATCATGCACTTTTCCGTTCCGGAGCTGTCTACAACCATTGATGCGATCTTCCTGTATTTTTCCACCGTTGGATCAAAAGACACGTACTTGATTCTTCCAAGCGCTTGGGTCTTAACCATCATGCAAGTCTTCGCTCCGGAGGCATCCCCAACCGTCGATATGATCAAATTTATTTCTCCGCCATCGGATTAGATGGCACGTATCCAATTCCACTGGGCTTCCCGAACTTATCCCCCATGCAACTTTGTGCTCCAGAATCATCCACAGCCGTAGATGTGATCGACCGTGATTTGTCAGTCATCAGATTGGGTGGCGTGTATCTAATTCTTCTAGGCTCCGTTGTTTTAACCATCGCGCATGTTCATAAAGCGGAACTTATACGGTCCGTGGATCTCTTCGAGCCGAATCGACAGCCGTTGATTTGTGTATTCTATGAAATGCCTGGACATAATTTATCTTCCTCGTACCTCTTAGAGAGCGAAGATAGTGGAGGCCGTCAATATTCAACTCTTTACTCCGCACCATTAGATCTTTTGACAACTTCATCGTTCTTACTCCTCATCATATTCTTATACTATACCATGTAACCAAAGTTTGACAAGCCACTATTATTTCTCCTTCGTTATGGTCTTTTCATCCTCCTGCTAAATGGATGTGTTAACAGGTGGGACTGCGCCTACTTTGCAGGTGTTGCCGACGGGGCTTGCTCTGTTGGGCCAATATCTCAGGTATTTGGTGGGTTGACGGTCTGCACAGAACCTGGGTCACGTGAGTTAGGAAAATTGGCCAACATTGATGAGCACACTGGCCTATGGTTGGGTGGAACGTTGCAATGACGTAGCTAGTTGCGAGCCAGCTTCTTTTCAAGATAAGTATTTTTTTGTATTTTATTTCTGTAAGTGTATTTGTTTTATGAATTACTATGAACATGTTGAATGCTTGAATGAATGTTTTTGCTTCCACTTTAGATTGCATTAGGCATATGCATATGTTTCTAATTCAATGCATTTATATTATATGTTCATGGGATATTTTTCCCATTTGACAGCAGCAGCCTAGTCGTGTCCTCTCCATATACGACTAAATAAACTACTAGATGATAACATATTAATGACTAAGCTAAATACAACTAAAAATTAGTCACGCTATAAGATACTAGAAATTAGCTACTAATAGTCATGTATATGTGAATTTAGTCATTTTCTTAGTCACCAATTTATGATAGGGTACGTAGGAATCAAACCACCATCCTCCTACCTATAATTAGGCAAGTGCTCTACTATTGAGCTAGATCCCTTTAAGAAGTTTTTATTGCTTGAAAATGAATTCAAACAAATTTTCCATCATTCAAGCATACAAAATAATGATTAAATAGTTACTATAGATCCATAATGGCTTACCTTTTACTAGTCCTTCAAGTTCTTCAACTGCATTTATTAAGTGCAAATGCAGTTGAATAACTTGAAGGACTAGTACAAGGTAAGACATTATGGATCTATAGTAACTTGGTAATCATTATTTTGTATGCTTGAATGATGCAAAATGCAAAAATCCCAAAAATTTATAGGAATGTCAAGCATGCATCCATTGTTAAACTATCTACCAAGTCGTCTAGAGTCATTTCAAGATATATGAATTTGATTGAAAATTCATAAGTAACTTGAAGATAATGGTGGATGATTCCATGGAAAGGATAATTTCAGTTTATATAGAAGCAAAGGATGAGCAAATGGTGTCCCAAACTCATATTCCTCCAATGTGGTCCAAGCCACCATCCCTTGTAAAATGAAGAAAGGTGCATGTTTCTCTCAAGTTCCATGAACATCTTACACAACCTTCAGATAGTTTCAATCAGATTTGGATGTCCATCTTAACTTCAAAGGACTAAAACTTGAACTAGAAAATTTGGAATATTTAAAATATATGTACAAAAAATCTCCACATCTAATAAACCAATACAACATTTACTTATTTCATGATATTAGGATGGATGGACATTTTGTTAGATAACATTTGGAGAGTTTTTGTAAGGTTTGGATGTTCATTCCTAGGATGTATATGTCCATCCTAGGAAAAAGTAACCTCTGAAATATTTTTTTAAAATCAGATATAAATTTTGGAATCAACAAGATAGGATCCCTTGTAATTTTCTTTAGTCTCCAATGGAGCAACTCATCACCCAAAATGTATATAGAATAGTAAAAATAAATATACTACTAATTCCATTTCACATCAAGAAGAATGGGCATTAGATCTAAGCAGTATTAGCCACTAGATAAATGGAAATGAAATGAGATGAAATATTAGCAACAATACCTTTGAGTTTGCTTGCTGACAAGAAGTATGAATACCTATGTGATAATTTTATTTAGAGGTGACTTAAACAACCACTAACTTGCTAATCAAGGAAAGAATCCATATTCAGATTGATATATAAAGAAAATAAAATAAAAGTTAAAAAAAGACTATCCCAATCCCACTATCATTTATACCTTGAAAAAGAACTAGAAAATCTCCCACAACTGTTCAACTTTGTCCAAAATGGCCACTTGGAAAGCCACTGTTTAAACAAAACCAAAAGAAATTGAAAAAATGAAAGTAGTAATTTACTCTTCCTATCTATTGGATGCAAAGTCCCATAATTGTACAACATAATTAGTCAAGCACATGCAATAAAATTATAAATCGACAAAAATAAGAAAACAATGTGGTTTATACTTCCTTTATATACCCAGATAAATATTATGATCAGACTTTGTCTCTTAGGAGACAAGTTACTAATGAAACAATGGAAATACCCGAGAGATAGATAGATAGGTAGCTGTAGGACAGAGTGGGACAAATATAGGCCTCAAGGTATTAATCAAAACAATATATAAATGAGGATGAACTTTGAATCCCATTGCTATAATAAATGACAGTATTTTAGGATAGTCATACATTTGAAGCATAAATAAAATGTCATTTCAAATGTGTAGAGGTACACTTAACTCATAGTCTAGAAAATCCATTAGACTACTACACACTTCCATACATAGTAGTAGCCTCAAGGAGGATGAAAATGAGCACAAGAAACCTCTATAAAGTTTAAACAGGATCGACATGCTACAACAGGCTGAACAAGGACCACAATAGCCCTAGTAAAGGTCATGGTAGGAACCAACAACAACACACTCACAGAATGTTGCACCTAGAAATATCACATTGCTTGTAAGCCTTCAAGAGTATTTCACATTGCCTTTCAACCTCCCAGCAAGCCTAGTTTGAGTCACCTTGGTCACTTTTTTCCCATACCTAGAAGGGACGATGCCTTCATGTTTTTTACACAGAGCGCCAGTGGTGCCTGTCTCAGTGGACCCATAAGCACCGTTGTTTCCTTTCTTTGGAAAAAACCCTAGATTGACACCTTTGTCAATTTTTCTAAGAGTGCTGGTGGTCAGAAAATGAGAAAAAAGAAGTTTATGGAAGCTTCCATGCAGAAGCCTCTGTGGGGTTAGTTTCTATATGCTTGGGAGAGGTGTCATTCACCTCCCTCACCTATAGGGATCTCATTCTATCCTTTTTCCAAGTCATCTCTTGAGTTCTAAGCCTATAAATGAAGCCTTCATGAAGAGAGTGGGGGGAGGCTAGAAAAAGCACCCTTGTGGTGTTAGTTTGAAGTCTGAATTAGAGGCAAAGTAGAGTTAGCTTGTAGTTGGAGAGGTATTCATAGTTATAGAGGATTGTAGACATTATTGTTGAGATCGAAGCCATCGACATCAAGGATTTTTGGTTGTACTTTTTTCTCATCCATAATTAATACAAAGACATTTCCCTTTACTATATTTGATGAATTGATTTTAATCAGATATTATTAGATTCGTTGATCACTAATATGAATAATCAATCTATCATGATTCTCTCATCTTGTTTGTTGTCTTTTGATTTTCCTTGTAGGTATTGATCCGTTGAAGGGACTTTTGGAGAAAATACAAGACATATAAGGTTGAGGTATATTGTATTTCATGTTAGTTAATTTGATTGTTTAAGGGAAGGATATGTTGTTGTGTCTTTTTGTTCTATATTTGTGATTTACTTTATAGAGGAACAAGTAGTGTCTGCACTGATTGAGAATTCTTGATAAAAAAATTGGCGACTCCGTTGGGGAGCTTAATCCTGTTAGACCTAGGGAAGATCCAGTCAGATCTACAAACTTCGGTAACCATTCCATTTATGAAGGTTGTTCTCTCTCTTTTTAGTTATTTCAGTTAACAAGGTAAGCCATTCATCTTACTTTTTTGATCGTTGCCTCTATTCTTTGAGTGGTGTTCACTCTTTTCAATTCAACTCAGTTTTTTTGGTTTCTCTTGCAGATCCTTAGCTTTTCAGTCTATTGATCGACCAATGCACCTACCTTTGGATGACAAAGCACCGACCCCTCTAGGGCACCTTTTCCCTCTTTAGCAATAGCACCTACAACGACTTTCTTCAGAATTGATAGAGCGCCGACGACACCTTCTTGCAGAAGCTCAAGTGCGTTGATTTGACATATAACGCTCTGGTGTAGTGCCTCTCAGCGCACCGAGGTAGGCCTTTTGTCCCTCTTGGATTTCAAAATTTGGCTATTGTCTTTTTATTTTAGAGTGTTTTATGGCTTGCTTTTTGATGAAAATTAAGTGTATTTTTGAAAAAAAAATCTCCCTCATGGTCAGGAGGGGCCACGAATTGTATATTATGCAGTCACTTTGATTGTTATATTCTTTTTGCATTCAAAGAGAGTTTATGTTTGTTGCATTGGATTTTGCATTCATTTCTTTGCTTGAAACCTCTTTCTCTTTTCTGTAGATATTATTCATTAGAATTGGGAAATATACATTTCATTTTTATGTGTAGTTTTTGGTTTGTTTTGGACTTGGAATGCGTGAGCGATCCATGTTGTTTTGAGTATTTCATTGCTTGGGGTGATTTTTGTTTCCTTTTTCATGTTTATTTTTTCAGTGCTTGGTAGGAGAGATTGGTTCTTCGTTTCCTTGTCTGTTCCAAAGAGAAGTTTTAGTTTTCTCTCTCCTTTGCTTTATTCGCAAGCATGTTGAACAATTTTCTTCTTGTTTGTGTATGATTGTTTAAAATTCTAGATCTTACTTTCATTAAGAAGAAATATTTGTTTTCAGATTTGCATGCATTAGAGTTAGATTTGTTTGGAAACGTTAGTGAAATCATCTTTCCATCAAGTTTTTATGCATCTTTTTCAAGCATGAAAAGATAGGAAACATATTTGGTTTATTTACATTAGATGTTCTCTAGATATCTTTTTTAATTGTTTTATAGATTGTTTGGGGTGCATTGATATTTTACTTTTTCATTTGAAAAGATAGAATTGCATTTGAATTTGGGTGTGCATTTTTGGGAAGAAAAGTAAAACCTCTCTCCCTCTCTTAGGTAGAACTTCATTGAAGAGGAAAACTTGCATTATCGTGTAGATCAGTGTGTATCTTCTTTCATTTCAAGTTTTCACTCCATGGTTCCCCTTGTGAACAGTTGTGCATTAGACAACACCACTATGGATTTGAGATCCCACGTACCTAGCGGATATCGGGAGACCCCTTTATGAATCATCAAACCATCTGATTTATCCTTTTGGCTTGTCCTATGAAGTTCCTGACTCTTATCCACTCCTTTCACATGCTTGCTTGTCGCTTTTAGTTTGAGCAGTGCTTCCTTGTGCTTGGTAGTTAGAAGGTTTTTAGAGAGTTTAAAGATGGAATCCCCATATAGGACTACCAATCAAGAGGTCCCTTTCCAAGGTGTACCTTTTGCATTCCTTCCAAGTGAAGGTATTGGTCCTCCCTTTATTGCCACTCTAAATCTTCTTGGGTTAACTATAGGATTACTGGTTTGGTTGTTTAATATAGTAATTCCTATTACACCTAATGTCTCAAATGTCACCTCTCCTCCAAGAGAGGATCGACCTAAACCTACTCCTGCTCCTTCTCCACAGCTTGTGTCTTCATCCCTTCTTATTCTTCGCTTGACCAAAGCTCTACGATTAGTAGTTAGGTGGCTAAGAAGAAGAAGATAGGGAAGGGTAAGAAGAAGAAGGATAAGGAAGGAAAAAAATAGCAACCATCTGCTCTTGATGGTGCTCATTCTAAGAGAATGCTCGGAAAAACCAAGTTCCCTTGTAAGATTTGCAAGGGGGATCACCTTCTTAAGGAGTGTCCTGGCCTCTCTCATGTACTAGAAGAGAGGTCTAAATGTTCTAAACATCCTATGATCAGCATGTTGATGATACTCCCTCAACTAGTGACCCATTGGTAAAAGGTCGTAAGGGTAAAGTCTTGTGTCCTTGTTTGAAATGCAAGGCTATGCATCGTAATTTTCTTTTTCCAAGAATGGATGAAGCCTTGCGTTGGTTGGAAAATATTATTGATCATCAACAGGTGATTCCAACAAGTGATAGTAAGTTATCCCTCGATTCCCCGTTGGTTGACCAAGTGATCAATTAAGTTTCATCTGTAATTGATCCCACTCTTCCTTTTGAGAGTGAAGTGGTCAAGTCGATGTCATTTCTACCAGATCCCATTCTTTTATCAGAGAATGTTTCAACAGAGGCTATCACCGTGATCCAGTGTTTGTCTTCCCTTACTCTCCCCGATGAGATTGGAGCTCAAACTGCTGATGTCTTTATGCTTCGTTCTAATTGTTCTCGACAAGAGGAAATTTTGTCTCTTTCGACAGAACCCTCTCCAAGTAGTGAGGTTATTTCCTTTGACTATAGTAACCTAACAAAATCTCATCTTCATTCGAGCATTCCTTTCCAGATATCCATGCGAATTACCACTAAGAGTATACTCCACACTATCATCGACGAAGGGGCTTCTGTTAGCATTCTATCCTCTACTACTTGGCAAGCCATAGGTTCTCCTTTAGTTGTGCCAGCCACCAATTAGATATTGGATTTTAATCGAAGATCAACAACACCTTTAGGGATCCTTCCTTAGTTTCCTATTACTTTGGAAGGAAAAAATGTCTATATTGATGTTATGGTAGTCCAAGGTCCCTTAGATTTTAATTTGCTCCTTGGGCATGATTATGTTTACGCCATGAAAGCTGTAGTGTCCACACTATTTTGAGTGATGTATTTTCCCCATGATGGGAAGATTGTGACTGTTGATCAGCTTTCCTTCATTAAACTTGATTATCGTGTGACTCCTAGTCATCAGACTTCCATGAATTCCCCACATGTTCTCGTGGCTATTTCCCCTTAGAGTTAGCTTCTTCCCATCATAGGTAAAATGAGGGGCATGGATCTATCCTTTGGACATCATACTGGATTTTAGTCACTATATTCTTATGTAAGGGGAAAACCCACTAACCTTTGGACATCATGTTGGCTTAGAACATGTTGTGAGCATTGTTCCATTTCTGTGTCAAGCTCATTAAAAAATGAAACAAGTGTAATGAGCACAGTTCTTATCTATTTCTATGTCAAGCTTGTTAAAAAATTTGTGGAAATTAAGACCCAGTGATAGATTAATTTTACTCACAACAATTAACAATTGATCATGCAAAATCACTCACAAAAGAGACTGAATATGGAGCTGTAACACTAAATTGTATTAACTGAGTGTACAATAGCCAACCTTGTAATAACATAGGCTGCTGAATAAATAGAATACATCAAGGATTCAATTGCATGAGGAGCAAATCAAATCTAGCATAAAGCAGGCTTACCAAAAATAAGCAAATCCCCCATAGGTGTAAAAAGCTGATCCCAAATCTGTCATGGAGCTCACAAATTGGAAAAAAGGATTAGGAAAGATAAAGAGTGGTGGAATGGCAGCTCATACATGCTTTTTCATGGAGAAAAGAGAGGAGGATGTGTAGGACAAAAAACTAGTCAACCTCACCTAGTCTAGCTTTTCCTTTTGCCTTAAAACACTGAAAAAGTAGGCAATTAAGCAGAAAAAGTAGAAGGGCACCTAGGAGGCCAGGAATAAAGTAGAATTGATTCCTTTAGCTCTCCCATGTTCTACATGAGTCAAATAAGGCAATTTTTACCATTATGGATAGGCAAAAGACAACTTGCACAAGGTGGGACACATGAACTAGGCAAATAAGACAAAAATAATTAAATTGTCTAAGTGGGTAAACTATGGGTTGATTATTCTAAAAAAATGAATCAGATGCCCACATGAGCATAGTTCCCATTCTGTGTTAAGCTCATTAAAAAATGAAATAGATGCTAGTGAGTATAGTTCCCTTTCTGTGTTAAGATCATTAAAAAATGAAACAATTTAGTGAGCATAGTTCCCTTTCTGTGTCAAGCTCATTAAAAAATGAAATAATTTAGTGAGCATAGTTCCCATTATGTGTCAATCTTGTTAAAAAATGAAATAGATGTCATCAAGCATAGTTACTTTCTGTATCAAGCTTGTGTAAAAATGAAACATGTCCCCACAAGCATAGTTACTTTTTGTTTCAAGCTTGTGTAAAAATGAAACAGGTCCCCACAAGCATAGTTATTCTTTGTTTCAAGCTTGTGTAAAAATGAAACAGGTCACCTTTGAGCAGTGTTTATTCTTGGTTTCAAGCTCATTAAAAAATAAAACTAACCTTGAGCACAGTTCCTTTTTCCTGTCAAGCTCATTAAAAAATGAAAAGGATCCTTCCATTGTGTCAAGACTCAATATTTGAGCCTTCATTTCATTTTCTTGTAAAGTAGGTGAAACAAATCTTGGGGGGCATGTACCCTACCTATTTATGTTGGATTTAGCTACTTGACTGTTATACTGGGGGAAAGTACCAACCGCTAGACATCATGTTGGGAAATCACCCATCGATGGGAGTCATTTTGAGCATACTTTATTTAGTTTTGAGCTCGTTAAACCATGAAATGAGCCTTTGAGCATAATTCTTATTCAGTGTCAAGCTCGTTAAAAAATGAAGCAGATACCTTAAGCATTCTTTCAACTGATCTTCAAGCTCGTTAAAAATAGTAAGATGGTGTTGAGCTTACTTTTCATTTTTTGTGCTCTGGTTAAAACATGAAAACTGGTTTGAGCTTACTTTACCACTTTTTCATTCTCCTGTTCAAACATGAAAAAGGTTCCAAGTGCCTTTTATACCTTAGGAATGCTCGTTAAAAACTCAGTGAAGAGGTATCGAGTCTACCTTTTTGCTTTTTCAGACTCGTTAAAAGTGGACTATGAAAAAGGAACCCAGTTAGGGAGTTATATTTAAGATCTTTTTAGTCTCCTCATAACACAAAAATATTGGAAAGCGAACTTGTTATGCTCACACTTGTAAAAGAATTAGAACGGTCGACTAGTTGGGGGTAGGTTATCTCTTTTTTGGACCAACTAGGCTTATGTACTAAAAAGGACCTTTTGGAGTCTTCTTAGTCATTTCAAACTATCTAAACATGAAACGATAAATGATTTTTCTTCCATCGAACTCGTAAAACAAAACGATGAAAGAACCTATTTGGGAATGAACCCCTCCTTTCTCAGGTTCGTGAAAAATATGAGAATGGATTCATCATTTGATGAGCTTTAACAAGTGTTTGATACCCTCTTTGGACTCGTAAAAATGAAAAGATGCACTCACCTTTCAAGGTGGGGAAATTAAAGGAAAGGGGAATGGTTTTCATTTGTTTTTATGGTAGTAATATACAATCCACCTTTGAACATGGCACCTATCTGCATTTGCATATCTGAACAGTTGGGTTTTTCAGCTTGTCTCCGAGTTGATCCACTTTTGTGAGTCACATGAATCCTTTGAGTTAATTCAAAGAATTATTTGTCATATTACTTGCATTAAACCTAGTTCTATTCTCGTTCATGCCACCAAAATTGTTCAAAGGATGTCTCTCCCAGAAAACAACTCATCCCTAACTTCACTGGTCCTTAAGATTCGGTCATATCTGAGTCAGTCCCGTTAATTAAAATCAAAATTTTTTCCTCATTTCATGTCACTCATGTGGGAATCATCATGTCCCTCCTGTGATAAGTCTATTCCTGTCGACTTCGAATCATTATCCAGGACTTAGGCCTAGAAGCCTAAAAAGTACCTTGAAGCATGCATGCCTCAATGGCAGGTTTTCTCGTTTTCAATAGTGGGTTTTCATCAATGACCTCTGATTGGAAAATTATGTCAAGTGTTTTACCTCAAAACATTTATTCGCACTTGAGAGAATGTACTAATATACCTTGGGGATCCTTGACATCAATGGTGATTTCCCTCGCACTTGTTAACAGTTGACATCAATGACTGGTAACCAAGTGGTTTCTGCCATGTTCGACATCAAGACATCTATTCACATGGTTAGAATCGTATCATTTGGGGATCAAAATGAAGACCTTGAGTGGTTAAGATTTTCCATCATCATTGCCTATGCTTAGGTTGCATTTGGAGATCATTTAGAGTCGTGACATGGATCCACATTGTATGTTTGGTGGTTGTGTTTTGTATTTGAGGTTAAGAGATATGGATATACTTTGTATGCTTCGTAGCTATGTCCTACCTCCTATAGCAGTTGTTCATGGATCTACAGTGTATCATTAGTAGCCATGACGTAGTCATCATCATAGATTTGTAGTGTATTGGTCTGCAACTATGATTGGTTTGGATAAAGTCAGTTACTGGTCTTGTATGAGTTTATCTCTCTTTGCCTCTATATTAGACAGAAAACTTGCAAACTATTTCACCTATCAATTCCTTCTAGCTTCATACTTTGGGAGGAATTTTGTTGCACTTAGAAATCTCACATTGCTTCTAAGCCTTCAAGAGAATTTCACATTGCCTTTCAACCTCTCGGCAAGCCTGGTTTGAGTCATCTTGGTCACTTTTTTACCATACCTAGAAGGGACGACGCCTTCATGTTTTTTACATAGAGTGCTGGCGGTGCTTGTCTCAGTGGACCCATAAGAGACGTTGTCTCCTTTCTTTAGAAAACACCCTAGATCGTTGCCTTTGTTAGTTTTTCTAAGAGCGCCGGTGGTTAGAAAATGAGAAAAAAGAAGTCTCTAGAAGCTTCCATGTGGAAGACTTCATGGGGTTAGTTCATATATGCTTAGGAGAGGTGGGATTTGCCTCCCTCACCTATAGGAATCTCATTCTATCCTTCTTCCAAGTCATCTCTTGAGTTCTAGGCCTATAAATGAAGCCTTCATGAAGAGAGTGTGAGGAGGCCAGAAAAAACACCCTTATGCTGTTAGTTTGAAGTCTGAATCAAAGGCAAAGTAGAGTTAGCTTGTAGTTGGAGAGGTCTTCATATTTATAGAAGATTGTAGACATTCTTGTTGAGATTGAAGCCATCGACATCAAGAATTTTTGGTTGTAATTTTTTCTCAACCATAATTAATACAAAGACATTTCCCTTTCCTATATTTGATGTATTGATTTTAATTAGATATTATTAGATTCGTTGATCACTAATATGAATAATCAATCTATCATGATGCTCTCATCTTGTTTGTTGTCTTTTGATTTTCCTTGCAGGTACTGATCCGTTGAAGGGACTTTTGGAGAAAAGACAAGACATCTAAGGTTGAGGTATATTTTATTTCACGTTAGTTAATTTGATTGTTTAAGGGAAGGATATGTTGTTGTGTCTTTTTGTTCTATATTTGTGATTTACTTTATAGAGGAACAAGCAGTGTCCACACTGATTGAGAATTCTTGATAACACAGAAAATACCTTAGAATAGTTAGCATACCACATATTAAGTCAAGGCATCCCAAGGAACAATCATGGTTCAATCTAGTAGACTTAGTAAAGGTCACAACCTAGCTTAGCAGCCCAAAAAAGGTCATGAGTTAGTCCAAACAACTCACACAGGTCATGACTCTGTCCAAACAGCCCAAAAAAGTCATGGTTCTATCCAAACAACCCACATAGATCATGGTTTTGTCCTAGAAGAGGTCATGGCTTAGTCTAAGGCATCCCACAAGGTCACAACTCAGTCCAAGGAATCCCACAAGGTCATGACTCAATACTATAAACCTCAAAGGTCATGGTAGGAACCACCACCAACACACTCACAAAAAAGACCTCAAAACAGTCAACAAGCCACAAATCGAGTCAAGGAAGCCCAAGGAACAATCATGGTTCATTCTAGCAGACTCAACAAAGGTCACAACCCAACACAACAGCCCAAAAAAGGTGATGGCTTATTCCAAACAAGTAGCATAAGGAGCAACAAGTTTCAACACAAGATCAAAGGTCAATAAGAGTGGTCATAACAAAGTGGGAAGACAACACTTTCACCCACAAGACCAAGGTTTACCATCAAGGTACAAAAAAAACCCTTTTACCCACAAGAATAAGGTGTACAATCAAGGTGGGGAAACAACTCGTTTACCCACAAGGCCAAGGGTCAAACTTTTATCTTCTCTCTTAAGGTATATATTCCATAGTTGTTCCGTATAATAACAATAAATTTTATCATCACTGTATAAGGAAGGCCCAAACTATGAAACACTTTGAGTGACTGCAATACAACATATACAACATATACAACATACATTTCATTTCTTTCAACTTAACACTCCCAAAGGTCCCTGTGTTAAAGTTGAAGCATAAAAGCACAATGAATAACAATAGTAGTAATAAATTAATGAACAAGTTAAACTAGCATACGCAAAGGAGAAAAAAATGTGGTAACATATACAACATAATTTTCATTTCTTTCAACTTAACAATGCCAAAGGTCCCTGTGTTAAAGTTGAAGCATCTAAGGACAATACATACCAACAAAAGTAATAAACTAATGAACAAGTTAAACTAGCATACATAAAGGATAAACAATGTGGGTTAGACCTTCCTTTATATACTCATCTATATATTGTGATCAGAATTTGTCTCTTAGGAGACAAGTCACTAATGAAACAATGGACATACCTAAGAGAGAAAGAGATAGGTAGTTGTAGGATAGAGTTGGACAAATACATACCACAAGGTATTAATCAAAACAATCTAGAAATGAGGATGAACTTTCAATCCCATTGCTCCAATAAATGACAATATTTTAGGATAGTCATACATCAAGCAATATAATCTCCTTCCAAAAGTGCAGAGGCAGATTTAACCCACACTCTAGCATGTCCATTAGACTGTGGCACACTTCCATACATAGTATTAACCTCAAGGAGGATGAAAA
The DNA here is from genome assembly GCA_001517045.1 of Pseudotsuga menziesii. Taxonomy (NCBI): domain Eukaryota; kingdom Viridiplantae; phylum Streptophyta; class Pinopsida; order Pinales; family Pinaceae; genus Pseudotsuga; species Pseudotsuga menziesii. The sequence continues at coordinate 29,339 of LPNX011204861.1, forward strand.
GGAGCACACAAAAATAAAGGTAAGCCATCATGAAAAAAGGGTCAAGGTACCACACTAGGATAGGGAGGCACTAGCACAAGGACCAACAAGGTTCAACACAAGGTCAAAGGTCAACAAGAGTGGTCATAACAAAGTGGGAAGACAACCCTTTCGCCCATAACACAGAGGTGTACAATTGAGGTGGGGAAACAACCCCTTTACACAAAATACCAAGGGTCAAACTTTATCTTCTCTCTCAAAGTATATAGTCCATAGATGCTCCATACAATAACAATAAGTTTTATCATCACTGTATAAGGAAGGTCCAAACTGGATAAATTTTATTCATGTACATGCAATAAAATTATAAATGGACAAAAAGAAAGAAGCAATTGTTATCACATATAAGTTGATTCAACACTTTGGTAATAATTTTAGTTGGAAAAAATAGCTATGCTATGTATAACACTCTGCAAGGTAGAAGTGAAGAAACTATGAAACCCTTCTATTGACTTCAATACAACATATATATTTGATAATGCCAATAAAATAAGGATCAGATATGAATATACATGATTGAATGCATATGGCTAAGAGTTATAAAATAAATAATGGGAATCCATGCCAATGGACCTTCTAGTATCTTGTCAAGGTTTCATATGATTTATAGCTTTTAGCAATCCTTGAGCAAGGTGGGAAACCAAACAACTTTACAAAGTCATTTACAATAAGTGATTGGTGTTTAAAAGTGTCCACTAGCTATTGTAAGTGCGCTTCTTCCAACATGCTATTAGTTATTAAGGGTGTTATGCATCTTCTCAATATGTCCAATCTCACAAACATTTTTTATTAGTCTATTCCATATTTTTTGGTTTTTTAGCTAGGATGATTTGAGATATATTTTGGATTATGGGTTTGCTAATGGGAATGAAATTTGTACAATTCAAATAGATATCACAGCATATTGTGTTGATTTCTAAAATCGAACTAAGGTGTGAGCTATATGCATTTGGGTTTATGCTTTGGAGACTCATAACGAAGTTTGAATTTTGAATAACTGATAGATTGTTTTATTGCAGGTTTATATAGAGATGACAGGGAATGTGATGGTTGATGCAAGATAAACTGGAAAGTATTCCCACTATAATTAATCTATGTGTCTAGAAGTAGACAAAATTCCCAAAAGCAAAAAAAAAAAACATTATTTGTCAGTAAAGTGTCTGTCTGAAGAAAAAACATATTCATAAGATGTTAGACTTAAAACACTGGAAGACAATTAAAATTGAACTAGTTCATAAATTAGTTCAAAAAACTAATTTCATAAAAAGGCATATTTTTTATGGTTTCTCACAATAAAATAACTTGTCGATTGTTTTCTATGGACATAATGGTATGCCAATGGAGGTGAAAATCTAGACTATTACAGTTGTTATGTCATGTAGTTGTGAGACTTATGGGTCTTGCAGCTTCACACATTACACTAGAATGTGCTTTGCAGACACATACCAATTCCAAACATTACTATAATTAGTGAGGAGGTGACTTCCTTTTTCATACCTTTATCATATATTATCCCTCAACCTCTATGGAAAATGAAGGATAATATAAGAGTTGATACATTGATAAATTCTTCAAGACTTTCCTCAAACCTTAATGCCCTCAAATTGCATGAAATAACTAGTCCTAGGAAGGTGCACCCATTAGAGGAGAGTGAAAGTATACCTGAATGCATCTCCCTTCTAGGGATCTGTGCCCCATCTAATATTAAAAAACTTCCACATGTGAAGCACCCTAATAAACTATGCATGGGACTGCTAACTCAAACAATCTCAAAACAAAACCGAACTGCTAAATATAAAAAGCATCTAAAGTGAAACTAAAGTGAGAATGGCGTATGAATGATTTTAATCATGCACTTTCTTTGTATATTGCTCTCCTCCCTAAATGCCAATTAACCATCATTACTATTGTATGGAATTATTTAAGGAGAGCGTATTGCTACTGTTGTACAAAGCACTATGCAAAGTCTTAACTGGAATACTTTCCATTGTACCTTTTTTACATGTCCCTAGATCTTGTTTGCTTATTGCTGCCATTATTGGTGCTTTGTTGGAGTAAGAGTATCATTGAGGTTAGCTACCTCCTGCAAAGGGAAATCATGTTAATTTTCTATTGACAACCTGGATGAAGGACCTTGAAAATATATTATGTGGGACTGTTGCTTCATATGATGCTTCTATTCTACCCGAACTTGCGAAGGATGAAATTTCTCATGTTATTTTGAGGTTAGATTATTTCCCTTGTGATAGATGCAACTTTATGGTATTCATTCTAGTCCTCAATAGGTTTTCTTAGATTATATTACATCAATGAGATATAATGTTAGAGCCATAATCTGTTTTGAGCTTATGTAAAACAAAGTTATATCTATTACACATTTTTTCCTAATATGATTCAAAATGTTTTCTTTTTTTCCTTGTTGATTCCGAGTCTGGTAAGTATGCGGTCCAAAACTGCGAGCACTTTGGGAGCTAGCTTCGAGAGCATACAACAGAGGTAGATGCCATTGATATAGATAAGGAAGGTCAAATTCCAAGATACTTAGACTTTACTAAGTTGGTTTATTGACAAAGACCTCATATGAACTACATATTCATTCTATTACTGTATGGTGAAGTTTAGACTGTAGATGCCATTTAGAGCCTCAACGTTTATGTACTTTTTGAGAATTTTAATTTTATCTATGAAAGAACTTATTATGATTGAATTTTTTATTTGCATCCTTGCATGCAATATACATCAAGAAATTTTACATATTTGATCTCTAATTTTTTGGATTTAGACTATGCACATGAGTATATTTTTAAAATTAAACTTTGAAATTTTATGTATCTTTTATTCAATCAATGCATTTTGGGAAAAATGGTTTAGATCTAGTTCCAAGTATGATAACATTGCTTTATAAGACATTATTTACACATACAACCTAATCTTCCTCATCTATATGCACCAGAGCTTGGAGAGTACTCCCACTAGTTATTATATATCATTGGCCATCAACATTTAAGCATGTGACACAAAGATCTGGTATAGTTTATGGATATTAGCTTGTTTATTTCCTTATTTGTGATTTCCTCTAGTCCATTGTGTTAAAAATGGCTTACTTTATCTTCCTCATCTATATTAACTAGATCCTAGAGATTACTCCCACCAGTTATTGTATATCATTGGGAATCAACGTTCAAGCAAGTGACAAAAATATATGGTATATTTCATGGCTCTTAGGTCATTTCTTTCCTTATTTGTGATTGCCTCTAGTCCATTGTGTTAAAATTGGATTCAGATGTGCATTCAAGATATACGTGGTTTTGGTTTAAGACTAAGATGTGCCTTAGAGATGTCTTCATGCCCATATGCTATTCCCCCCCATGCCCACTTGTGGTTCATACCAATGACGGCCCCTTAATTTCAAATAGTGGGCACTATTTATTCTATTTTTCATATTTTAAAAAACACAAGATTGTAGGATCCAAGTATTATGTATTGGCTCTATTTTACAGCTAAGGGATCCATTTCAGTATGCATAGTGTTACCCTAATGTTGCATGGGTCTTCTGGAAAATGCAACAAGAATACATGTGGTTCAGGTATGAGTACTTTCGATGACATAAAAAATATGGTTTTCACTTCTGGGTAAATTACTGTCACTGGAAAACATGTGAGCAACATTAGGAAGTGATGAAAAAGCAGTACTGTGCATTTGTAGCCAAAAAAGAGACATTTTTTATCTTCAACAACTAAAAAAAAAAATGTTATAGCTTGAAAACTTTGGAGACTAAGGTGTGCAGAACAGGTTGGACAGTCATGATAACCATGAAGAAGCAGTTCTAGGAAAGGTAGATCATAACTACAACCATTTATCAGAAATAACAGGCTTGAAACAACCCTCACAACAATTATGGGCATCTTGAACAATCATCCAATCAAGGAACACGTCATAAATTATAATAAAATTATAAACACTTGCTGTAACAATTGTCCATTGAAGAGCATATAAGATTGGAGGGACTGTTTGGATTCTTGTCCATAGATATAGCCTAAAACAATAGCCCTAAATATGTCATTCTATATGAAAAGGGGGTGTCCTTAACCTGGAATTTAATGATGGGTTGTGAAATAATTATTGGCATATTCTCCTTCAAATAATATTTCAAATAAATACCTTTTCCAAAGCCTGCAACAACTTGGGATTAAGGAAATAAAAAGAGCGTGGTATTTGGCATGCTCGAATGGTTCAATGAATTTCTTTGTGATCACTTTGGAAGCTTGTAAAGATGAAAGAAAACCAATTTCGAAATTCATTCAAGGGAAGTGCTAAAATGAATTAAATCGATGCATCCTGTGTACCCAGGTTTGGTAGACATAGTTTTTTCCATGGTTTCTCTAGGTCGATCCTATAGATAAGGAACTTGAGGTGAATCTGGAAAGAAGAGAACTTGTGAAGAATGAGAGGAAATTCCACACTAAAAACCAATATTAACTCTCCTATTGTAGAGAATATTACATATAAGGACATGCTTGGTAGTTTGATTGATTTGTTTAAAAAATATTATGTTTCTGGATATATGCTTTTAAGGGACTGACTTTGATTGGTCATTTGTATGAGAAATATGGATATTGTGATGAGATACTTCACCAAGATCATTGAATTGAGAGATCAATTAGTTTCCATTACACAAGTGGAGGATCATGGCTTGGTGTCTATTGATTTGAATTGACTTGTTCCTTCTTGGATTCCTTTTGTCCAATGTGATTGTGTTTGTGAGACCTTAGCAAATCTTGTGAAGCTTTGGATTGATATTGTGTAGGAAAAAATCAAATTGTGGTCTTATTCAAAGACAAGGGGAAGTAGAGGTGATTGGTCCTATTGGGAAGATGAAGAAGGGTATAATAAAGGATACAAGAAGAAGGAAGACACATATATATCAAAGAAGGACTTGATTAAGGTGATGTTTCTTATGATGTCACAATAAGGGAAATTATGACGACCAATGTCCATTGAACAAGAATGGGAAGGACAAGCAACATATAAAAGAAGTAGATATTACTGGTACTATAGGAGTGGATGTGCCTTTCTTATAGCTTGAGACCACCATCTCTTTTGTCTCTTGTTTGTCCTATAATTGCATATCTAGTGTTGGATGGTATGGGGGTAATGGATATTTGAGACATATGCCATATGATTGGTCATTACTAAATAGATTTTAAAAGAAATAAGGGGGAATGAGTGTGGAACTTGGTGATTGTTAGGAAATAATAGAACACATGAAAGCAAGCATACAGAAAATGAAGAAGAATATTTTACCTTGGAAACCATAAACCAAGAAAACCATCAACATTAGATTTATTACCCTTGACCAATATGACAAAGAAATAAATAAGCTGGGCAACACCACCCACTCTCAACAATCTATAATGGAGTTACTCAAGCCTTTAAGTAGGCTTCCTCACATGAAATACCATGGGTTACCCAAAACCATGGGCCCACAAACCTTCAACTGTAAACCCATATTTGACTCTTTAACTGAGTCAAGGTTAACCTAATATTCCCCCCTTTAAAATTGACTTGGGTTAAAGACGAGCCCCCTCAAATTTTTAACTGGGTATCGAAGGATACAATATGCTCCCCCTCTTCAATATACCTAAATATACATCTAGATTTTTCATGGGTGACCCAATAAAATAAGCATACACATGCCTAAATATTTCTTTCAATTGTATGCCCATTTACATCATTGTTAAATCAAACTCCATAAAAATCTTACAGTACAATGAGACAATTACATCTCCCTCTATATTTTGTGTGCTTCTTTTGCTAATGTTTCACATATATCCATGCCATCCTTTTTGTTATGGAGAGAAATTCCTATGGCTTGGGGTACCACAACAGACATATTAACTCTAGAAATCAATCCTTCCCTATATGTAAGAGAAACCAAACATCTAACACTAAAGGATCTCGATTTGCACCTTATTCCTGACGGTTGATGTAGATCCCCATTGAGCTTTTCCACTCTCGCTTGTATTAGCAATTTGATTCCTCAACATTCAATAAACAAGACAATCATGCTATATATAATTGTGTTAGACCTACTCTAGCATATATAATCAATAACATATAAGCATTTAGAAGCATCCATGGATCAAATACTCATTTAAATACACATTATTAGATAGGAAAAGATATTTCTATTGATATGAAACAGAGATTACAATAGTGACAACCTCTGTCGGCACGTCTACGAATTGGAGAAACTGAGTCCCCCACTTGGGCCTCCACCACTTCAATACTCCATCTCTCGATAGCAAGCTCACAAGAAAAAGACAAGCTTGGGAAGAACACAAAGTGCTCCAAGGGACAAAGTGATGCAGACTCAAGTATAAGCTTTGACAACAATGGACTATAGTTTTCTTGCTCTTCAATTCCTCTCCCTTCAATGTATCCAAAGGGTTCCTTATATAGCTCTTCAATGGGGTAATCGAAGGTCAAATCTGAGCGATCTCAAGGCATATTGAAGGCCAAGAGACAAGTGACTCGGATCCACATCAAGGAAAACTCCAAAATCATTTGGCCTTTTGCACACATCCTGATGTACGCGGGTTTAAGGGTCAAATCCGCGCATATACACGAGAAAGGGATTAAAGTCACTTATGGAAATTATTGCATGTTTTTAGGCATGATATTGGAAACATCAAAGGTACAAAAATGGTCCATGGGGTCTAAAGAGTCTGCAGAGGGATAGGGAAGGCCATAAAGGTGTGATCCACCATGTGTG
>LPNX011204861.1:36190-48198 GCA_001517045.1 Pseudotsuga menziesii
ACAGATGCCCCTAATGTGTGAGGTCAGAGGGTTGATACGATGGCCAAAATACATTATAAGTCCATCTCAGAAGTGGAGTGATGAAGAACCCAGTGGAAGAACCAGCCATATAATCAATACAATACAATGATCAAAACTATGCACATAACTTCAAGTAGCTGTAGCAGTCTCGGATACATAAGAGTACAATGGCCATGAATAGGCATGATACAAAATATGACATGTGTGGTCATTGCCATGTACAATATAGATAGATCAGAATCTCCATGATGAAGATATACAAAGGATCATGATCTACATGAAGGCTGAAGATATATACTGGATCAAGATCTCCATAATGGCTGGAAATATCTGATATATACTGAAATCAAGTCACAAGAGCTGAAATCTCATGAACATTGGCACGATCAAGGAGGTAGCATATATGAGATGCCACTAGTATGGGAGGTCTTATACACAAACTACTAGGAGTACATGTCCTACTATGTGAATAGAGGTGTCAAGGTCAAACATAGTAGTCCATCGTTTGATTACCGGTCATTGATGCATAGCGTTAACAGACGCGAGATCACCCACCGATAATGAAAATGGGAATCAAGGTAATATAGTGCAAACTAACAAGTGTGAATAAATGTGTTGAGGTTGAACACTTGAGAGAATCCATCGATCAGGGAACATTAATGTATTCCCAAAAAACTTTCAATGGAGAGAGAACCTGCCACTGATGACTGCAAGTCTCAAGGCACTAAAAAATGACTCTAGATTCCTATCCAAAAATAAATGATCTGAAGTCGATGGGATGAAATCCACTGGAAGGAGGGATTTATGGCACCTCTCATCATCCAACATGAGGTACTCAGCAAATCTGTATAATGTGGAAGGACTCGATTATAATGTGCATGAACCAGTAACTGTATCGGGAATGGCCGACATGCAAAGTCAAGATAACTGAGGAATGGCCGACTCAGGTTTCAACTTCCTTCGAACAAGAGAATAAAGGTGAATGGTGACTAAATGTAGGCAGCATAAAGTTGATATACAAAACTGGGACATCTCTGCGACACAGGAGGCATCGACAGAGGCTCCATAGGGACTGGAAGCTTAACGAGTCAGTGGAGATAAACTCAGAAAAATGAGTACAACTCCTAAAGTGAAACTATTAACCCAACCAATGGATGTGATATACAGTGCTCTGTTCCAAGGTGACATGACTCAACTGTTTCCAAAGATAACATCTTTTCTTGTTTGGATTTTTGGTTTTTTGATTTTTTTGGACTTTTTCAAATATTTTGAAAAGCTTGAAAAAGAATAAAAGTGCTTTATAATTACAGACTAGGAGGAGACGAGTGTCAAGGGACAAACAAACTAGTTCCAAGCAGTAGAACATACCTATGCTCAATGTAAGGACACACGTGTAGGATAGCGACACTTGGGGGAAATTCCCCTCCTGGTAAAAATAGGGAATAAAGCTGTAAAGGATATACAAAATGGCACTGTGTGGCTAGACATGAGACAAGCTCGAGCTATATGGCTGATACTCAAAGTCAAGGAAGCCAGCATAAGGCTCAATGAGGCAGGCAAATCTCATGATAATGGAATTACAACTTGCAATAAGGGAGTCCCGAGGAAACAAGCCAGCAAAAAGATCAAGATGAGTATGAGGCTATTGTGAAATGACATGGCGATACTATACAATATATTCCCACACCCTAAAGGACAAACTATTGGCATGGGCACCAAATGCAAACAAGGAGCTAACTAGGGCACCCATGTAAGGTCAAACTCTACCATTCACATCATGTCACTTCTAAAACAACAAGAAGGTTCTGTGACAGGATAGAATGGGTTCATACCTAAGGTTATAATGAAATGGTCATAAGGTCATGCAAAATGTAAACATAGGTGAAATCTAACCTATATGCCAGTTTAAACATCATACCTGAAATCGGCACGAACGGGTCAAAATAAAGGTCGAAACGACACTCAAAATGGTCTCCTACATCATCATATTAGTAAAAAATAGTTCAAAAGGGTAAAAAATGGTTCAAAACTATAGAAAGGGGGTAAAAATGTTCTATAAATAGTAAAAAATTCAAAACATTATATAACATTTGAATTTTTTACCCAATTGAGCTCAGAACTTCAAACACGAATTTCGGGAGTTTCATCCGACGAAATCTGACACCGCTTTTTCCAGGTAACTTCCCATGCCCTGCTCTTCCATTTGCATCTATAGTTTTTTAATTTTCATGGTCAAAATCAATTTCTAGGCCATTCTAAGATAGTCACTTCGGCCCACGTGGAAATCAGGGATTTTTTCATGTATAGGGCTGGCTATACAAGTTCTAGGACATTCTAAGATAGTCGCTTCGGCCCACACAAAAATCAGGGATTTTTCCTCATATAGGGCTGGCTATATGCAGAAAAATGTCCCAAAGTCACGTACATAAGTGGCTGTTTTGCAAATAGACGCATATGCGGCCGCGTTTAAGTTTTTTTAAGACAAATAATGACCAAAAATTAATGTAAATGTGCAGGATGGTTCTAGAATGGAGGGAGAGAGAACACGGGGATGTAGAAGAAGTGGTACGAGGAAATATAATGGCTCAACAAGCTCTTCGTGCATGTGGGCTATACAAGTTTTGGTGTCTTGGGGGCTTAAGGGCCAAACAAAGACTACTACAGATGCTAGTAGACTACTGGGATCCTGACTCAAAGTCTTTCCATATCGACAAGATGTATACCTCACTATAGAGGTGGAGGACATATACTTCATTACACGATTGTCTCAATGAGGAGAGGTGGTGAACCTACATTCTTGCGGGCCCAGAGGTGGCCTCACCATTGATAATTATATTGTTGTATATTGTTATCCGGACACAGAGAAGGTTGGGAGTTAGATCCCAACAAACTCCATATAGGTACTAGGCCTGAAGGCCATACTACTGGCACTCGGTAGGATAACAGGGATAGCCTCACTCCACCAAGCCTCACGGTACTTGATGCTCTATGTAGTGGAGTGCATGAGACCCAAAGTTTATGATTGGAGTACTGCACTATTGAGTAACCTGAAGCAACAGGTCAGTGACTGCAAGATGGGAAGGGTATGAAACTTCGGTTTCAACAGTATACTGAGCACGTTCTTCTTCGAGCATGTTTTAGGGCTCAACTATGGAGTTGATGTTCCTCCTCACAAGGTTTGAGAGCCGGCCCAATGATGTTGGGCAGATGTGATGCATAGATTGGGAGAAGGTAGGGTGTCTAACCCCTACCCAATTGATTTCTTTCCATAGTGGCGGTGGCAGATAGTTTCCATCAATGATTACCCCTATGTAGGGATAGATTTTTGGGGAGATCTCGACATGCCCCTACCACCAAGATCAGCATATGGTGACATTGGTAACAAATCCCAACCCTCATTTTAAGTTTTTTGAATTATTTAATTTTTTTGTGTTTTTTGATATATGGAACCAAAAGACATGTTTTTGCGTGACGACACATAGTGACAATCTATCATATGTATGTAGATGTAGGACCATGGTGGCCTGATGGTTTTCCTCATCATAGACGGAGGGGACAAGGAGATGACATTATGGGTGTGGATGTGGAGTGCATGCTCCGAAGCATCCACACAAACTTTACGTGGCTGACACATAGGGTACCCATGGCGCAAGTCGAGGACTTGCCTAAGGCCATGCATCGTTAGGTGGTGGGTGTACCACGAGCATGGGTGAGGTTGTTTCGATGACTAGCTAGAGCAATGGTGATTTTCCACGATCAGAAACCCCCTCCTCCTCCCCAGGCTTAGATACTTGGGAGTGACACATTTTTGTACTACCGTGTATTATATTTTGGTGGCTCAGAAGCCCCATTTTTGTATTATGACACTTATGTATTATGACGTCACATTTTGGATGTTTAATGAACAACTTTTATGATGATCGATTTTATTTATTTACATGTTTAAAAAGGTATGTTTGTGATGAGCTTATGGTTTGTGAAACAAATTCCAATCGAACACATAGTTAGCATATGAGTCAGCAACTTGATTATAAATTCTTGGAACATGTATGTATGTTATGTTGTCAAATTTCCATTCTAACAATCTCACACGTAAGAATCTCCGTAATAATGTTGGATCCCTAACATGATATAAGCCATTCAGCTATGACACTATTAACTGCAAATCAAGACGTACCTCAAGAAAGAGAACACCATGTGAAATGACATCTCGTATAAGCTTGATAATGGCACTATACTCAGCAACATTGTTTGAAGAGGGCCATAAACATATGCCTCCTGAATACAATACCTGACCCGTAGAAGTATAAATCACCCAAGCAGCAGAGGTTGAGTGTTGAGTGTGATGGATAGCACCATCAGCGAATCCTATATAGATGGAAGACTCCATTGAAATATTCCATAAGAAACGAAAGCTAATCAACAAACCTGATCACCATAAGAAAAACCTAACTATGCAAAATACTGTACAATAATATACAATAATCATCCCTGGCTGATGATCATGCATAGTAATGTTTAAGATAGAGCCCATTTCTAGGCTCTTCCAAGGCTATCCCACCGTAATATACTATCTCATAGGTACCCTTATCTAACACACGTTTGACAATGTAAGGACCATGGCACATGGGGTTAAACTTTCCTGCCCCCAAGGGTTCTTTAGCTTGATCCCACAAAAGGACCAAATCTCCTTCACTAAACTTCCTTGGATAGACAGATTTATCATACTGGACCTTAATGTGACACTTATTTACTTCTAGAGCCACTAAGGCATCTCGACGATGCTCATCAAGCTACTCTAAGTGGACCAAACGTTCCTCCAATGGGGAAGTGTCTGGTAAAATATCTATGGCTAGCTTCAATGAAGGGATTTCTCATTCAATCGGCAAGATAGACTCCACTCCATGCACAAGCTGATATGGAGAAAAACCGGTGGTAGTCCTAACCGCAGTTCTATAAGCCCAAAAAGTAGGATATAACATGATATGCTAGTTGGTATTGCTTTGTGAGATGGTTCGTTGGAGAATGGAATTAAGTGATTTGTTCACTGCTTCAACCTGTATGATTTGCTTGAGGCTAATAAGAAGAGGAATTCTCCTACTTATACCCTAACTTTGAGGCCAACTCTTCCATCATTCGATTCTGAAAGTGCCTACCATGGTCAGCGACAAGCTCCTTTGGAATACCGAACTGAGTAATGATCTGGTTGAATACGAAATGCATGGCTGTCTCACCATCAGATTTAACCATGGGCATAGCCTCAACCCATTTCATGAAATAGTCAACAACCACTATAATATGATGATGCCCCCCAGCTGAAGTTGGGTTGCAATCCATGAAATCAAGCCCCCACTTAGTGAAGGGACCAGTGGTGATAATCGGATGTAACGGGGCAGGATGTGAGTGCATGTTGCGTGCAAACACCTATCAAGGGTGGAAATTCTTGACCGCATTGACATAATCTTTAAAGATCGATGACCAAAAATAACCTGCTCTCAAGATTTTTTGGGCTGTAGAAAGCCCAGATAAATGACCACCACACGCCCCTCTATGGCAATCATTCAGCACAAGCTTATCCTCATGAATTAAACAATGATGTAAAATGGAATCTACCCCATGGTGGTACAATGTGTTATCCACTATAAGGTATTTCTTAGATACGTGACGTAACCGTTGTCGTTCATCTTGTGAAAGGTGAGTAGGGACCTTCAATGTTTGTAAATATATGATGATATCCCCATACCATGGATCCAAAGTTGATATCAGGAAAATGTGCTCATCGACAAACATATATTCACAAACTTCCTCCTCCTCCTCGCTTAGGAAATCAGATATAAGCTCTACAAAAATCAACAATTTTTTTGATTTTGCCGAAACAAACTCGAGATCGAATTCTTGCAAGATGAAAATCCACTTGTTATACTTTCCCCTGATCATGCTTCTAGTGAGGAAGAACTAAAATGGATTGAAATGGGCTACCACCAAGGTCTGGCGAAGGAGAATGTAGTGTCTCAATCTTTGAACCACATGAACGGTAGCTAAGGCAAGTTTCTCCACATGGGAATAACAAATATTCACATCTACAAGGTTTTGGCTCAAATAATATATGACATGCTCATGGATCCCCTCATCCTCTTGAACCAAAACCATACCAATCATCTCCATGGATGTGGCCACATAAATCAAAAAGTCATGGCTATAGTCGGGTGGACTAATCATGCGGGATGATGCTAAGGCTTGTTTAAGTGCATCAAAGGACTCCTGAGATCGCTCATCCTAGCAAAAGGTAGTGTCCTTCTTCAAAAGACGCATAAATCCTTTAGTTAAATTGGCAAAATTAACCATGAATCTCCGCAAGAAATTTTCCATGCCTTGCAAACATTGAAGATGTCTAATGTTTCTTGGGGGAGACAATTGAAGTATTGCCTCAACCTTTAAGGGATCGACTCTTATACCCTCCTTGGAGACAATGAACCATAAAAAGCAACTCGAATTCACGTAAAAGATGCATTTATGAGGATTTAACCTAACTGAATAATGGTGGAATCTTTCGAACACTAATCTCAAATGGTAGGAATGATGCATCCTCTGATGAGAATGAGCAGCAAGGTCATCCAAAAAGAATTCAATAATCAATTTGAGATCATGGAAAATCAAGGTCATAGCCCACTGAAATGTGGTTCCGATGTTTTTAAGGCCAAAAGGAATCTTTCAATATGTAGAGGTACCCCAAGGACAAATAAAGGCAGTTTTATGTTGGTCCTTGAGTTTGAACTGGATCTGATTGTATTCGGAAAAGCCGTCCATAAAGGAAAATACCTCGCTTCCTACACACTCATCCAAGATTTGATCAATAATTGGTGTGGGAAAATTATCCTTAGGACAGGAATGATTCAATTCATGGAAATCAGTGCATATACAGATTTCTTCTTGCTTCTTATCAAACAGGGTTTGAAACCCCCTCCATCAAGGGAACGGGATAGATAAAACCAACATTTAACAGTTTTTCTATCTCAGCCTTAATTGCGGGTGCTTTTCTAGGATTCACAGCACACAAGCATTGTCGAACAGACTTAGCATTGGGATAAGTTTTAATTTCATGTTCAACAATGCGAGGGTCGATACTTGGCATTTCCTCGTATGACCAAGCAAATATATCACAAAAATATTTGAACAACTCGGTATACTCCTGAATCTCAGCATGGGAACATTTTGCCCCAATATAGACATTCTCAATCTTGCTAGGATCGCGAGAGATATTGATAGGGATGGTAGGATATATATTCATCATGTTTCCATTGTGATCGGACTAGGAGAGCGTAATGGAACCACAGGACTACCAATTATCTCACTAAGAATCTCCCTAAAGTCTTCACACTCCAAATGGTCAAGCTCAGGAAGAAAATAAGATCTATGATGTAACTCTTCCCAAGGTGTCTCAACCCCAGACATGGCCTCAATAATAGCTTCATCTGATGGAAAAACACTATCAAGGAAATCATGTGCGTGAGAAGAGTCAACTTCCCATGCGGGCAACACATATGGGTCCTCCTCCTCCATCCGCGAAGAGGAAGGACTAGGCTCTACAACATATTCAAGGTTCGCTTGATATTCTATCATTGCTATAGGCAATGCCACTTCTGTTTCGATAGGCTTACTCGAAGGACTCAGTGTAGGAAGGATCCATGAATCTTCCATATGGGTAGTGCGAAAAGACACCGAACTCAATGAAGACGAAGCCCCACTGAAACTATACCCGATCATAAAAATGGGTGCAAGACAACCAAAGGTGCCCATAAGGGATGGATACATGCCAACACCCACACTCCCAGTTGCCGGCTGAGAATGATCGATAATCGGGATAGAAGCTCCCAATGATGCAGTAACACTCAAATTTTTGAATGATGTTTGATCAATTGTAACAATATTACCATTAAATGGAAAGCATACAACTCAAAATAGAGGGCTTGCACACTATACATCCAATTCCTACCCAGTAACAGATTGTAATCAAGGGGCGCATCAACCACCTCAACCTCGATCACGAAGTTCTTCCCTCCCAAATAGACCTTAAGAGAAGGAAGAATTCCGTGTGGCTGAAACAATCTACCATCAAAAGCAGTCAACATGGTAGCGGATTTAGACAACTTGGGGGAACCCAAACCCTTCCAACACGACAAAGATGTCACGAAAGCAGCATCACCTTCATCAATCACAGTGCCTTTGATATTCATGTTAAGACATTCTACATGAATCAAGAGAGACACATAGTAAGGCAAGTGAGGCTATAGTCCCACTATTTCAAATTTGAGGATGGAGGAAGAGTTATCATCGTTAACACTAAGAGTAGAAAGAAAATCCTTCCTTTGCGAACAACAACTCTGAAGTACTTCAAGTGCAGACATCGCACAAGGAGTGTGGCCCAAATCCTCAAAAACTAAATAGTTCTAGGTGGCTCGGGCATTAGGATTGTGTCCTGAACACTTTAGGACTCCCTTAGGAATGCGAGGTGTGACTTTAGGTTTATCCACATGGTTTTCAAGGAACCACTCTTGGATATGGTCTGAGATATGCATGGCTTTTTCTTGCTAAAATGTCGACAAGAGTTCTGTACCAACGTCGTAACACACTGGTAGTTGGAAGTGATTGAGAAAAGTCATAGCTAGGTCATCGAACAAAACGAATGCCCCCCTAGGTAACTCTATGTACCATTGTTGGGAAATAGGGCAGACCCGAGTTTATACCGTTTGCTTCGCACCAACAAAAGACCCACAGTGTTGGCCCTTTCGGCAACAACCTGCGAGCATGTTGCAGTCTCACCCGAAACTTCTGCTTTTCTTCGCCTAGTTTAGAGAAAACTTTTGCTTTTCTTCGCCTAGTTTAGAGCAAATTTCTGCTTTTCTATGTACCATGGTTGGACATGACTGTATAGGTGGATTGCTTACAGCTGCCATGGTTCTGCTACACCGGAAGGATTCATGGCGGGATTCTCCAGAGTCTGTTTCGGGTGAGACTGCAACCTGCTCGCAGGTTGTTGCTGAAAGGGCCAACACTGTGGGTCTTTTGTTGGTGTGAAGCAAAAGGTATAAACTCGGGTCTTCCCTATTGCCCAACAATGGTACCTAGAGTTACCTAGGGATGTGAGCAGGTTGCAGTCTCACCCAAAACTTCTGCTTTTCTTCGCCTATTTTAGAGCGAACTTCTGCTTTTCTTTGCCTAGTTTAGAGCAAACTTCTGCTTTTCTATGTACCATGGTCGGACATGACTGTATAGGTGGATTACTTAGAAGGTTCTGTAGACCTCGCTCTCTGAACTCTCGTACTAACGCCTAAACTTCACAATCGTTCGACATGGTTCGGACTGAATATCTCACAGAAATGCTTAATGCAGGAAACACAGGCCGAGGGGGCTTCTTATAGAATCCCAAGGCAAGATCGATCATCATGGTGCATTAATGACGCCAAATCTGATGGAGTACCAGAAATCTTGTCCACACATCACCATATTTTCCCCAAAATCTCATTATGACAAGTAATGAGAGCAGCGCTCGTGCCAGCGCTGCCAAATCCACGTTGTCTCATCTGTTGCATTTTAGGCTGCGATGCACCTTGGATCTTTGACATACCAACCAACTTCAGCTTCGACATCATCTTAACATGCAACCCAATAGTAACCTTCGACCCTTCTTGACCTACGCGGTACCAACACTTCAACCCTCAAACTCAAACGGTCTTCTACAATTTATAACTTCTAGGGACAGCTTTGTTTATAATCTAGTACCCAATTTCAACTGTTCTTGGTACTTAGACTTTCCTTCCTGGTGTTATGTCTGATTGGGAGGTCCCGGCCTGTCCCTGTACTTCTTTAGCCGACTGCCATTTACCATGGAAGGAAAAAGTTTTCCATTCAACTTGGCTAACTGGACTACGCCACCATCAGTAAATTTCTACACTATATATGGTCCTTTCCAATGTGTCTTGAATTTTCTTGGGAATTTCATGAATTTGCTGTCATATAGAAGCACAAGATCACCCTGCTGAAACTGCTTCTTCTTGATGTGTCTGTCATGCCAGGCTTTTTCTCGATATTTCTGTACTTGCTGCTGAAATCCTATAATAAATCATTCCTCTTCCAATTCTAATATCTTCGTCAGCCTTGCTGTCATCATAGCTGGGTCATCCATCATTGTAAAAGCAGATATTCTGAGGCTAGGAACAATGTACTCCATGGGCATGACTGCTTCTTGTCCATAAACCAACCTAAAAGGTGTGTGGCCTGTCAACTTCTTACAGGTATTTATTTAAGCCCAAAGTACGGCTTGAATTATAAGATCCCAGTCATTTCTGTTAGCATTGCAAACCTTCATCAGAGCATGTTCCAAAATTTTGTTAAAAGCTTCGACAGTTCCATTTGCTTGTGGATGATAGGCAGTACTCTTCTGGTGATAAACCTGAAATTCGACAGTTAGTACTTCAATAGTCTTATTTAGAAAATGTGAGCCCTGATCACTCATAAGAACTCTAGGGCACCCAAATCTGGACAAGATGTTATCAAAGATGAACTTCGCAGCTGTAGCAGCGCTACAGGTCTTGACTGGTTGAGCTTCGGCCCAGCGAGTAAGTTAATTAGTCGCTGTAATAATGTATCTCGCTCCTGACTTCCTCGCAGGGAGGTTGATAGGGCCAACAAAGTCAATAGCCCATTTGTAAAATGCTTGCAAGGTTACTTGCGGGGCTAGAGGCATCTCATCACTCCTAGATGGCTTGCCTATTCTTTGACAGATGTCGCAGCTGCGACAATATTCTTTTGCATCCTTGTGGATCATGGGCCAACACAACCCAGCTGTCAAAATATTCTGTGCTGTGGATTTCCCTGCATAATGTCCTCCCGCTACGCCAGAGTGTGCCTCAGCCAAAATCAGTGGATTTTCATGTTCCAAAACACATCTACGCAGTATTTCGTCGGGGCCCATTTTGTATAGCTTTCCTATGATTAGGGTGAAGTCTGCCGCGTGAACCACTAGCTGCTTCTTCTGCTGCGTGGTCATCTCGGCGGGTGGAAAACCTATGGACAAATACTGAACAATATCTTGGAAATATTCATCAACCATCTGGATAGAAAATAGCTGGGCATCAGGAAGAGCTTCGTCTAAACTGGTAGATTCTTCTCCTGACTTGAGCCTCGACAAGTGATCTGGTCCTAGGTTAAGTCGTCCTGGCTTAACAATGATCTCAAAATCATACTCCTGAAACAGAATCAACCACCTACATATCCTTCCACCTAGCACAGGCTTGTTAACCAAATACTTCAAAGCAGAATGGTTAGTGAACATCTTAAAGTGAGAACCTAGTAGATAATGTCGAAACTTTTGTAGTGCATATACCATAGCGAGGCCTTCGCGTTCTGTCGTGGTATAATTTTTCTCCATTGTGGAAAATTTTCTGCTTGCGAAAGAAATAGGGTGATCGATATTACCTTCGCCTGACTGAGCCAATATGATACCCAGAGCAATGGAGGATGCATCGACATGTACATGAAACTCCTTATTCTAGTCAAGGAATACTAGAATAGGGGCAGTCACCATCTTTTCCTTTAAGATATCTAAGCTTGCTTGGCACTCAGGTGTCCAGTCAAACTTAATATCTTTCTTCAACTGTTTTTCCATCGGAGCAGTGATCTGGGCATAGCCTTTGATGAATTTCCTATAATATCCAGTGTGACCAAGCGTGGTGAGAAGCTGTTTAATAGACTTCGGAGGTGGCAGGTTCACAATAATAGCTATCTTTGCAGGATCCATCATCAACCCTTGTTTACATACAATGTGGCCAAGCAGAATCCCAAAAGGTGCACAAAATATACACTTTTTCAAATTCAAGGAGATCTGGTACTGTCTGCACTTATCCAACATTAGTCTTAAACTAGTTATATGGTCCTTTACTAGCCCAAAGATGGTCCAATCATCAAAATACACCTCTAGGAATTTATGT
>LPNX011204861.1:48245-73245 GCA_001517045.1 Pseudotsuga menziesii
ATAGCAGGGACATTCTTCAAGCCAAAGGGCATAACTGTGTACTGAAAGGATCCCATCTCTGTAGCAAAGGTTGTCTTATGTCGATCCTCTGGATCAGTTTTGATCTGATGGTAACCTGAAAATCCATCAGTAAAAGAGTACACTTCTTGACCCCCGACATTGTCTAGTACTTCATCTGTAAAGGGAGTGGGGAAAGGATCATGTAGGCAAGCATCATTCAACTTCCTTAGATCAACACAGATTCGTATTTTGCCTTTAGTCTTCTTCTCTTGCACCACCATAGGAATGACCCACTCAGATTCTTCAATAGGCTCAATGATTCCTGTAGCAAGCATCTTATCCAGCTCCACCCTAAATTTTTCCTTATACTTGGGGTTCAACCTATACGGACGCTGCTTCACAGGCTTTGCATCAGGTTTCAATGGAATCCTTATCACACCGATGTCTCCAAGGATACCTTTCATCTCGGAGAAATTCATCGGAAACAGGTCCTGATACTCGTGGAGAAGTTGGGTCACTTTGCTTACCATCTCTTCATCCCAATAATCTCCAATGGTAGCATACTTGGGCTATTCTTCTGATCCAATGTTGATGGTCCACGTCTTCAGGGGCTGAGTCACTTTAGGGGATTCAATAGCAGGTCCGTGTACTTCGCAGTATCCTTCTGACTCAGGGATAGCAACACTGCGCAGATCATCATCCTCGTCAATTGCGAGGTTATAGCATTCCACTGCATGAGCTTCTTGTATTTTCCAATCAGGTCGATAATCTACTACTTTCTAGTCATCAAATACCTTCACATGGATCAACCTGATAGCTGCATCTAAAGCTGGGCAAACTTCATTAGTGGAAAAGGTAAGCACAAAACTATCAACAAGACAATCCCAACTTACAGTATCCCGGTGAAGTTCAGCCTCTGCGTACCAGTTCCGTGCTATTGGTTCCAGAGTGTGCACAAATCTATGTACCCATTCCTCTTGAGGTACATGCTTCCATGCATCATAACATTGTGCCAAATGTTTCTGGAAGCTAAATGTTCCATAAAACCTGCCTCGCACTTCCTGGGGCTGATCCATAAATCTCAGGCGAAGGAGCTTCTGATAGGCTCCCCAACTAGGAATGTTTTTTCTTGTGGGCATTCCACCATCTGGCTGCTGTGGCTCTGAATACTGAGTCTAAAATATCCATCTTCTGTGGGTCTGGTACCTGGGCTGAGAATTGAGCAATAAACTGTCCTAGATCTGACAAGCCATCATAAATAGGTAGGACACTTACCTCTGCACCAATCCATTTGAGAGATTTGGTAATCTAGGTGCATCTATGTCCATGTAGCTCGTGTAGTCTGTTTTGCGAATTCCCCAACTCATCATCTGAGTCCGACATACAGGAGCTACCACTCTCCCACTCCGTGAGGCCTTTGTTAGTAGGATCAACATGATATTCTCTCTTGGCTGTAATATTATAGATGTGCTCCAGATCGTCCTAATCTTCATCTCTGAGGGGTTCTGTGTACCTTTCTCCTTGCGAGGGGTCCAGTGGTACTATGAATCTCAAATATTTCCCTTTGAAGTTCATTTGTCGCTTCTTAAGGTTAATGACTGCAGCATTTTCCATTGCCTATTCAATGCCTAACAGAGCTGGATAGGGATTACTGTCATCCATGATCTCAATAACTTCAAAGTCTGCTAAAGTATTAACCCCATCAATATCTACTGGAATACTAGGGAACCTCCCTAGGGGCATAATCCTCTATTGATTGGCTAACTTCAACTGTATAGGGGACCAAGCAAGAGTAGGTTTTCCCATTTGTTCCCAGGTTTGCTTGGTTAGGATATTGACTTCCGATCCCAGGTCCAGAATGACATCAGTCATATCATACTCTCCTATTTGGGTGTTCAATCTCATTTCCCTACCAGTTCTTCTGATGCTATTAACAGTTTTTTCCCGGCCAGAGCTTTGCTGAGGTTCGCAGGAAGCAATATCTCTCTGCAATTCACTCAAAGCTTCCTGATTTCTCAAAAGTTTTAAGCAGCTCTGTAAAAAGGAGGACAATGTACTTAGTTTATCCGTCAAAGCTTCTTCCGGCTATGAGTGTGGCTGATGCAGTTGCATAGGTGCTACTACCATGCTAGGGCCATTGAAATCTCTCTTGGCTTCCATGAATGTCTCTTTTTCTCGTTGGAGATCGAAGGTTAGGGTTTTTTCTGGAGCCTTTCGAACCCACGCCTCAGGAGGCTGTGTCTCCGTACTCTGTAGGTGTGTCGTAGCTCCACTCTGCGTAACAAAATTAATGGCAGGGACCGGTCTCTGCTCGACAAAAATAAGTTGAATATTCTGGGTAGGGCCACTGTTTCTTTCCTGTATCTTAGCTATCAGTTGCGGACACTGCTCGATCACATGATCTACTGCGCGGAAATACCGACATGTCGTAGTTGGGTTTTGACAATCCTTAGCTAGATGCCCACCTTGGTTACAGTTGTAACACACAACCTAGACTTGGCCTCTACTGGCCATACCACCATGACCGCGACCGCCAAAAGCACCTCTATTGGAGGCACCACCACGGTAACCATAGCCATCATTGTTCTGTCCCTCATTCTGTACCCGGTAGGTGTCATAGGTGCGTTCTTTCATGAGGTCATAACTGCGACACTCATATTCATTATGTCCGACAGACTTACATAAGTTACAATAGGGGTTCTTAGGTCCTTGTCCATACCTTTTTAGCAGATAGCATTCCTTAGGTCGATGCTGACCGGTTACTCTGCAGAGCTCACAATATAGAACTTGCGGGGGAAATGGGTTTGGCGCACCAGTATTCAGGTAATTTATTACCGTAGGACATAGTTCCTTGTCGTGACCTTCTGTCCAACATTGAGTACACCAAACCTCTTCGCAGCCAATTTTTCTAGTCTTCATATCGTGGAGCTCCAGGGCCATGGTTGCCAACTGTGCTTGGATTTGAGCAATACCAGAATTATCTCCGACAGGGGCAGTCTCGAGGTTCATTATGATTTCTAGAGCCTCTTGCTGGTCATCGACCTTTTGTTGCATGAGAGGAGTTCTGATATGTGGTAACAATGTGGCAATGAACCATTCCTTATGCTGCACAGGTCCAATAGTAAAACTGACTTGGTCTAGTAGAACTTTGAACCTTTGGTCAAAGTCCCACACTGATTCGCCACGTCGCTGCTGAATCTCTTTCAATTCAGTGATACACTGCGACTCAGATTTGGGTTTCTTAAACTCTTTGATTATTGCTGCCTTGATATCATCTAAAGTAGGATTCTGCGTACTGGAGAATTTCATGAACCAGGTCAAAGCCCGGTCCCTGAAAGAAGTAATGAGCTACGCACTTTGTTCAGCTGGATCCGTAATGTTCTTAGCATTCCACACTGCTTCACATAAAAAACAGAATTGTTCTGGATCCTCTGATCCAGTTCCTTTGAAGACAGGGAGCCTAATATCATCGGTCAGATGGGCCATGGTAGATCTAGGGGGGACGAGAGGGGGGCAGGAAGTAGGTGGGGGGGGGGGGGGTTTACTGGAGTGGCCTGACCTGCTACAGGAATACTCGGACTAGGGGAGCTTTCGGATTGCGACGGGTTTTCCAGGGGACTAGGTCTGCACTGCGGGGTGACCGGAGGGTTTGCTTCAGGGTCAAAATCTGCAGGATTTACAGGGGGAGGTGCGATATCCTGACCCAAGGAATAGGATCCAAAATCTCGATTGTACCTTTTTCCACTTCGCAGCAAACCACTTTGCTCACCGAGGGTATTATCACTTGCAAACATATATTAGTACTACAAAATCTAATAGGCTGATTCAATCAACAATATTCCTTTTCAAGCCAATAGCAATTTTAATTCTATGACTAAATGAATTCAAAAAATTACCATAAGTATCCCAAAAACATACCTTTGTAAAAAGTCGCTTGCACTACGACACAGATCTTTGTTTTCTTGCGCAGCAAACTTTAGTTAAGTCTTGTTGAGCCAATCATCGATTTCCTTCACAGAGGGGCTCCAGATCATAGCCCTCGAGGTATGACGTAAACCCCTCTTTAGCAGATGCTGAGTTCAACCGGAAATGGAACCAATTTGTTGGGCAATAGGGCAGACCCGGGTTTATAACTTTTGCTTCGCACCAACAAAAGACCCACAGTGTTAGCCCTTTCGGCAACAACCTGCGAGCAGGTTGTAGTCTCACCCAAAACAGCTATGGGGTGCCACAGAATCATGTTTCTGCAATCAGAAGAGGGATATTACTGTACCTTTAGCCTTTAATAACTTTAATGAATTAACACAGAGCTTCGACATTCACATATATAACTTCGCAGATAGATAAGCAGACAATGAATTGCTTAACCCTTTACTGGGAATTCACAGCGAAGCTATTTGTTAGCAGCAATCTTACTTATCAGATTTATATATAATTATCAATGCATAAAAGAACATAACAACATAACACAAGAACCACAACACTAGATATAACATGGTTCACCCCCAATGTAGGGGTTACGTCCATAGAACTGCGTTTTATTCAACTTTCTATAAAATCACAGTTCTGATCTGCGCACTCAGCTGCAGATCCCTTCAAGTCCTTAAAGCCGCGCACATAGCTGCAGGCCTCTACGCACACAGCTGCAGATCTTCTTAATCTCTTACAAAAACCCTCTGCGCACACAGCTGCAGAGGTTGTCCACGCATATAGCTGGGACTTAACCTTTTCTTACAAAATAACCTTAGCTTCGCCTTAATTCTTCTTACATCATAAAACCTAACCTTTCTTCTTTACACAAGTGCTTATTTATATGGCACACTATTACAAAACCATGGTCTTAAACCATGGGTACCCCGAACCCTAAAACTTGGGCTTAAACCATGGGTTTATTACAACAGATGACTTTGACTCAACCTCGACACCCCTAAGACTGTTTTGAGTCAATACCTGTGGATTTACCCATCTTAAGGACCGTTAGGGTGCGCGTCCCAACAACCATTTTGCTGCAGGCTCGGTGAGGGTGCGTTGAAACATCCTTAAATGGATCAAATCATTCTGTAAGGAATTATAAGAGAACCAAAGGTGAAATGAAGTAACATGTTCACTAGGATCTTCTCCTAATTTGCCCTTGAATTTTGGAATGTCCAAGGGAAGCTTGGTAGGGACAGCTGGCCAAGCCGGGTCATGAGATACCAGATCGTTCGTTAGTCTAGAAAAGTTAGGTAAATTTAACGTTGTGAGGAAAGGGAGCCTAGGTTGAGTAGGTCGATTCCATGCTCCTTGATAGTTTTGATTCACATAAGACTGACTACTGTAACCACCATGGCCATGGCCATAGTATCCTCCTCCCGTTTGACCCATGTAGGGTGGCATGGAAGCATAGTAATGTGGTGTACCTTGACTATTTGGAGCTACAAAGCCATAATTTGGGGAGTAAGTGGGTTTTTGATACCCATACCCATAAGGTGAATAACTCTGTCCATGCTGTGGTGCATAATAATGTCCATGAGAAGCTCCATAAGATGTGCCATGGGATGTCCCATGAGAAACTCCATAAGTAGGAATATGAGGAACTCCTTATGATAGACCATAGGACATTCCAGAATTAGGAATATGACCTCTCGAGACAACATGAGGTACTTGAATCAGAGACACGACTACACGAGTAGTAGCAGTACGAACATGACTAGTAGCAACATTCTGGCCTGAAGGACCACGTGAATGAAGGGGAGGAATAGCATTCGAAGAACTAGGAATAAAGGATGTAGGGACATGTGAAGTGATATAAGTGGTATTCCCTATAGTCACTCGTCTTGGTTTCGGTATCCAAATAGGAATACTAACACCAGGTCTAGGATGAACATGTGATGTGGCCTCCACCGCTGGGATGGAGGGTGCAATGTGACTCATGTTCCTAAATCTCTTCGCACGAAAAGGAATAGGAGTGCCCCCAGGAATAGTGTTAGGTTCAAATTCCGATTCGGCATGCTGTACTGGATCATGTGTAGGGATACGGGACATGCCATAACTAGTGCTCACAGGTTCATGGTGAGTCTTGTCACCCAGAAACCAATACCGGTGACCTGTGAATGAGGGATAATACCTAGAGTGTGTAGGTATATCAGGTGAAGGATCATATGCAGGAGTAGGATCTTCTTCCCCAACCTCATGAGGTGGAGAAGACAACTCAAGAATTTCATTTTCATGATCTCCCATTATGTGTGAATCAATGTGAGAAGTAGTCTTCCTGGACTGTGTGTTTCTCTCTCCCAAAGGAGAAGGAGATGTAGAAGACGGAAGTCCTGCTAAATGACGAGAATGGTGAAGTGCCGCACCTGAATCCACAATGACTCAAAAAATGAAAAAGACTCTTCTAATTACGCAAACCCTAAGCAAGATAGCATGCATAGAGAATACACCTATATAATCTAAAGCCAATCATAAACAAGGGTAGGATATATGAGCTCCCGAATGAAACTGGTATGTATCGCCTAGGAGAGGCTTGAGGCTCCCATACACAACAAGTAGAGGTGGTAACCAATTATTGTGGCCCTTAGCTTCAATGGATATAGTGGATATGTTGTTCGACCCCAACCTGGCCGAGACACCTACATAATAACCCCTACAAAGTACCCCCTTGATAACCTAGGTAAGGCAACTAAGGTCACCTCAATATAATCAATGCTCAGGCGGATAGTCGCAGGCGGGATTGACCATATAGGCAGGGTAGAAAATCCCAAAACTCTCGAAATATTCCCCAGATATGAATACAATTCTAGAAATATCTCCGGTGCTACTCAGTTATGACTAGGGGTCATCCCAATCAATAACTGCTCACACTGCCTCATGCTTAACTCCCTTGTAAGAGAAGGATCCTGAGAAACACTAATTATACCAAGGAATTTCACACTCTCACCTGGATAGACACATACATGTTGTTTTTTAGTGGTCTTGGAGAATTTACTCACAATGAACTATTCCAAGACCCTAAAACCTAATCTTGTTGGTGTTGGGAACATCCTCCCTATAGTGTGGAACTTTACCCCCTATATGGTGGTGTATTACATATTATTGATGTAGTATTGGGTCTATTAGTTTTTATTGTACACCTATGTCTCCTATATATAGGAAGGATATATTCTCATGTTAGTAAGCATTGTATATTATCTCATCTTGGGTACACAATACATTGTTTAAGGAGTTTCCTATTGGGCCAGGAAAAGTGCATAAGGAAGAATCCACCGTGCAGGCACAAGAGGAAAAACGGATGCGCGACGAAGAAAAGAAACTTATTAGAGGAAATTTCAACTCAAAATGGGCCTTTTAACTTTTATTCAAATTCCATGTCATCATGTGTTAGCCAATGAAATTGATTTAAATTTGAAATACCGTATAGGTCTTAAACACTTTTTTAATATAAATTTGGGGATAGGTATCATAAAAAAAACTACTTTTTTTGTTTGTATTTTTGACATATCTCCCTGTGTTTTTACTCAAATTTCGATTGGGAGAGCTTGATGGATGTGAAATTAAATTCCACATCCAACGAGCTCTCCCAATCGAAATTTGAGTAAAAACACAGGGAGATATGTCAAAAATACAAACAAAAAAGTAGTTTTTTCTTTTCTTCCTCCAAAATTTAATAAATATTATTTTATTATTTTAACTATTATTTTATTAATTCATTTTAGGAGGCCCATTTTGAGTTGAAATTTCCTCTAATATGGTAAAGGAATAAGTGCGAGCACAGAGAAGAGGAAGTTGTTATGAGGAAAGGCATATCTGACTCGGTGGAATAGGCAGGTAGAAGAGTTAAAGCAGAATAGGTGAAAGTCAAGGAAGACTACAGAAGGATGAATCGACAGAAGATCAAGGACAATTTTGTGGCTAGTTATGACCTGTAAAGAAGACTGAAAGACGTTTCCGTAGCTAGTTAAGGCTGTGGTTAATGAAATACAAGACTTTTGCGGCCAGTTTGGCTTGTCATCAATGTAATCGCAGATATTTTGCAGCTACTTGATTCTGTAATAACTGAGTAGTACTCAGTCGACCCTGTGTGGTCTTGTAAATACTATAAGTAGAAGGAACCTACTCTGTATAAGGTTTAAATTCAGTATTGTTGATTAGTCAAGTTTGGTAAGTTAGAAACAGTCAGAAGAGTAGAAGTGTTGTTGACTCAGAAGAGGAGTTTGGTAGAAGTAGAAGGATGTTGAGTCGCAGATCTACAACTGAGTGCACAGATTGTTAGTAGAAGTAATATGTAGCTGAGCGTGCAAATAGTCAAGTAGAGGGGTTGATCTAGGCAGTGTGTAGATCAGTAAGAGTAGATAGAAGTAATCAAATAAAGAGCATGAGAGAAATAATATTGTGTTAGATATACATATCTTAAGAACATTCTGCAAGTCGCTGACTGCAAGGTGCTATATATATATTTCTCATGACAGATGAAGAGCACCTCGGTGGTTTTTCCCAAATGGTTTCCATGTTACTTCCCATGTTGAATGAATGAATGCTATCGTATATTGGATGTTATGTGAATGTTTGTTGCTTTATATTGTTACAGTTACTGTTGAATATATGTTGAAATATTACCAATCAGTGAATGAATGTTTGAGTGTTTAAAGCATTGTTGACATGTATGCATGATTTCATGGTTAAATTTGCTAAGTTATAATATAAGTCACACACTATTCATTATAAGTATGGAATCATCTGTGCTACACAATTGCACCAGTTGTTAAGTGGATAAGGACAAGGTTGTGTTGCGCTTCAGTTGTTGCACATAGTTGCACCTCCGTCGCATAGTAATAGAATCCATCCTCCTATATCTGTTGAGTGCCTTGGCTATGCACCAAGGGACTATAATCCCTCACAAACTGCAAAAACATGGTTCTGGAAGTTACATTAAGATATCTCGGGTGAGACTGTACTTGCCTCACGGGTGTTGACGACTAATATTTCTCTGTCAAGCTGATGTCTTGTGGTGTTTTTTGGTATTGTGTTGTTGTTGAACCATGGGTCAATACAAGAAGGAATATTAGGCCAAATAATGGTTCCGTTGTTGTGATCATTAATCATTTGAGTCAAGGGAAATGTTGTGGCATCTGACAAAGAAAAAAATAGAAGACTAGCTGGAGTCTAAGATGCTAGCATTTGCGCAAGGAGAGAGTGCAGGATCACGGTTGAGTGCAGAAAATTGGTTAGACCGATACATATATTATGACATTCATGAGATCTTCTTTGCAGAGTACCCTATTGTGTTGCATGAGTGCTTGTCAATATTGGCAACTAGGTAGACAAATTTCTAGAGAAGAGAAGTGGTTGAGTTGAATGATCAGTTGGTTCGCGAGATAACTAGTGTAAGTAACACCATATCTAGAGTTGTTGATTTTTGGGTCAATAGTATTTTGCAAGGGTACATTAATGAGTTTGTAGTAGAGACTATAACACCATATAGTGAGGCTGAAAGAAAATTTTTCCAAGGACTGTGAAGAAGGTATTTGTTGTCCATCAACACATGGATAAAGATGCTAGTTTATGAGAAGGGTATCTTATAGTTGAGTAGTTGAGCTGCATATCCAAGCAGAGGGGATATGTCACGCAAAAGCTACAGAGAAGATGGGAAATGGTAAGTTGAGATGTTCCCTGGAAGTACAGAACCTGAACTAGAAGTGAGATTCCTAAGGAGTGGAAGGAGATTCAGGTCTGGGAAGAGGAGAAAGACAAGTCCTATTTTGTTCAAAGAAAGTAAGCACAAACTTTAGTCGCAGTTGGATGAAGGGTCTTGCAATGAAGAGGAGAAATATAGCCTAATTTTAGAAGAGGTAGAATAATTTGAAGAATCTGTGGAGACACCAAGATCAGGGCATGACTACATTACACCCAGAGTATCACTAGAGGTAAGGTCTAGAACCTCATCTCCTGAAAGAGTTGTTAATACTGATAGTGCTAGTACTGCGACTAGCACATAGGAAGGTAAATATCCACTAGAGTATTCATTAGATAACCTCGATGCCAACTCAATGGCCAAGCATGATATTAGAATACCCACATTCAATGGGAATGGAGTAGAAGATCTAGAGCAAAATTGGTTCCTCTATGAAGCTGTTTGGATGGTTCACCTAGTTCATAACATGGACCTAAAGAAAGCACATATGATAATGAATCAAAGGGATCGCGGGCTGGGCTGGTTTATGAAGTCTTGCATAGTACCACGGGGAACGACATAGAAGACCCTTGAAGAAATATGACTCACAATGATTTGTGAGTTCATAAAACCTAAATCTGAGTCACAATGCATCATTGATATCAAAGAGATAAAACAATCATTGGCAGAGTCCGTATGGGACTTTGACCAACAGTTTAAAACTTTGATGACAAAAGTAAGTTTCTAGATGTTGGATTTGCAACATAAAGATCGGTTTACTGCTACAGAATTACCACACATCCGAGGCCCATTGATGCAACAAAATATTGAATCATAGACAAAAGCGCTAGAACTGGTGATGAAGATGGAAGCCTCGCTGATTGACGATGGTGTCGTAGGAATGGTGTAGATTCAGTTGTAGTTGGCTAATTTGATGATAAAACTTCAATATATCAAGAAGGGAAAGGAAGCCTAAGAATACTTATGGTGTACAAAATGTAGAATGGATGGACAATGGCAAGGATAGTTGTTCAACCTACATGAACTATATCTCATCGGGTGCGCCAAACCAATTGAGTTCCCATGGACTACCCTGGTTCCGCATGTTCCCGTATAGAGGACATCACGATGAGGAGTGTCTATACTTGAAAAATATTGTAAGTACCCCTGTTAACCCAAAAAATCCATTGCTAAGCACTCTATGACCTACACCACCCAAGGACATGACTTCATGACCCTGCACTAGAACCCCACACCCTCAAAATAGCCTAAGGATGAAGAAAAGGGCTTAAAAACCCCAAATACTCTCCTAGGAGCTAAAGCCCCCCAAAAGGGGATAAACCCTAAAAGGAGATAAAATTAGGGTGAAAGGGGCTAAAATCCCCAAAAAATGGCTAAAGCCCAGACCAAGGGCTTAAAACCCTAAAACTCCAAAAAAGCTATAAAAGGAGGGTGGGGGGTCACTCTCAAAAGACTTCTCCCTTGCATATTGTTATGCTTCCCATGGATGCCTTGAGACACCTTTGCCTCTCAAGCCACCCACACTCCCTCTCCTCCATTTCCATTGAGCCAAAGCTCCCCATCCAAGAGAGGCGCTTCCACAAGCTAGGGCATGGTGGCCCATTTCCACCAGAGAAGGTATAACTTGTCTTTCATGTCTTGTTTATTTGTTTTCTTTGCTTTCTAACCCTTGTTTCCATTTGTAGGTTTTATGTTTAACATTGTTTTACAGGTTTTATTGTAGCTTAGGATTTGTTTGCAGGTCTGTTGAGGCCTGGAAATTCGCAGGCGGCAACAGTAAGGGATTCTCCCCAATCAACGTTCCCAACTATCCCATTGACTGTTTGGTATAGGGAATCCATCTGGTTTTACGGTCCGGCTACCGTAGGTCAAAGTAACAAACAAGGGTTTTACCAGTTGCGGCCCGGTCCACCGGAATTTGTATTTTTTGACTTAAGAATGAAATGCAGATATCTAACTGAATGCAAGGTGGTGAAGGATGCAAGGAGCATTCACAAAGTGATGCGCAGGTTCTTACCTCTCGTCTTAGGCTCACCGTGCATCTGAAACACTCATGCAAAAATGAAATGACTACCTATCTAAATGCCTACCTCTCTATCTACCTATCCTATCCCCGGGGAGCCAACTTGTGATTAACATATATGAGTAATGTGGATGTGCACGTGTAATAAAAGCAATTACAACTAGCCGGCATTATATTTTACACACATGAACAGCGAAAGATATTTCACAACCAGATAGCTAACTGTTTATGACAAGCATACATTACTCATGGTAGAGATTTCATAAAATAAATCATAAATCATTAAACACAGACATAGGTCATAAGGTTAGAACGATCTCACGATTCATGGATACAATGCTGAAAAACAAAGTAGTTCATCTTTCGATTATCCATGTCAAAACATTTGAAATCCCACCAATCTTCTTTCAACAGGCAAACTGTAATTTTTATTGCAAAAGGAAGTAGTTCTTCTTACAACAACTTTCCAGTCTTACTGGGGAAAAAATCCCCTTTCTTCTCTACGTTTCCTACTTTTATACAAAAGCAGAAGTTGGTTGGGCTGCCAAAAGTGACCTTTGGGCCTCCCAACCCTTGGTTTTCCCAACGCTTCATTTTTCCCCAAAAACCTTTTACAAAATATTAAATTAATATAAAGTGGACCGGTCCTCTATGAAGAGGGTCCCGCTTGGCTTTCAAGGGATTTTTTCCATGCTGCTGCTTCAGCAGAGAGACTTTCAAACGAGCTAGGCTCTAAAAACTGGATGTTTAGCTCAAACTTCTCGGCCTGGTTTCTGATGGCATCCACCCTGGCTGTGTTTAATCGCACCTGGTCTTCCAAGAGCTGCACACTAACAGCTGTGTGACCTATCTCATTTTTCAGAAACTGGTCATCGATGGATTTGATGTGCTGTACCTTTGCTTCTTCATCCTGCTGTCCTTTCTGCAACATTTCTACAAAGGAATCATGATCTGGGAACTCATATAGCCTCTGCTCGGCTTCTACCTGGCATCGGTTGTAGGTAACTAGGGATCTCCTGAAGAATTCTGTGTAGGCTCCCTTTGTCTTCTTAACCGTTTTCTTGAAATCTTCTGTAGTATTGATAGCGAATTTTATCAAATCGTAGTCCCGTTTGAGGGCATGTTTATCCTTTGAGGGTAGTTCTGCTGGGACTTCCTCATTATTCTCCGCCCTTGCTATCCTTGTAGTCAGTATTTCGAGGATGTCTTAAGACCTGTCAACAAAATAAGAAGCGGTGTCCAAGATTTCGTCCAGTCGGCTATCAATCTAGAGGACCTGGCATCTCTCTTCTTCCAGAGCAGTCTGCAGGTGTATCCTTTTGGCTTTCTGAGCCAGGATATGTTCTTTCAATGGCTGTATATCGACCTGCTGCTCCTTATTTGTCTCCAATTCAGCAGTCAGAGAAGCTAGCTTATCCTTCAGCTCTTTGATGTATTCGGTATTAGACTCATAGATGATATTTTGCTGTGCCTCTAGGTCTTCCACTTTTTCCCGCAACTGTTCCTTCTCCTTTCTTAGATTTTGGACTTCTTGTTGTACATTTTCAAAATCCTCTTGTGCTGTCTCTTTGGCTTGCGCCTCTACCTGGAGGGCATGGATTTCACCCTTGGTGGATTCCATTTCCCTTAGCACATGCTCATACTTCCTTTTTAGTCTATTACCCTCAGTTCTTTCTTGCTTCAGCATGTCTTTTAGCTGAGCTGTGGTCTTCTTTGCCGACTCTAGCTCAATCATTATCTTGTTTACATTATCAGCGGAGGCATCAATCAGTGCAGCCACGGATATTATTGTAAGCATAGGGTCTTTGTCAGTCCCCAGCATGATTGCAGTATCTGTGACCATCTTCCCTGATAGATCTTTGGCTTCCACCTTCTTCTCTGTCCTCCTCATGATTCTTTTGGTGGCCCTGTCGTAATAGACAGTGCTAAAGTCAGGGACTTCTTGCCCTTTTTTCTGGACAAAGGGCACTAACTGGAGCGTAGGAGTTGAGAGAGTGATGGTAGTAGGTACTTGAAGGATTTGCACCTCAGGATTTTCCTCTTCCTGACTTTGCCCTGATGGGGTCTCCGAGGCTTGCTGCTGTGTCAACTTTATCTTCTCAGCCTCCTGCTCTCGAAGCTCTTCTTCTAGCTTCTTTTGTGCTTCTTCGGCTGCTTTCCTAGCAGCTTCTTCTGTTTCTCTGGCTGTGTCTTTTGCTAGTTTAGCTGATTCCTGGGCAACTTTCCTTTTCTCTTCTTCTCCCTTCTGCAACCACTCTGCAGCCTCATTTTCTAGCCTCTGAGCCTCTTCTCTTATCCTTTTGGTGACCTCTTCAGCCTTAGCCTGCTCAGATTTATCTTGCTCACTCCCTTTTCCACCCTTGGTGGGGTGCTTTGGTTTGAATCTTCTACTGAGGGATGTCATGTTTGGTGCACTCCTGAAAATAGATTCATCTCTATCAAAATGATGGGTGTACTCATAAAACACCTTGTGCTTCTTGCAATGCTCAGCCACTCTGCCATGAGTGTCATTGCGCCGGAAAGGCATTTCCCCAAAATGGAACCTCCCTATTTCCTTTATAAATTCTGGAGCTTGCTTCACATTGGTGAATCTACAGCTACCTAGCTTGAATGGTAGAGGGGGATATGCAGTTTTCTTGTGCTGGAACAAGAAATGGCCAACTCTGTCGACAAACACCTATTTAACCGCCTCTTTATGGATTATATAATCTGTTGCATACTTTGGCAGCAGATAAGGTGTCTTTGATCCTCCAAACATCATAAGGTACATACCATTCTCTGTTAAGAAATAATCACCATACTCCTCTATTACCTGGATAGCCTCTTCAGACATCCAGTCACATTCCTTTCGAAAGATAAGCGTGTGTAGTAGCATAATAAAATGCTCACAGATCTCTCGGTAATAACTGTGGTACTGATGAGCCCACAGTAGTTTGTAAGCTGCATATACTGGCATTCTTTCCCTATCCCAGACACACTTGAGCCCGGGGAAAGGCTGGTGGCATAGTATGTAGTCTATCAGAATGGAACTCATATAGAACTCTGATTTCTTTCGGGCTTCTCCTCCTCCCAAGGCTGCAGCTACACAAGAAGAGAGACTACTTGATACTAGGCTGGCCCAGTTAAAAATTGTTCCTTCTGTGGCCACATGGAACATAAGGGGTATCCACTCCAATTTGAAGAGTCTACCATTAGCTCTACCAAAGATCCGATTTAGCATCAGGGCTATAAACCTGTAAGGAGCTCTTAAGTTCCCTGTATCATAATCCTCAGTTGCTCTGTGTCTATAAAGCTTTCCTGGTAAGAGCATTCTTCTCAGGGTTTCCACTAAATCCATCCTGAGGTTATCTAACCAATCGTTTGACAAGAACACTTGAGGATCTGGCAGGCGGTAAGCTAATGCCACATATCCAGGGATAAGTGCAGCATAGCCCTGACCATCGACATTCGCTATAAGCATTGTGTTGTTGTTTGTGCGTGGTAGAATCCATCTCATTACATCAGAGCAAGGGAACAGCTCTGGTCTAGTAGCCACCTTCATGATGGCGGATTTCTGTATGTTGGCATAAATTGGCTCCTCTTCGAGACCTGTGTCTGGGACTTCCCTACGGGAAATCGGTCTGTATATCTCACCCCATTTATACTCAAGCTCAATACCAGAGATACACTGGGTGTCCTCATATATATATTCTGTCTGTGGGATGACCTCTATTGCTGTTTGTTCTTCAACCATAGGGGCCTTCTTTTTCTACCTTTTGGACATTGTAAATTCTTCCTGCAATGTAAAAACATTATGACATTTAAGCAGTTTGAATTTGTAAACATTGTGCAGCAGTTTATTCTTTCTCAAATGTATCATGGTTATTCAGACATAAGTCCTTCATTTTGAAGAATTAAACTAGTATGCAATATTGTGCAAATGTGCTATTATCCCATGCCCAGTATGGTAAGGTTCAACGCAACCAATACGTATAATTCCTTAAGACTATGGATGCATTATCTTATGATCTGAGCTATATGCAGCAAGCCTATCGATCATGCTTATGCCAGTGCTAAATCTACATTAATCTGCAACATTCCACTTTCCCCATGACAGCTATACAAACAAAACGTAATATTAAGTGCGATGTGCAACATTCAACAATTAATCTATTTCGTAGTAAATATAGCTAAGGCTCGTGCTATTCCAAATTTAACCATAAAACCAGTAGACACATAACGAACGATGCCTCATGTGACCTGCGGCGGGAAAGATACATTAGGTTGACTATACATTCTGCGAGGATCATTTTCACTTACTGTACAGGATGCTTCCACAAACACCCTCCCCGCCCCGCTTTCTACGCAATGAAAAGGCGACACCCCCTCTTCAAATGGCTAGAGATTTAGGCAGTTAATCACCATAGGGCTCCACGTGATTAAACGAGCAACATAGGCTGGGTTCGACCGTGGAAACCTTTAAAAACCTTATTCCTCCCTACTAATTGTAGGTCCGTCCCTCTGCCTCGTCAAGGCTGCGGAAAAAATGCGCAAGCGAAACGGCTAGGGTTCACAGGTTGGGAAAACACCACAAAAAATGATAGCCTACCAAACCCCCAAGGCAATGCCCCAAAACCTGACCCCCCCTGTCTATCATGGCCGTGCAGCGAGGTTTGGCGCAGATGGCATAACGGCTGTCTGCGCCTAACCCTTCAACCCTTGTGCGCGCGAGGCAACGATTGAAAAGGCGAAGAGCAAACGGCTTAAATGGTCAAAACGCTCCCCCCACCCAAGTTTAAGATAGAGACCACAAGCTTGAGTCCTAGCTGGACGAGGGAAAATGCCGGGGATTCCTAAACCATGGGAGAAAACCGATAACCGTTCAAACGCACTGGGAAAAAGACGAAATAAACCTACCTGGAAATCCGGCGAAACGAGCGAGCTAATGGCGGTTCGAATTCTACTCTTGCCACCTAGAAGCTGGTACAGCGATAGCAGGACCTTCACTCACTCCAAAGATCGACAGCTCAGCTCTATGCTCACCACGACAGTGCTCAAAAAAACAATACAAAACCCACACCGTCGCCCCATATATATTAAAAAACGCCACACGTGCGAGAGCTTTTAAATCGGGCGGGAAATGAAAACCGCGTCGGGCGGCTAATACCTCAGGCCCTCAGCAATGGCGGATGGTCCCCAGTACTTACTCACCCACAACGGCTAACTAGAACGTGTGAATGACAATCGGATGTCGGCGGATACCTTTATCGGATGACCAAGAATCCGAACTCCTCCGCAACGGTGAATCCTCAGAGCACGATGCCGCCCGCAACGGAGGAGTAAGTGGTGGCCAAGTGCTCCGATACGAAGTCGGGAGAAAATGAAACACACTTCATGGCGCAAAAGAAAGTCTAAGTACAAAGTGATCCGCAACGGCGGATGCTCGAAAAGGAGATTTGTCCGCAGCATCGGACGAGGGAGACTTCAAACCCGCCCGATGAAGAGTTAAAACTCGCGCGCAACGGTCGGAGCGAAAAGGAAAGTCTAAACCCGGAAAAGGCCCGCAACGTCGGAGGGTAGGATCAGAGATCCGCCTGCAATGATGAAGAGTCCAATGACTTACCTCCCGATTCAACAAGGTTTTGAAATATATGCAAAACGACGATGAACTCAATTAAGGATGGGATTCATTTAAGCATGAAATGAGAAAGAACCAATCGATTGACAGCAACCCAAAGTGCTGGAAGACGCTTCAAAATCCATAGGCCAAACATCAATAGGCTGAAATCAAGAAAAGAACTGACTAATTCAAAGTAAAGGAGGGTCCAAATTTTTTTAGAATTTTGGGAAATTGTTGCAGATGCAACAATTGGCGACTACCTGGCAAACCCCAGATCTCTGAATTAACTTTCTTTCTAAGCATAAAACTGTATGAATAAAACCGAAATCTTCTAGCTGTCTGCTTTCCTAAGCCAACCGGATTATGCATCAAATTACTTATAAGAAGCCCATTTTCTCGAGAAAAGGTAACATTAGTAGTGTTTCAGGTCTGAATAACTCTCTTGAGGCTAAATGGATGAGGTTTATTTGCCTGCCCTTTGGTGGTTACAGCTTAGACACCACAAGATTGTGACAGATAGTGAACAGTATTATCCTTTTGTTCCTCATTCCCATGCCAATTTGCACTTTTGATCCTTTAGAACTTTAGTTTGTTTGATATGAGTCCTCCTGTAGGCCTTTCTTACTGAAATTTCAATTCAGGATCCTCTATCCCATAGTGTCCTTTTGTGTGAATGATATATTTCATACTTCAATTCATGGATGGAGAGGATCTTGTGGCCATTTGGTACTTTATGCTTTAATATTAATGCTTTTTGAGCTTTGCTTTGATATGTCTGGTTTCTTTCAGGAGCTTTGACTCTTAATATCTTTTATCCTTTTCTTAATTTATGGCATGGGACCATTTGTATATGATAAACTGTTCCACCCTGCTTCCTTTCCGTGGGTCTTTTGCTGTCACTCCCTTGGGTATTTAAGATGTGAAATAAATGGAGCCTTGAAATAGTACTTCAGACCTTTTCCACTTCTGAGTTATTTACAGGGATTAAGTAAGACCTCAAATGAATTCTCTGCCAGTTAGGAAAGCAGTTACTAGAAGACATTCTATGCTTTTACACACAGTCTTTCACTCAAGATTTTAGTTAATAAAGAACCCTGATGCTCCCATTGCAACCAAAAGTTTGCCTCTTATTCAAATCAAAAGGAAACTAGCAAAGCTATAAACAAAACAGCAGCATAGCAAGAAATCAAAAGAAGGAAGACATCAAAGCATTAAAACAAGGAAACATCATAAGCAACAAAGCAATTTATTTATGTACAAAAGAAACAAAAGAAAAACAAAATTTTTTCCCATTCTTGAAAATTTATAAATCTAAAAACTGAGGAATGAGATGGATTTAGACATGGATTGCCTAACCATGGTCCAACTGTGCTGTTATTGAAATAGAACCCATATCCAAGATCCTGCAGTCATTTCTTTCAGCCTGAGGGAGTTGGAGGATCTAAGGCTAGGTATCCATCATAGGGCTAGCCTTTCTTGAAATGTGGTGTCTCAGCTTACACTCAGTCAGATAGTTTCCCAAAACAGAATCAACAGATTCATTTCCTTCTCCTAGATTAGTGACATTGTGCTTCATATATGGCTCTCTCAAAATCTTAATCATGTTTGGGCTACCCTTCTGAGGTAACCACAAGCGAGACCAGTCTGAAGCAAAATACCCATTTATTCATGCTGTCCAATCTCGGTTCAGGATCATTCCATAACCATCAGGGATGTCTGCTACTACGATGTCAACGTAATGACATGTCCTTTTATTTGCAGCTAATTGAATCAGAACGTCCTCCATTTCCCCTACTACTTTGACACTGGTTTCGTCAAGTTGAGTGACATCCCAAATAGTAGGTTTTAGCAGCCCATCAAGTTTTTTGCAAACTTCCAGGGGCATAACATTCATGGAAGATCCAGAATCCACCAAAAAATTATGCACCTTATGATTTAAAATCTCAAGAGTCACAAGGAAGGGTGGAGCACTGGTTTTCTTTGTCTTGATCAACTCAATCTTTTCTTCCACAGGTTGGTTTTTTGTGCGTAACTCCTCTTTAAGTTTACCAGCTTTTCCTCCCTCATCATCCTCCACTTGTTTGGCAATTTCAATGAGTGGCTCTATCTCCTGTTTACCAGGAATGTCTTTAGGTATTTCATCTTTAGCTTTCACCTCAGCCTGCCCCCTTACTTCCTCTTGCGAATCTTGAACCTTCGAGATTCTTGTATTTTTCTTAATGGCCAGGTTTTCAATTTCTGTGGTTGTAGGAGTATATTGAGACTCGAGAACGCCTTCTTTCGTGTTAAACAGCGAAATACCATTCCATGAAAACATATCATCATCGTCTGGTTTTACTATAATCTATTTCTCCTCTTCTTCCTCACCACTGTCCCTGGTCAAATCTGGGTCCAACAACTTATTCATCACCAATGTCATTGAGTGTAACCATTGAGGACATTTCTTCTCAGAATGAGGTTGTTGATGAAAGGTACAGAAATTATCCCCTCCTATTTCTGTTATGTTTATTGATGCCAAATTAGGAGGTGGGACTTGCCATTGGTCATCATCTTCCTTTTTTGGGTAGTGTGGCTTGGTGGTTTTCTGAATGTCCCTCTCCTTTTCCAGATCTACAATTCGGTTGGACATTTTCTGAAGCACTTTCATCATTTCATGGTAATTATGTGCTTGATCTTCTCTAGATTTAAATAGCAGTGGGCTTCTTCTTGCAGTGGTCTTCTCTTCAAATGAGTTAGGATAGTCCTCTATACTCTCAATTTCAGCTTCTACCCTCTCAGCCTCTTGATAGGTTTCTACCAGTGTAGGCTTGACTTTCATCTTGGAAAACATGGCCATCCCAGGTCCTAAGGCTGAGGTATAATACTCACTCAAGACTTTGTCTGAAGGTCTGTCCATATCAGAATTTTTTTTAAGTACAATGAAAATCTCTGAGTGAAACTATGTACCTTTTCATTCTTTTCTTTTCTTAACAAACCAAGCCCTTTCATCAATGAGGAGTGTGTCTTCTGAGTTGTGTATTTACTTCTGAAAACTCTTTCAAAGGTGTCCAAGTCAGGAATGGAGTTTGCAGGAAGACTGAAATACCAAGATGCTGCTGCTCCTTTCAGAGTGTGAGGGAACAACCTGCAGACCACATCTTCATACTCCCCAGCCCTTAGCCCTTCTAATGCTAGATAAAAGCTTTGAAGGTGATCATCTACAACAATATTTTCCACAGGGTCAAACTTGGGCAAGAGCTTGTCAAAGGCTTGAGGTAGGTTATGCAAAGGAGGTGTTAAGTTCAGAGGGGACCTAGCTCTCCATGTAGGCAAAGGATTGGGTTGATTACCGGCCATAAGCAAAGGTAAACGAATGGGATGCTGGGAAAAACAGCAGCGTAAACTGTGAATACTTGGGTTAGGTCGAAAGCTTCAAACATCTGCTGGTAGGATAGTCTCGGGAAATTAAGTTCCACGGCCATCCTTTTACTGGAGGCCCTCCTTCTAGCGCCAAAACTGTTGAGGCCTGGAAATTCGCAGGCGGCAAAAGTAAGGGATTCTCCCCAATCAACGTTCCCAACTAGCCCGTTGACTGTTTGGTATATGGAATCCATCCGGTTTTACAGTCCGGCTACCGTAGGTAAAAGTAACAAACAAGGGTTTTACCGGTTGTGGCCCGGTCCACCGGAATTTGTATTTTTTGACTTAAGAATGAAATGCAGATATCTAACTGAATGCAAGGTGGTGAAGGATGCAAGGAGCATTCACAAAGTGATGCGCAGGTTCTTACCTCTCGTCTTATGCTCACCATGCATCTGAAACACTCATGCAGAAATGAAATGACTACCTATCTAAATGCCTACCTCTCTATCTACCTATCCTATCCCCGGGGAGCCAACTTGTGATTAACATATATGAGTAATGTGGATGTGCACGCATAATAAAAGCAATTACAGATAGCTGGCATTATCTTTTACACACATGAACAACGAAAGATATTTCACAACCAGATAGCTAATTGTTTATGACAAGCATACATTACTCATGGTAGAGATTTCATAAAATAAATTAGAAATCATTAAACAAAGACATAGGTCATAAGGTTAGAATGATCTCACGATTCATGGATACAATGCTGAAAAACAAAGTAGTTCATCTTTTGATTATCCATGTCAAAACATTTGAAATCCCACCAATCTTCTTTCAACAGGCAAACTGTAATTTTTATTGCAAAAGGAAGTAGTTCTTCTTACAACAACTTTCCAGTCTTACTGGGGAAAAAATCCCCTTTCTTCTCTACGTTTCCTACTTTTATACAAAAGCAGAAGCTGGTTGGGCTGCCCAAAGTGACCTTTGGGCTTCCCAACCCTTGGTTTTCCCAACGCTTCATTTTTCCCCAAAAACCTTTTACAAAATATTAAATTAATATAAAGTGGACCGGTCCTCTATGAAGAGGGTCCTGCTTGGCTTTCAAGGGATTTTTTCCATGCTGCTGCTTCGGCAGCGAGACTTTCAAATGAGCTAGGCTCTAAAAACTGGATGTTTAGCTCAAACTTCTCGGCCTGGTTTCTGATGGCATCCACCCTGGCTGTGTTTAATCGCACCTGGTCTTCCAAGAGCTGCACACTAACAGCTGTGTGACCTATCTCATTTTTCAAAACCTGGTCATCGATGGCTTTGATGTGCTGTACCTTTGCTTCTTCATCCTGCTGTCCTTTCTGCAATATTTCTACAAATGAATCATGATCTGGGAACTCATATAGCCTCTGCTTGGCTTCTACCTGGCATCGGTTGTAGGTAACTAGCGCTCTCCTGAAGAGTTCTGTGCAGGCTCCCTTTGTCTTCTTAACCGTTTTCTTGAAATCTTCCGTAGTATTGATAGCGAATTCTATCAGATCGTAGTCCCGTTTGAGGGCATGTTTATCCTTTGAGGGTAGTTCTGCTGGGAATTCCTCATTATTCTCTGCCCTTGCTATCCTTGTAGTCAGTATTTCGAGGATGTCATGAGACCTATCAACAAAATAAGAAGCGGTGTCCAAGATTTCGTCCAGTCGGCTATCAATCTAGAGGACCTGGCATCTCCCTTCTTCCAGAGCAGTCTGCAGGTGTATCATTTTGGCTTTCTGAGCCAGGATATGTTCTTTCAATGGATGCAGATCGACCTGCTGCTCCTTAGTTGTCTCCAATTCAGCAGTCAGAGAAGCTAGCTTATCCTTCAGCTCTTTGATGTATTCGGTATTAGACTCATAGATGATATTTTGCTGTGCCTCTAGGTCTTCCACTTTTTCCCGCAACTGTTCCTTCTCCTTTCTCAGATTTTGGACTTCTTGTTGTACATTTTCAAAAGCCTCTTGTGCTGTCTCTTTGGCTTGCGCCTCTACTTGGAGGGCATGGATTTCACCCTTGGTGGATTCCATTTCCCTTAGCACATGCTCATACTTCCTTTTTAGTCTATTACCCTCAGTTCTTTCTTGCTTCAGCGTGTATTTTAGCTGAGCTGTGGTCTTCTTTGCCGACTCTAGCTCAATCATTATCTTTTTCACATTATCAGCGGAGGCATCAATCAGTGCAGCCCCGACTCTTATTGTAAGCATAGGGTCTTTGTCAGTCCCCAGCATGACTGCAGTATCTGTGACCATCTTCCCTGATAGATCTTTGGCTTCCACCTTCTTCTCTGTCCTCCTCATGATTCTTTTGGTGGCCCTGTTGTAATAGACAGTGCTGAAGTCAGGGACTTCTTCCCTTTTTTCTAGACGAAGGGCACTAGCTGGAGCGTAGGAGTTGAGAGAGTGATGGTAGTAGGTACTTGAAGGATTTGCACCTCAAGATTTTCCTCTTCCTGACTTTGCCTTGATGGGGTCTCCGAGGCTTACTGCTGTGTCAACTTTATCTTCTCAGCCTCGTGCTCTCGAAGCTATTCTTCTAGCTTCTTTTGTGCTTCTTCGGCTGCTTGCCTAGCAGCTTCTTCTGTTTCTCTGGCTGCGTCTTTTTCTAGTTCACCTGCTTCCTAGGCAGCTTTCCTTTTCTCTTATTCTCCCTTCTGCAGCCACTCTGCAGCCTCATTTTCCAGCCTCTGAGCCTCCTCTCTTATCCTTTTGGTGACCTCTTCAGCGTTAGCCTGCTCAGCTTTATCTTGCTCACTCCCTTTTCCACCCTTGGTGGGGTGCTTTGGTTTGAATCTTCTACTGAGGGCCGTCATGTTTGGTGCACTCCTGAAAACAGATTCATCTCTATCAGAATGATGGGTGTACTCATAAAACACCTTGTGCTTCTTGCAATGCTCAGCCACTCTGCCATGAGTGTCATTACGCCGGAAAGGCATTTCCCCAAAATGGAACCTCCCTAGTTCCTCTATAAATTTTGGAGCTTGCTTCACATTGGTGAATCTACAGCTACCCAGCTTGAATGGTAGAGGGGGATATGCAGTTTTCTTGTGCTGGAACAAGAAATGGCCAACTCTGTCGATAAACACCTGTCTAACCGCCTCTTTATGGATTATATAATCTATTGCATACTTTGGCAGCAGATAAGGTGTCTTTGATCCTCCAAACATCCTAAGGTACATACCATTCTCTGTCAAGAAATAATCACCATACTCCTCTATTACCTGCATAGCCTCTTCAGACATGCAGTCACATTCCTTTCAGAAGATAAGCGTGTTTAGTGGCATAATAAAATGCTCACAGATATCTCGGTAATAACTGTGGTACTGATGAGGCCACAGTAGTTTGTAAGCTGCATATACTGGCATTCTTTCCCTATCCCAGACACACTTGAGCCTGGGGAAAGGCTGGTGGCATAGTATGCAGTCTATCAGAATGGAACTCATATAGAACTCTGATTTCTTTCGGGCTTCTCCTCCTCCCAAGGCTGCAGCTACACAAGAAGAGAGTCTACTTGATACTAGGCTGGACCAGTTAAAAATTGTTCCTTCTGTGGCCACATGGAACATAAGGGGTATCCACTCCAATTTGAAGAGTCTACCGTTAGCTCTATCAAAGATCCGATTTAGCATCAGGGCTATAAACCTGTAAGGAGCTCTTAAGCTCGCTGTATCATAATCCTCAGTTTCTCTATGTCTATAAAGCTTTCCTGGTAAGAGCATTCTTCTCAGGGTTTCCACTAAATCCATCCTGAGGTTATCTAACGAATCGTTTGACAGGAACACTTGAGGCTCTGGAAGGCGGTAAGCTAATGCCACATATCCAGGGCTAAATGTAGCATTTCCCTGACCATCGACATTCGCCATAAGCATTGTGTTGTTGTTTGTGCATGGCAGAATCCATCTCATTACATCAGAGCAAGGGAACAACTCTGGTCTAGTAGCCACCTTCATGATGGCGGATTTCTCTATGTTGGCATAAATTGGCTCCTCTTCGAGACCTGTGTCTGGGACTTCCCTACGGGAAATTAGTCTGTATATCTCACCCCATCTATACTCAGGCTCAATACCAGAGATACACTGGGTGTCCTCATATATATATTCTGTCTGTGGGACGACCTCTATTGTTGTTTGTTCTTCGACCATAGGGGCCTTCTTTTTCTGCCTTTTGGACATTGTAAATTCTTCCTGCAATGTAAAAACATTATGACATTTAAGCAGTTTGAATTTGTGAACATTGTGCAATAGTTTATTCTTTCTCAAATGTATCATGGTTATTCAGACATAAGTCCTTCAGTTTAAAGAATTGAACTAGTATGCAATATTGTGCAAATGTGCTATTATCCC
>LPNX011204861.1:73417-135240 GCA_001517045.1 Pseudotsuga menziesii
TAGGATGCTTCCATAAACACACTACCCGCCTCGCTTTCTACGCAATGAAAAGGCAACACCCCCTCTTCAAACGGCTAGAGCTTTAGGCAGTTAAGCACCATAGGGCTCTGCGTGATGAAACGAACAACAGAGGCTGGGTTCGACCGTGAAAACCTTTAAAAACCTTATTCCTCCCTACCAACTGTAGGTCTGGCCCTCTGCCTCGTTAAG
This sequence comes from Pseudotsuga menziesii, assembly GCA_001517045.1. NCBI lineage: Eukaryota > Viridiplantae > Streptophyta > Pinopsida > Pinales > Pinaceae > Pseudotsuga > Pseudotsuga menziesii. The sequence continues at coordinate 73,628 of LPNX011204861.1, forward strand.
GCTACGGAAAAAATGCGCAAGTGAAATGGCTAGGGTTCATAAGTTGGGAAAACACCACGAAAAATGATAGCCTACCAAATCCCCAAGGAAATGCCCCAAAACCTTACCCCCCCTGTCTATCATGGCCGTGTAGCGAGGTTTGGTACAGACGGCGTAACGGTCATCTGCGCCTAACCCTTCAACCCTTGTGCGTGCGAGGCAGCGACTGAAAAGGCGAAGAGCAAACGGCTTAAATGGTCAAAACGCTCTCCCCACCCAAGGTTAAGATAGAGACCACAAGCTTGAGTCCTAGCTGGACGAGGGAAAATGTCGGGGATTCCTAAAGCATGGGAGAAAACCGATAACCGTTCAAACACACTGGGAAAAAGACGAAATAAACCTACCTGGCAATCCGGCGAAACGAGTGAGCTGATGGCAGTTGGAATTCTACTCTTGCCACCTAGAAGCTGGTACAGCGACAGCAGGACCTTCACTCACTCCAAAGATCGATAGCTCAGCGCTATGCTCACCGCGACAGTGCTAAAAAAAACAATACAAAACCCACACCGTCGCCCCATATATATTAAAAAATGCCACATGTGCGAGAGCATTTAAATCGAGCGGGAAATGAAAACTACGTCGGGCGGATAATACCTCAGGCCCTCCGTAATGGCGGATTGTCCCCAGTACTTACTCACCCACAACGACTAACTAGAACGCGCGAACAACAATCGGGCGTCGGCGGATACCTTGATCGGATGACCAAGAATCCGAACTCCTCCGCAATGGCGAATCCTCAGAACATGATGCCACCGGAAACGGAGGAGTAAGTTGTGGCCAAGTGCTCCAATACGAAGCTGGGAGAAAATGAAACACACTTCGGGGCGCAAAAGAAAGTCTAAGTACAAAGTGATTCGCAACGGCAGACGCTCGAAAAGGAGATTTGTCCGCAGCATCGGACGAGGGAGACTTCAAACCCACCCGATGAAGAATTAAAACTTGCACGCAACGGTCAGAGCGAAAAGGAAAGTCTAAACCTGGAAAAGGCCCGCAACGTTGGAGGGTAGGATCAGAGATCCGCCCACAACGGCGAAGAGTCCAATGACTTACCTCCCGATTCAACAAGGTTTTGAAAGATATGCAAAACGACGATGAACTCAATTAAGGATGGGATTCGTTTAAGTATGAAATGAGAAAGAACCAATCTATTGACAACAACCCAAAGTGCTGGAAGACGCATCAAAATCCATAGGCCAAACATCAATAGGCTGAAATCAAGAAAAGAACTGACTAATTCAAAGTAAAGGAGGGTCCAAATTTTTTTAGAATTTTGGGAAATTGTTGCAGATGCAATAAGGTCTTTGGACGCGGAACCCTAACTTGTGTTTGTAGAGGGGTTCACCATTGCTTCTCTCTTCTTTCTATTTGTAGCTTAGTTTACAGTCCATTTACATTACGTTTTTATTTTTAGCATTTACCCACTAGCAGGAACCTACCCTTCTATCCTATAGACAGAAGGGAGCCATTCCTGCCCTTGTAGCAAGGAGAAATCCCTACTATAGAACTAGCGACCATACCAGGTCAATCCCACAGGATCCCTGGTCCAAGTTTTTAATTATCAAGTTTTTTAATTTTTTGCCCTAGTTTTCAAAAATTTTCTGTTAAATCCACTTTAAATTCAGTTTATTTTCTGTTTTCAGTACCGTCGAAGCCTCTACTAGGAAAAACCGAGTCAGATTGGCCACAACACAAGTTACTATCGGCCATATCTGATCCTTCCTCACAAAAAACCCCAAATCTAGGGCAGGGCACTGTTATTAGGGCCAAAAGTGAGGTGAGGGCGCACTTAATGGGAAAAAATGTGTTCCCAGGGTGTACTTAATCCCTTGATAAGTGTGACTTCAACCCAAAAACTCAGTCCACAATTGTTTTTGCATTCTGTCCGACCCCCTTGCCTATTTCTAAAAAAATCTTGCGGCCCCCTCACCAGATTTTATCAGAAATGTGCGGCCTGTCAAACAGAACTTCAATTTCAGTTTAATAACAATTAAATTTTAGTTTTATAGGACTGTCAATGTAGCTCATCCACCTCTATCCAGCACTGTAATTCAATTTTAGTTTCTGTTTTCATTTCATGCAATTTCTTTAAAAAACAATGTGTAAATGCCAAGTACATATTAATGGCCTAATCAAATGAACCTAGCCTAACTAAAATCAACATAAAATAACTGTCTTACTTCCCCTTCCTCCCCTACCTAGTCATCACCGTCCGGGGTATTCTGGGATATAATGAAGGGTAAGCTCATATAGATCTAGGCACTCCACTATATTGTTCCAAACCATTAAAACCAGATGACCTGGAAGGTAAAGGGGGTAGAGAAGGAGGGATTCTCATGACGCTAAGCGTCCTCCTTGTTGACCAACCTTGCATCCAGGAGGTGACCTAAGGATCTATAGATGGGCTTAGTCCCATTGTGTTGAGAGCCCAACACCTTCTCTTGGTTGAAGAGGAATATCAGTGCGAGGTAGTCATATAGTTAGGCCATCAAACATTCAGGGTTAACAACTTTATTTGTTCGCAATTTTTGATTATTCAATGCTTGCATACACAAACACAAAGACATGAACTCTACCATGATGAATTCATAAACCATTTGCAGCAACCAAATACCAGAAAAACAAACAAACAAATACACCATACCAACTAATTAACCCAACTGAGTTCATGACACTGAGTAAGCCTTAAAATTTACCAATTTACACTAAGTACAACCAATCTGCAGTAATTGAGGACATAAGTCCCTGACTGCTTCAACTATGGGAAGTACTTGGGCTTTTCCCAGAAACTCAGTGTGAGGAGTACCACAGGAACCCCAAAGTAGCTAGCCGCTAAGAGGAATTGCCAAGCGAAACAGGCAATGACCCCTTCCGATTGAGTAGAAACACCTATGAGGAAAAATCCAAGCATTGTCTTCTGGCAGTCTTGGTGGTTGAGTGACCACCTGTAGCCAATAGGAAGCCACTGAAATCGAGGTCCAAACATAATTCCCACCAGTTTTAGACATAAAATCTAACACAATTGATCCTCAACACTCTACCTCACACCTAAGAGGTGAACCACCACCATTTGGAACACTCAATTGACACCGTTGAAGCCACTCTCAGCAATATCCAACACCATCAGAAGGCCACACAGCTTATGATTATGATTCAGACCCATACCAGTTTGAACCAGACCTCCATACTGCACCATCAAGCCCCACGGCTAGTGGAAATCCAGATCCATTTTCTGGCATAACCATAGCAAGTGGACCCATGTCCACATCACAACCTGGTAAGTGGCCCAGGCACAATCATGTATATTGTCATTAGTCAGCTGCCACCACCTATAGTGACCAACCAAGCTGGCCCACTAACAACACACGAGGGCAGTGGCCCTTCCACACACACTGCTCCTCCTGCCACATAGGGGGGCAGTGGACTGTCCACTTACGTTTCCCCTACTACCATACATGGGGGAAACGTCCCCACCACTCATACCATCCCACCCACAAAAATTGGGGGCATTGGCCCATCTGCAATGGTGGCACCGCAAGCACCCCCAGCTATGCAGATGCATTATGCACCTGCAAACCCCACCACCATCGCAGCCCCATCCCACATCAACCTGGGGTCAAATTTTCCATTCATGGCTCATCTTAACTTGCCCGACTTGGACAAATTAACAAATGACCCCATTCGCCATCAAGCCTTTTGGCCTCCAATGCCAACTAAGATTCCATTAGACATCCCCAAGTTTGAAGGAAAAGCAGGGGAATGTCCCCAAAACCACATAATGACATTCCATCTATTTTGCTAATCCAAAAGAATCATAGATGATTCCATCAGGCTGGGGCTATTCCAACGCACCCTCACAGGTGCTGCGACCAAGTGGTACATTGAGCTACCACAAGCCAAATACCCGGACTTCAACTCCCTAGCCTTCATGTTCCTCTAGTATTTATAACTCCCCATCAGATATGATGAAGGGGTGGGGATCCTATTATCTTGTCATAACAACACTGGCACTCATATCACTGACCATATCCATGAGTGGCGGTGATGTCATAGCCTATGCAAAATCCAACTTGACGACAGGATCTTCTTGGATTGGTTCCTTAAGACCTTTCTCCCACCCATAGTAAAGGACGCTGCATCTGAATGTCCCCAATCCAAAAAGAGGCCATATTAAAGGCCCAACAGTTTGAACTTATCTATGCTCAGTCTGGATACCTATACACCATCATTCCAGATGCCCCCCATCTGAGTATCTCATACAGTGATGCACTGGGGGCATCCCATGTTGCGAACGTCATCATAGGATCGGTCTCCCAACAACCACAGCCTTGACCGACATCACCTGCCATTACACCACAACCAAGCAACACTGCTAATGTTGCTTACCAAAACCAATCCTCAGACTATGCAAGAATGATGTCCCAATCTGGAGCAACAACTTCCTTCGCACAACCTATGCCACTGCAGCAGGCTCAGTCCATGGCTTGGCCAACACAATAGTATGTGGGGAAAATGCCTACATTTGTGGCACCGCCACCCCCACAAATATATTATGCACCACTAGTGCAACCAGTTCAATCCCCCGCCCCCGCTACACCTGCCCCGTTGGGACAAGTGTTCGCACAACAAAACCGTCCCAACCAGCCTGCCCCCAACAATCAACAAGGGAAAGCTAGGAATAACCGGCCCCACAACCAAGGAAATAACCAACCGCAGGGAGGCAGTCAACAACCGAACCCTCCCAACAATGTCGCAACAAACCAACCATCCCCAAATACCCCACGATAGAATGCACCAAGGTGCAACGCCCCGTTGTGCACAAACCAACCGTGCACACTCTATGATGTTTATGGGCACTACACATTTGAGTGTCCCTTCATGGATCAAGTGAATCAGGCCATTCAAAATGAGGTCCAATAGGCCACCAATGCTGCTAATCAATCCCAACCCAACTTGGCACCACAAGGACCTCCCCCCATGGTGCTTCAAAACCCACTACTAGTCCAAGGATTGGTGGCAACCGCTCCCCCTCCCCAACCCAATCCCAATGCTTCGGGGGCACCTCCCATGGCCGAAACAAGTGTTCATCACCTGCTAGCCATGACGACTGAAGAGGTCAACTTGCAAACTAGACGAAATTAGTACGCTACCACCATCGAACCCACTGATGTAACGTCCTCAACCCTCTGACCGACGAAGAGGATGCTACCATGCTATTTATGATCCAGGCAACTAGACCCATGAACATGTGCATTCATAAAAATTGAAATGCTTGAACATAAAACATGCTAAGATGTATAATCATTCACATACACAGCAGAAGCAAACATACATTCATTCATTCAACATGTTCATCATAATTTATTAACAGTAAATATAATTACAGAAGTAAAATAGACAAGATTACTTATCTTATAAAGAAATCGTCCCACAACTAGCTACGTCTCTGTAATGTTCCACCCAACCATAGGCCATCATTCTCCTTAATCTCTCAGTGATGCTGCCACCCCCGAGCTGGGCATGATTCTCCAAGGAATAAGGAACAAGCAGGCTTCCACATAGCCAAGGATACACAAAACACAGCCAAGACAACACAGTTGGGTTTATCAGGCCATCCAGGAGTTGGGAAAGGCTAAATGCTAAGCTGGTGAGCTCATTATAGAGCTAGGGACACCTACACCAGAGCTATCCTAACTTCTAAGACACCCACACACACCCAAGACAAGGAATCAGTGCCTTCTCTGCTATACAGTCCCTCAGGCCCTGACTTCCCTTCCAGTGCTATTCATGGGTTGTGGAGAAGAAAGCAAACCCTCTAGCTCTGTCTGTGTGGTTCGCAAACACACCAGGTTTATCAAGCAAACCAACCCCTAATCCCTACTCTAACACAGTCTGATGACCAACCACTACATACACGCAGTCAAACAAGCGATGCACAGCTTGGATAGGGAAAACAATTCCTGAGCCGTTCTTGGCCCTATCATGGCCAAAATGACTCCAAAAAAACCTACAACAGCCCCAAAACGTAAACGCAGACATAGCCAACCAATGTGGGAAAACAAGAGCCCGTTCTCAACAATGAAGCCACCGGGGAAAATTACACAGTCCGAAGATGGAAGAGGAAATCCAGGTTCTCAATTGGGCAGGGGAAAAACATATACACATGCCATAAATCGATAAGGAAAACATACACACAACAGAAAAACATGAATGGCCCTTCACAGGGAAATTGTGGCTGACAGAACACGACTCCCAGCTCATTGCGTGAGTAAAAACCAGGAAGAATCCTGTGCATGAGAATGAGCAAGAAAATGGAGTATGGTGGTTGTCTCCCTGCGTGAGGAAAATGATAGTGAATCCCAATCGGTGTGTGAGGATGAGCAAGAATGGAGTGAATCCCATAATGGTTTTCCTACCTACGTGAAGATGGAAAGTCTACTGGTGGAGTGGGCATGTGGGAAAGGACTGACAGTACTGTCACCCACCACTTCCTAGTAATAACTTCCCTCAACTAACATCAACAGTTGTAAATGGGTGGTTGACACATGGCATTTTTTCCCATTGGTTCAAGGTTTAACAATTCCCCCCCTTATCCTTAGGAAAATCACACCCTTTTCAATATGGTTGTAGTGACATATCTGGTTGGGGTTCATTTAATTAAAAAAAAATGCATATTTACATGATGCCAAAATTAATATGTGATGTATCTCACGATATACCATCAACAACAATTCCAATCGCCTAAACATAACACAACCAAATCGATGGTGGGGCCTTTGCCTTTAGCTTCACACCATGATTCATTACAATATACACATCACATGTATTTAATGCAAATGGGGTCAAAACCGGGGTGTTACATTTCCCTCCCCCTTCGATAGCACTTTCCTCAGTGCTTTACAAAATTTGAACAAAAATGCTGCACTGGTATCGTTGCAATGTTCCACAGAATTGAACAAAAATGGATGTGCCAATCGTATGGCATCCTCCAGCTCCCACATAGCCTCTTTAGGATCGTAGTGCTCCCATTGCACCTTTACTCACCCTATGGCTCGGTTCTAGAGCATTGTGACCTTCCTGTCAAGGATGCACATTGGCTCGGTTCGAAACTCTCCCTCAGGTTCCACCTGAATCACATCCCATATTATCACATGGTTAAGATCATGTACATATCTCTTAAGCAAAGAAATATGAAAAACATTATGATCTCTAGTGCTAGCAAGCAATGGAAGTCTATATGCAACTAGCCCTATTCTTTCAAGCACTTCAAACGACCCACAATATCTAGGTGACAACTTGGCACAACTTCCTAGCATCAAGGAACTCTTCTTTTCCCTCACTCTAAGGTAAACATGATCCCCAACTCATAACTCCCTGTTCACCCTATGCTTATTTGCATAGCTTTTCTGTCTGTCATGTGCTACTTTTAGATTTTTCCTGATCTTTACGACCTCTTGCTCCATTTCCTTGAGCAATTCTGGCCCAAGCACAACCCTGTTCACTAGGTTCTCCCAAGTCACTGGTGTCCTACACCGTCTTCCATACAAAGCTTCATACGAACTCATCCCCAAGGATGCCTGCTGTCCATTGTTGTAAGCAAACTCTACCAAGTGTAAGTAATCCTCCCACTTGGTTGGTTTGTCCATCATGTACATGTGAAGCATGTCCTCGAGCACTTGATTAACTCAGTCTTCCCATCTGTCTGAGGATGGTATGCAGTGCTAAAGTTTAGCTTTGTACCCAAATCTACAAATAACCCCTTCCAAAAATTGGAAGTGAACTTGACATCTCTATCAGAGACTATTTCCTTAGGCAATCCATGCAATTTGAAAATCTCCTTCATGAAGATCTTTACAATGTCATCAGTCTTATGCGTAGACTTCACTGGTATAAAATGTGCTACCTTTGTCAACTTGTCTACCACAACCATGATGGAATCATGTTGTCTCCAAGTCATCGGCAATCCTGTAATAAAATCCATGGAAATAACTTTCCATTTCCATTCTGGAACTGGCAAAGGCTGCAACAAGCATGCTGGATGTTGATGCTCAACCTTTACCTATTGACATTTCATGCACCTGGAAATGTATTCAGCCATGTCCTTTTTCATTCCTGGCCAGAAGTACTACTTTCTGGATGTAGCAATTGTCTTTTGGTATCCTGGGTGATCGAAATACGGAGCTTGATGGATTTCATCCATAACAACTCTCCTCAAATATGCTACATTTGAAATATAAATTATACCTCTATAAGTAATAAGTTTATCTTCTTCAAATTTATATCCCTCATACCTCTTCTTAAGACTTTTCTACTGTAATTTCTCTTTTACCTGCTCATACAATTCATCTCTAACAGCAGACTAACAATCTGTTGCCTCAAATCTGATTGGCAAATACTAAGGGATGCCACATGCATTTCCTGTGCCTTCCTATTGAGTGCATCAGCTACCTTATTCTCTTTTCCCTTTATGTGCTTGATTTCAAAATCGAACTCACATAAAAATTCCAGCCATCTCACTTGCCTAGCATTCAGAGAAGGCTGATCAAACAAATACTTCAGACCACAATGGTCTGTCCTGAGCTCGAATCTTCTACCCATCAAGTAATATCTCCACATCTTGAGGGCATGTACTATGGCTGCAAGATCTAGATCATGAGTGGCATAGTTCTTCTCATGCTCCTTCATCTTTGTCGACTCATAACATAGTACGTGGTTGTCTTGCATAAGGACTCCTCCAAGCCCTTGTCCGCATGCATCAGTACACACCACAAAATCTTTCTCTGGGTCTGCAACTTTCAATACGGGTGCACTGGTGAGAATATTCTTCAACCGATGGAAACTTTCTTCACACCTCAATGTCCATTTGAACTTTATTCCCTTCTTTTGCAAAGAAGTGATGGCATGTGCAACTTTAGAAAATCCTTCAATGAATCTCCTGTGGCATCCTGCAAGTCCCATAAAAGATCTTACATCTGTCACATTTCTTGGAGTAGGCCAATTCATAATGACTTCAACTTTTTTCAGGGTCTATAGATATACCCTCCTCAAAGATAATGTGACCCAAATACTGAATTATATCTCTATAGAAGTCACACTTGCTCAGTTTTGCATACAACTGGTGCTCCCTGAGCAATTGCAATGTCAATCTCAAATGCTCTTCATGCTCTTTCTCATTCTTAGAATAAACAAGAATGTCATCAAGGAAAACAAGAACAAACTTGTCCAAATATCTGCTGAAGACACTATTCATAGCGGCACATAAATGTAGCTGGTGCATTTGTGAGACCAAATGGTACCACTACAAACTCATAATGTCCATACCTTGTCCTGAAGGTTGTCTTATGAATGTCTTCATCCTTGATTCTCACCTGATGGTAACTAGACCTCAAGTCAATCTTGGAAAATACCTTTGCTCCTCTCATTTTATAAAAGAGGTCATCAGTCCTAGGCAAATGATATTTATTCTTCACAGTAACCTTGTTCAATTGTCTATAATCTATACACAATCTGAGTGTACCATCTTTCTTCTTTACAAACAAAACTGGTGCTCCCCAAGGAGACACACTCAACTAGATATACTTCTTTTCCAACAACTCTTGCAGTTGCATCTTCAAGTCTAGAATATCTAGTGTACTCATCCTGTAGGGTGTCTTGGACACTAGTGCTGCTCTTGGCACAAGTTCAATTGTGAAATCAATGTCCCTCTTTGGAGGAAGCCCTGGAATCTCATCAGGAAACACATCTTTGAATTCCTGTAACACCTGATAGTCCTCCAACCTTAGAGTTTCATCCTCTGATGCCTCCAAAATATGGGCTGCATAAAACTAGAAACCCTTCCTACAAAACTTCTTCAATTGCGTTGCTGAAATCTGCCTTACTAAAATCACCTTTGGAATGCCTTTCACAACTATTGGGTTCCCTTCTTTATCCATGCATTCAAAAGTCTTATTGTAACAGTCAAGCTTTGCTCTATGAGCTTCCAACCAATCCATTCCAATGAGAACATCATAGGAACCAACCGGTAGAACATTAAGATCTACACACGTGACCAACCCATTCATGACCAAAGGACATTTCTCTACCACTTCACTGACCTTTCTCTTAGTTCAAGTGGCTAGCTGAACTAACCAAGATTTCCTATGCTTTACTTTCTTAAAAGCACAAATCTCCACTACTCTAGGAGTAATGTAATTGTGCGTAGAACCAGGGTCAATCAAATAGAAATAGATTTCTCAACAATCTTACCTGGAACTTCAACCACCATTGACTGGTGATTTGCCTGGTGGTCCTCCAGTGCTGCATAAATCCTAGGGACTGCCCTTGCTATTTGACCCATTGTTTCTGCTTCTTGAATGTTGTAAGCTGGCCTTGCACTCTCATTCTTGAGTGGACAAGTTCTGCGCATGTGGGGTCCTCCGCATCTCCAACATTGAAGTTGTCCTCTATTCTGTTGTGGATCCTTAGGCTTTTCTCCTGTCACTCCAACTTGTTTACTCGCAGCTTGGGATGGCTGCTTCTACTGATTCCTGAAGTTAGAAGGTTTGAAACTTTTCTTTCTTTGGTCAAACTTCTCATTCTTCTTGTCCTTCCATGCCTTATGGTAATCAGGTTTACTTTTGCTTTGCTCATAGCAATACTTAGCCTTCCTTATTGCTTCTTCAAGAGTTCTAGGTTTGTAAAACTCGATCCTGTCTTTGTAAGACTAAGGAAATCCACTCAGAAACTGATGGAACTTCACTCTTTCATCTTTGATGTACTGGAAATATCTCAACAATTCCAAGAAATTATTCGCATACTCTTCCAAGGTCTACTGTCCCAATCTCAGCTCATGGAACTCCTTAATCTGGTCATCATAATACCTGTTAGAGAGGTATTTCTGCTTGAAATACTTCTTGAACTATTTCCACTTAAGTCTCCTTTCACTGATCCTCTTCACTTGCTTGAAGTGTTCCCACCAAATGGATGCTCTTCCATTCATATTGAATATGGCAACTATTGCCTTCATGTTTCCCAAATAATCCTGAACTTGAAAATACTTCTTTATCCCAAGAAGCTAGGATTCAACCTCTTGTCCAGTCTTTACCTCACCATCAAATGTTGGAGGTTTAGACTTCTTAAATTCATCCCGAGAGAAATCCCTATGGTGTCTCTTTCTCTTTCTTTTATGAGAAGAAGAGCTTGAATCCCCGCTAGATTCTTTAGAGTCAGATGAACCACTAGAAGTCCTTCTTCTTCTCCTAGCACTGCTCTTACTAACTTTTGGTCTTGCTGTATCCTTTCTAGAGTCTATCTTTCTCTGTAAGTTTGTCAAACTCTGCAACATGGCAGCATTCAACTAGTGTTGCTCTTCCTGGGCTTTAATTAAGCTTCTCATGGTGGCTGCAACATCTGATGGTGTCTCTTGGAATCTCCTTCCATTGGAATCAATGTCATCATTCCTATTACGGACATTTTCTCCCATGGCATCTTGCACATGATCATAAGAATCTTGAGCATCATATCCATCATGGGTTCTCGTAACTAATCCACCACTCACTTACCAAACTACACGATCTGGAATACTAACCTTGAAGGTGTCTATGATTCTGCAAACGTGTTAGTAACACAACTGTTAGATGCATAACATTGATATAAACCAACATTACTTACCTTCTCCTGGAAAAATCATAAAATAACAATTTTTCCCAAACAAAAGATTTTCTTCATCAAAGAACGTCTGTCTTAGGGGGACGACGGGGGTCAAGGGGGCTTTCCCCCTTGTCCACTATAGGGCGGGTCGAGGGAAGCACCCTCATTTTTTTTTTGTAATTCTTTTATTTTCACGCAATCTGGTGCATAATATCCCTGCCACTTTTTCCTTCTCAGCCCTGTAATCCACTGACAATCTGCTGAAAACCCACTGAAAAACAGTTGAAAAACTACTTGAAAATCACTGAGAAATCCCTGCATGAAAAACCCAATTTTATTTTTGTATAAAATAGGGTCTCATCCCAACTAGAATTCAGGAATTTTGGTAGCCAAAAATTCTAGTTTTCTCCGCTACTCATCGGCGGTCTGTTCGTCTATTCTTTTCCGGCGTGTGGGATCTGTAATTGTCTGGGCTTCTAAGATTTATCGGCGATGCCAAGGATTGTTCATCAGGAAGCTAGTTTTCTAGGCTTCTGTAATAGTGGCCAACGAAATCTCTATGTTTTCTGTGAACATAACCCTGTCGGTGGATCAGAGCAATTAACCGCTATGTTTTGGTGACTCAGAATTGAATGGGTCTGCCGTGTCGACGACTTCAGGAACTAAGGTTTTCCGATGGTGGCATATCAGAAATTGGAAGCACTGAACATTATGGCATCGGCAGTCGGATGCGTTTTCCATCAGATGGATATTCTCTTAGGCAGCCGCAATGATGGGTTCAGAAACCTTTAATGTTTCTTGGTCGATGGTCTGATCGACTATAATTTTTTTTCAATCGACTATCGAAAGCACTAATCATTGCAGCATCAACAGTCAAAACAACTGTCCGTGGGGTGGATAGTCCACTAAACAGCTACAACGACAGATGCATGAACAACTAACTTCCATCGATCCAAACAACTAACTGTCACCGATCACCGATGGCCTTTTTCGGATGGTCTTCAGCTGTTCTTTGCTGAAACTGCGGCTCCAGCTTCCACTAACTTTCTCCGATGGCCGACGATCACTTAGAGAAAATTCACAAGTTGCTTCCTTCGTCGAGTTATCTTTTGTATAGCTCTCTACTACATCAGAGGAGCTTCCCACTTGGTTTTTCAATGGGCCGAAGGTTCAGGCACTTAGACAAATTTTCAATAAAATTTTCAAGAAATTTGCTATCATAAATTTCTGATCTCTACTGGGCAGAAGGAAATCCTACCTCTGTCACTGCATCTTCACGGTCCATTCAGGCCCATGCTGCAACATGAGCTCTGATACCACAATGTAATGTCCCTGACACTCCGATCGGTGAAGAGGACGCTACCATGCTATTTACGATCTAGGAAACTAGCCCCATGAACATGTGCATTCATAAAAATTGAAATGATTAAACATAAAACATGCTAAGATGCATAATCATTCACATACACAGTAGAAACAAACATACATTCATTCATTCAACATGTTCATCATAATTTATTAACAGTAAATATAATTGCAAAAGTAAAATAGACAAGATTACTTATCTTATAAAGAACTCATCCCATAACCAGCTACGTCGATACAACGTTCCACCCAACCATAGGCCAACGTGCTCCTTAATCTCTCAGCAATGCTGCCACCATTGAGCTGGGCATGATTCCCCAAGGAATAAGGAACAAGTAGGCTTACACATAGCCAAGGATACACAAAACACAACCAACACAACACAATTGGGTTTATTAGACCATCCAGGAGCTGGGAAAGGATAAATGCTAAACTGGTGAGCTCATTACAGATCTAGGGACATCTACACCAGAGCTAGCCTGACTTCTAAGACACCCACACACACCCAACACAAGGACTTAGTCCCTTCTCTGCTATACAATCCCTCAGGCCTTGAATTCCCTTCCAGTGCTATTCAGGGGTTGTGGAGAAGAAAGCCAACCCTCTAGCTCTGTCTGCGTGGTTCCCAAACGCACCAGGTTTATCAAGAAAACCAAGCCCTCATCCCTACTCCAACATATTTCGAAGACCATCCGCTGCATATACGCAGTCAAACAAGCGATTCACACCTTGGATACGTAAAACAATTCTTGAGTTGTTCTTGGCCCTATCATGGCCAAAACGACTCCAAAAAAACCTACAACAGCCCCAAAACGTAAAGGCAGACATAGCCAACCAACCTGGGAAAACAAGAGCCCGTTCTCAACAATGAAGCCACCGGGGAAGATTACACAGTCCGAAGATCGAAGAAGAAAGCGAGTTTCTCAGCTGGGCAAGGGAAAAACATATACAAAGGCCACAAATTGGTAAGAAAAACATACACACAACAGAAAAACATGAATGGCCCTTCATAGGGAAATCGTGGGGGACAGAACATGGCTCCTAGATTGTTGCATGATTAAAAACCAGGAAGAATCTTGTGCGTGAGAATGAGAAAGACAATGGAGTATGGCGGTTGTCTCCCTGTGTGAGGAAAACGATAGAAAATCCCAATCAACATGTGAGGATGAGCAAGAATGGAGTGAATTGCATCGTGGTTTTCCTGCCTACATGAAGATGGAAAGTCTGCTAGTGGAGTGGGCATGTGGGAAAGGACTGACAGTCCTACCACCCACCACTTCCCAGCAATAACTGCCCTCAACAAACATTAGAAGTTTTAAATGGGTGGTTGACACATGGCCTTTTTTCCCATTGGTTCAAGGGTTAACAATTTCCCCCCTTATCCTTAGGAAAATCATGCCCTTTTCAATATGGTTGCAGTGACATAGCTGGTTGGGGTTCATTTAATTAAAAAAAATGCATATTTACATGATGCCAAAATTAATATGTGTCGTATCTCGTGATATACCATCGGCAACGATTCCAATCACCTGAACATAACACAACCAAATCGATGGTGGGTCCTTTGCCTTTAGGTCCACACCACAATTCATTACAATATATACATCACATATATTTAATGCAAATGGGGTCAAAACTGGGGTGTTACAACTGACACATCAGCAACATCAACGTCCAAAACAGTTAACGTACCTCTTCAGTTACCCTCATTCATGTGCCCCCCCGTACATAGAATTGCCAATAACGCCATAGCTAGAGCTACAGTCAGCTATAGCATAATGGATGATTTGACCCAAATGCCAACTGCCATGTCTGCTCTTGAGGTACTTAAAACATGCCCAACATAGTGAAAAGCCTTACTAGCCACCCTTGGGGCAGTAGACCCCTTCGACTCCAAGTTGATTACATTCGACACAGAGAACGAAGAACCGAGCATGCCATCGACCATCGCCTTTCAAATCTTGGTGTCCATCCAGAATCTGGTTGTGCACCGGTGCATAGTGGATGAGGGGGAATCCACGTGCATTATGTATACCTTGGTTTGGTAGAAACTTGGATCACCAATTCTGCAACCATCCTTCACAACTCTGTGGGATTATGATGGAAACCCCACTAAATCCCAAGGAATCCTCCTCCATGTCCCCATTACATTAGCTGGGAAGACAGTGCTGATCGACATAAAAGTTGTCAATGCTCAACTTGACTACAACCTCCTCCTCTGAAGGAGTTACATGTATGCCATGAGAGCAGTCACATCAACTGTCTTCTGTCTCATGATGTTCCCCCATGAAGGGAAGATTGTGACGGTTGATCAGCTCACTTATCATGATCTGCAAGGGTTAACGACACCTACCAACGTTATCCCTACCATTACCACCATTGAGTCATAAGGGGTGACCACACATGCTAATGTCATCCCTACAATCAACACTATGGTTGAAAACAGACCAGCACCTCCATTGTTGAATGTGGGCCCTAGGTTGTTTATCGATACCTCCATGACTGCTCCTTTCCGTTAGTGTCACCACCACTGACACAAAATGAAACGGCTCCTTTCCGTTAGTGTCAGCACCACTGCACCCAAACAACAACTGTAGCCACAACCCCAACTAAAACAACAACATTGTCTGTAGCCGCAACTCCAATAGCAACCGAAACATCACTCGCAGCAGCAACATTACATGCAGCCGCAACCACAACCGCATCCCCACATGCAACCGTTAGGGATTTATTTGGGCTTATCCCCAGTCCATACAATTCCATTCCTCTTCCCCCCACCTGGTGTCATGAGCAAGTTGGTCATGGCCACCTTCAGCCTACCCAACTTTACGTTGGGAATCCCGGTGTGGTATCTTGATCCACCAACTCAACCAGCAACGCCCTAGGTTATCTTAACCCTAGTGCAACCCATCATGATCGAGTCTCACCCTCCACTCGCTCTGCAAAAGACAACATCTGCACCCACACCTGCCTCGCCCCACCCGAAAAGGGCCAGGGGAAAGAATGCCAAAGCCACTGCAGAACCGTGACAAGTCCCACCTTGTGCTGTCTGTGAACAACAGGGCCATCCAACTCAGAATTGCCCTAAAATCCCAGTGATCCATGTGCATCTAGATGCCATGGACACAAACTAAAACATCCCCATGGTTGAACTCCCAACCACACCCATAGTCAGGAACAAGGCATTAAGGACAAACCATGCTTGTGCCCTTTGCGGCTTTTATGGAAAGTACTCTCACCATTGTGAAGACTTGCCATAACTTTGAATGGCTCTAGTTGAACTTTGTCAACATTCCCTTGAGTCTGAAATCACCTTGATTGAAGAAGTGCACCCCCCACCACCTTGTTTAGACACCATGTTCATTTACATGATGTCCAGTTCCATTGACCCGCTCATTTCCTCCTCCACCGATGGTCCATCAGACCTGTCTCTTTGTTGCTTCAGCAACGATGAGGAGATACTTGAAACTCTGACCGCCCTGGAATACCCATGGGATGACATGCACCATCAGCAGTTGCAGCTCCATCCACAGTCACAACCCAAGCCATAGCCACAGCCTTAGTTGCAACCTCAACCTTAGTTACCAGGGAAACATTGGGGTTCATTCCCTCTCAACATGATACTTTTCCTTTTCCTTTTCCCTTTCCTTTTCCTACCATATGAGATCATCAGTAAGTCTGTCTTGGCAGCCTGCAATCTATAGGATTTCACACTGGGATATCCTATATGGTACCTTGAACCACCTACCATACCTCTGAGGCCCTAAGATGTGTTGACTCATGCCCAGCCAATTGAGATGATGTTGCACCTACCTCCAGGTCCATCAAAGACTCCCCTTGTGTCCAGGCCTACCCCTCTTCCTGTAACAGAGACTGGGGGCAAGGCCACAAAAACCACAACCAATACCATTTACATGATCTCTAGCACTAGTTTCCCTTCTGTCTCGTTGGTTGTGGAAGATCCCCCTGATCTATCCTGGCACCACTTACGCGATGACAGAGATATTTGTAAGACTGCCTTCGATTTTACCCTATTCCATTTAAACCATAATGTGGAATCATTTCTTCCCATAAAAGACTATATTTCGTCATCCCACCTTGCCAATGATCTTTGTCTCGGCAAGGGGGCATACCTCTTCGCTGACTTAGATGGTCAACTCTTGAAGAAGCCATGCAACGGGATCCACCTCAAGAGAGTCTATGCCTGATATAACCACTATGAGTCCCTTATAGTGTAGTTTTTTCCCTTTCTTGTTTTTCAACATTTTTTAGCACAAGTCATGGGTAGCACCATCAGCTGCTAATCCAAAGTCACCCGGAATCAGTTCAAGACACCTCTCACATCTCTAGACTCAAACTTCTATCTACTGATGAGACCATCATCTCATGTTTAATAAATTAATTTTGACACCATTTCCCACAAGTCACCTCGATTTACGAGCCATGACATGATGATGCAAGTGTCTATGGACCTGTACTTGTATCACACTTCCCGATCGCTACTCATGCAAGTGTTCGGGCCACCGCCCATTAAGGAATGTAATTTTACTTTTATTTCTATATTTATAATTGTCTTTTCCACCGCACCTTCGGTAGACATCTGGACCATCATCCACAAAACCATTTATTTTTCTTGCATGTATTTGGCATAGAAGTGCCCCAAGACTTGCACTCACATCGCATGTAGTTAAGTCCATCCACCGCAACACACACACACGATCTCCTAACCTCTATCTGAGAGCCACCTTGGTTTGCATGCATTTGCCACACCGATTCATAGGCCCTTGCCATGATCTATCCCACGCATGTATTGATATGTTTGAGAGCCTTCTGCTTCGTCCATACTGTGTGGATGACCTTTGGACCTCTGTCCACTGTCCCGACATGGGGCACCATTTGTGCCACCACAATCGGTTGACCACATTTGATTTTTGTTTAAACTCTTTTCTGACTCCTTAAAACAATGAAAAGATAGTTGAGCACAGCTGCTTCCTTTCCTGCTCGCTAAAGTATAGGAAAGGGCATCTACATCGTCTCATTTACCTCCTTTTGCGGACCATGTAGACCATCAATTTAAAAGGACTTCCTTGGCACAATCAAGCCAAGACCATTCTCCTCTGCATACTTTTATGCTTTCTCAGGCAGAGGGGTGCACCTTATGAAAAAGCTCACTACCGGTTGTCGTTAAGTTCTTTTCCAGCCATCTCATCAAGAAAATATTATCGAGCAAACTTGGTTTCGTTCATGCTCATAAAAGTATGTGAGTGACCGTCCAGTTAGTATAGGTTAAACCTTTTCTGACCTGATTGGACTACCAACGATAAAGAAGTCTCTCATCCCCTCCAGGATGGGAAAGCTCTCCTATGTATACTTTTATCCTTTTTCAGGCACAGGAGACTACCAATGAAAAAGAGCCCCCATTGGAGTCTTCTTCGTGCTTTTAGACTCTATAAAATTGAAAGCACCATCGAGCATTTACCTTCTCGGGCTCACCAAAAATCCACTAGATCATACCATAACGGTGTCCATAGACACCACCCTACCAAAAAATAGTTTGGCAGCATTCCACCATTGTGTCACCTTTGATCAGAGTACTCTGCAATGTGTCTTCCTTGGATCCCATCAATTTCAAAAGTGTCTACCTCCTCCAAGAATTTCCCATCTGCAGCGACATTCCTGATATTACGGCTATGATCCCATTCCCATGAGTCAAGTTTCATTTGATGCCTAGCCCACCCTGCCCTCATACTTTGAACAAAGGAAGTTTGAGTCCACCACACTCCCCCTTCCCCTGTTCAATTATTTCCCTCCCCCTCCCTCCCCCCCATTCAGTGGGTCAGTCTGTAAATTGTCTCACACCTTTCGGTTATCTCCCTCGCGCTCTTGGTCAAGGAAACAACATTGCATTGACTAGGGGCAGGTCTCCCTCTGTTGACACCAACACACATATTCCAAAGGATAGACCCAGAGGTCCTTGTATCTTGGTTTCATTAACATCATTGATGAGTTCCTTGGACCACTTGAGTGGAGCCCTTAGTGCATCTTGGGATGCTTGTTTCTCACGTGCTCAACTCCAACTCCATCATCGCATCATTGAGATTCATACATGGTTTGGTCTGCACAGTACTTGGTCGAAGACTCTGGATGTCACCTGACTCTAGCACATTGATGAGTCTACTTGAGGGACCTAAATAGGTTATGTCCCTTGTGATTTCTGGGTTACGTTGGAGACAGTATTCAGAAGCCCCAATAGTGCTTCAATATACCTTTATGATTGATGCAACATACTTGTACCATAGAGACTCCGACTCTCAATTAGTGAGTCCATATAGATATGTACCGTTCCAGATCCAACAGACTGCCAGTCATGAAGATATATCATTCCATGAGAATGCCATGGATCCAATGTACCTGATCAACATTGTATTTAGCCTCACATGGACGCAACCATTATTGTAACATCAGTTGTATATGATCGACTCTTGTATTTTAGAGCATAGATCAAATTATTCTTTTGACATTGTCACGAGCCATCAGAGGAAATTTGGGGTCTAAAATGGGCCTTATAATAAAATGAGGCAACAATAAATTTTGTGAGTTGGAATTCAAGAACCAATAGAATTTCAATAAAATTAATCAACCATAACGGTTGAATTGACATATTTTTCATAAAAGAAAACTACTTTTTTTTTCGTATTTTCGACATATATCCCTGTTTTGTTACTCAAATTTCAAGCGGGAGAGCTCCTTGGATGCATAATTTAATTCCACATCCAGCGAGTACCCACAATGCATACTTTTGACGGACCCCGCTACCCCAAAAACAAGAAATACCTGAAAAAAATGTGAAGATGATCTCATCATCATGTATTTTTAGGTATTTCTTGTTTTTGGGGTAGATGGGTCCATCAAAAGTATGCAGTATGGATACTCATTGGATGTGGACTTAAATTCTGCATCCAATGAGCTCTCCCACTCAGAATTTGAGTAAAAACACAGGGAGATATGTCAAAAATATGAACACAAAAAGTAGTTTTTTTCATTCTTTCTCCAAAATTAATAACTATTATTTTATTATTTTCCTTAGGAGGCCCATTTTAGACCTCAAATTTCCTCTAATGATGGGGATGCCCGCCTCATCCATATACATGTCAAACATTATTTGTATCTCACCCATTTATGGGAACCATATTAATACAAAAAACCAAAAGCCACTATGCCCCAACCCCGGAAGCACCACCTCACCGCAGCAAATCCTATGATGTCCATCGGCCCTATGATTAGATCCTACCATCACACATAAGGGGGCAATCTGTTAACCCAAAAAATCCCTCACTAAGCTCTCTATGACCTACACCACCCAAGTACACGACTTCATGACCCTCTATTAGACCTCCACACCCTCAAAATAGCCTAAGGATGAAGAAAAGGGCTTAAAAACCCCAAAAAGGAGCCCAAAATACTCTCCTAGGAGCTAAATCCCCCCAAAAGGGGATAAAACCCTAAAATGAGCTAAATTTAGGGTGAAAGGGTCCAAAATCCCAAAAAAGGGGCTAAAGCCTGGACCAAGGGCTTAAAACCCTAAAACCCCCAAAAAGCTATAAAAGGAGGCTATAAAAGGAGGGTGACAGGTCACTCTCAAAAGACTTCTCCCTTGCATATTGTTATGCTGCCCATGGATGCCTTGAGACACCTTTTCCTCTCAAGCCACCCACACTCCCTCTCCTACATTTGCATTGAGCCAAAGATCCCCATCCAAGAGAGATGCTTCCACAATCTAGGGCATGGTGGCCCATTCTCACCATAGAAGGTATAGCTTGTCTTTCATGTCTTGTTTATTTTTTTTCTTTGCTTTCTAACCCTTGTTTCCATTTGTAGGTTTTATGTTTAACATTATTTTGTAGGTTTTACTGTAGCTTAGGATTTGTTTGCAAGTATTTGGAGGAGAAACCCGAACTTGTGTTTGCAGAGGGGTTCACCATTGCTTCTCTTTTCTTTCTATTCATAGCTTAGTTTACTGTCCATTTACATTATGTTTTTATTTTCAGCATTTACCCACTAGCAAGAACCTACCCTTATGTCCTATAGACAGAAGGGAGCCATTCCAGCCCCTGTAGCAAGGAGAAATCCCTACTACAACCCCAGCAAGCCTTTTCTGTAAGTTTTGTAATTCAGTAGGCCATGAGGAGAAGGATTGTAGAGCATTCCAGCTCCTGAAGGAAAAGACGGTTGACACCTACTTGCTGAAGAACTATGGGAAACCTCAAGATGAACTAGCACAAGCATCCCATAAGCCTGCGCAATTCCCACCCAATCAGTATTAGAACCAGTATCAGCCGCAATATGCACTTCAGAATTAGTATGCACTACAGAATCAATATCAGGTACAATACCAGAACAATAAGTACCCCTCACAGCAACCACACCCACAGGTAAGGGGTGGTGGAAACTTCAAAGTTTATGGTGGAGGAGGATTCGACAGAGGAAGAGGTTAGGTTAAATGCTATAACTATGGAAAACTGGGTCATTATGCTAGATATTGTCAAGAACATGCAAAGACATGCTCATATTGTAAAGCACATGACCATAATGTAGAGCAATGTCTGCAATTGATTGCGAAATGGAAAGCTAGGACCATTGCATGTCCTAACCCTATGTAGAATCTAAACCCAAATCCAAATCCTATCTTGAACACTTAGATGATTGTACTGAGCCAAGAGAGACAAGCATCGCTATTGTAACACGAGGAGGTGCTACAACTGGAGCTGATCGAGATGTACTGCAAGAACAATTGCAAACGTAGGTGCTACCCATGGCACAAAAGAAGGTACCATTTGATGTTCAAAACTAGAACCAAGTATTTTTAGATGTACGACCAAAGTTCGTAGATAAAAAACAACCATCGACATGAGGTTAAGTCAGGGAGATGCCTAAACAATTCCAACAACTATTCTAGAAGCACATCCTGAAAAAGTGTTAGTAAGCTTAAATCGTTTCTATCAAGTTGCTTAGTGCTAATGCAAGATAAATATGTCGTCGCAGAACTACAAGCACTTATAGAAGAAACTCCAGAAGAGTCGCAACCATAAAGGAGATTTAAAAGATTAAAAAGAAGTTTAAAACTGGGCGTGAGTTAAGAATGGATGTGTAGATAGGAGACTAGGACATGGATTACATCATTTTCGACCTGAGCTTAGACGTGAATATTTTGACATGAAAAACTTGGGAAAGTATGGGAAATCTGTGCTTGGACTGGTCTCCTGTCTAGTTGCGACTTGCAAATCAAGCGAAGGTCCTAAAAATTGGTAGGTTGAGTCAAGTACCTGTCGACATTGAATGGATGCAAACATTTGCATACTTCAAAGTCATTAATATCATCGATGACAATAGCCCATATCTCACGCTTCTACTGATATATTGGGCCATAGATAATCAGACCATTATCAATTTCAAGAAAAGGATACTCTCATTCTAGGATAATGAGATGAGGGTAGTGTCACCCATCGATCCATTGGAAGGACAAAGATACATCAATCTTGTCTACAATGAGGGACAGGGTGATTATATTGACCAGATCTACCATGTAATTGCTCTACAATAAGATTATATCAATCCGACAATAGATGGAAACATGAGCTGGAAGAGTGCTAGTTCATGCACATCTGACTTAGGAGAGGCCTTGGAGAATTGGAAAAACTAGTTACTTGAGGTCTCTATGAGGAGGTGTACCAAAATTACAAGGTCTATACGATGGGTCGAGAAAGATATATGAGAAATTCCCACATATGAGGGATTACTCAACATTGTGACCTTCCTACATGAGTTTGAAGGATTCATAACAGAATCACAACACTTATTTGCACTAGACCATGTGCTAAAAGCTAGGCCCGCTAGATGGTGGGGTACACACAAGTAGTCCATATTAGAATGGCCACAGTGCAGAAGGTTGCTGGAAGCCAAATTTAGTGAAGAAGTAACCACTACAAGTCTCAAATACACAGGACTATCAAACCATGTTGAGCACATAAATTAGTGTCGCACCGCATTTGCAGAATACCCACTTGAGGAATGGGTCCATCATTTCATTCACACATTGTAAATGACACCCCGAAGTTGGTATAAATATATGGAGTTGTGATAAGGAACTCAAGATTGGGAAGACATAGCTAAACAGTTTGTGCATAGATTTGAATTTGTGGATTAACAACCTATATTTGATGCTATGCTTCAAACGATAAAGGAGAAAATATTTGTTGAAATCCTGGTTAAAGAGGAAAATTCCCACCAGTGCAACATGACCATCCAAAAATGGGTGGCTTGTTACAATATAGCTAGAGATCCAGATGATAAACTGACTAAAATAAACATACCAAAATCAGAGGGTACATGCATAGTTGAAGGAAGTGGCGTTTCAAGTGACCGGTTCCTTAAGCCACTAAAAATCAAGAAAGTAAACATTGGGTCGCCAGAGAACCCAAAGTTCTCCAATATAGGAGATTATTGCGATGAAGAGATAGTCACAAAGATCACAGACTTGCTACATGAGTATTAGGACCTATTTCCTACCAATTTCTCAGAGATGAAGGGAATATTCAGTGACCTAGGAGAGATGAAAATACCCCTGAGACCATATGCTAAACCCATTAAGTAGCGACCTTATAGGTTGAACCCAAGATATAAAAAAAATAAAAAATATGAATTGGATCGCATGATTGATGCATGAATTATTGAACCTGTTGAGGAATCAGAGTGGATAATCCCTATAGTGATCCAGGATAAGAAAACCACAGGTGAAGTCAGGACTTGTGTTGACCTAAGGAAGCTAGATGATGCATGCATGCACAATCCATTCCCAATACCATTTATAGATGAATTACTAGAAAACATTGGAGGAAAAGAGATGTATTCATTCACTAATGACTTCTTTGGCTATAATCAAGTCAGAATCACGAAGGAGGATCACCACAAAATGAACTTCGTAACAGAATGGGGATGCTACTAGTATACGGTAATGCCCTTTGGACTCAATATTGCACTTGCTATTTTTTCTAGAATAGTAGTTTCTGATTTTAAAGATTTCATTCATAAATTTCTTGAGGTCTAATTTGATGATTGGATTGTGTTTGGTCTAGTAAGAGACCATATTGAGAGTTTGCGCATGATGTTGGGCCATTGTCACCAGTATCATATCGTGCTTAATTCCAAGAAATGTATTTTTTTGCACACTATTTTGTGTGCTTTTGGGTCACATTGTATGTCGCGATGGAATTTCGGTTGAACCAACCAAATTTGTGATTATCCTTGACTTACCACTACCCACATATATCACACAACTCAGATCAGTGCTAGGACACACATGCTACTACATGAATTTTATTAGGGGATATACAGATATCACTGCACCTATGGAGAATTTGTTGAAGAAAGATGCAAAGTTTCAGTGGATGGAACCCTGCCAGGAAATCTTGGATAAATTAAAGAACAAGGTGGCCACTGCGCCAATACTAGTATTCCCAAACTGGAAGAAGGAGTTCCATGTTCATGTCGACACGTCATCTGTCGCGCTCGACATTTGTAGAAGGAGCAAGTCGACGAAGTTGACTTGAACGAAGACTGACTTAGTCGATCAACCAACTTAGTCGATGGGCCGACTTAGTCGGTCGGTCGACTAAACTATATGATTAGGTCAGCTAACTAACAGTCATGTCGGTTCACCAAACCGATAGGTAGTTATTTTGTAACTGTCTGTAAATTGTATATATTAGGTTGTTGAGCCAAACAAGAACTCAGTTAAGTTCTCTGCTTTGTATGAACTCAATATAATAAAATAATCTGTTTCCTTATCTGTTCTTGTCTCTTGTCTCTGATTTATAGTTATGTATGTTTTAGTATGTATTATTGGTAATTCTATGTGATATGTGAGATTACAACATTGGTTCCATTTTCGGTAGTACATATCTAAAATATATGCTCACATATGATACCAGAGCAGGAGATCAAGGACTGGTGGGAGCGTAAACTTGCCAACTATTGCAAAATTATGCAAGAAGGAATAGATTAACAGTCGCTGAAGCCAAAGTAAGATTTTTCACCGAGACACACGAAAAGTTTGTCAAATCCGTACCACAACTACTCAAGAAAATTCTGGATGAGAAAACCGGACGCGCCTAAAGAAGAACAGTTGCTCCAAAAACTGATCCAAGGAGGCCGCACAAATCTGTCGGAGTGGTTCAAAAAAATCGCCGATGACTTCTGTGAGGAACAAGCAATCGAAGATAGAACTTCAGTGGAAACTGTCAAAAATAAATTTTACACAGAATTCACCGAACAATTTTTTTGTTCCATACCTACCTTGCTGTTCAAATTCTTGATCGAGAAAGGGGTATCCCATATTGTTGAACCTCGTCCACCACTCCTTGAACAGCCTACAAACACGAAATGGGCAGAAAGGAAAAAGAAGTGGGATAAATTCATTGTTGAAAGGGAGTGGGAATACTTCTTGAGAAAATAGACTAAACTATCTGAGCTTTCTAAAAGTGTCGGGTAGGCTATGGGGGGGTAGCTGGTCATGTGTCGGAGATAGAATATAGTGGATCCTAGTCGACCTAAAAAGAGCCGTCACCAGTGATGAAAATTCAACCGAAGAGGACCTCAAGAAAATAGTACTGTATGAAAAGTATGTCGGACATTCAGAAACTTGAAAGGGATGAAAGACAACAGAGAAGGGAAGCAAGACATGAAAGAGCCGCAGGGCTGCATCAAGGACAAAACCCTAGGGAGACCGACCATGATGAGATTCCACCAGAGTCGGGTCATGACCGACAAGGAGAGGGAATAGAGAGAGAGGCGTCCCCTAAGGAGGAAGAAGTGTGGATAGAGCAACCGAAAGCTCTCCAATTATGAGCTCCCAGTGAAGGAACGACCCTTTATCCATTAAATCCACGTACCAGAATACAGACTATTGTCGAAGATGACCTCTGACTAAGAGCTGGTGACTATAGTATATGGAACCGACTAGGCAAAGAAACGTACACCGGTCGACATCTTATCATCCATAGACTATTGAAAGGGAACTGGGTGATGTTTCAAGTGGCACCCTCCCTTCGAAGTATCCACTTGCTCTTACCGACACATGAAGGAGAACCAATGCCCCCACCCCCACCAAGTACAGCTTTAGAAGAAATCAAAGAATCAGACCTGCACACACAAAGTTGCAGTGGACCATCGATAGCCGACGTCAGCAACAACTGACTACACGTTGAAGAAGAATCGACCACCGACGGGAGCACAAGTTCTGTCGACCAAAACCCTGCAGGCCCGACTATATCAATAACCCCACCACTTTCACCACCAACCCCACCTCCACCTCCGTCAACGTTTGAGAGCAGTGAAAGTGATTCAGACATGGGTCACGGATCTGCTCACATTCCTCTCTATGGGGGCGATGAAGACCCCCGACGACATTGGTTCATCTGCAAGTCGACCTGGGAGGCAAACCAGGTCACCGATGAAGATCACCAAATGGCCCAGTTCACAGGAGCATTACGGAAAAGGGCATTGACGTGGTACATGACCTTCTCTGAATGACAACCCAGAGCGACAAAAGCTGAAATTAAGGTGCAGTTCTTGTCCTTCTTTAAAACTCCCGATTCCAAACACCTGGCCGCGAAGAAACTTAAAACTACTTCACAAAAGCCAGGAGAAACCATTCGTGACTATGACAAATGGTGGAAATATCTACTGATCCATTTGGATTATGTTATTGATGAGCAGCTACTAATTCAATGGTTTCTTGCAGGACTATCACCCAAAGTACATTTCCATATTAGCCTGGAGACATTTAAAACATATGAGGATGCGCTGACAAAAGCTCTTCAGGTCGAAATGGACAAAGACATACCTGCCTACCCCACGGACCACAGACTGGAGTAGCAATTAGAAAATGTACAGAAGTCCCTGAAGGAGCTCACCCTAAAAAATTAGGAAATTTGGTGCACCAAGTGTTCAACCAACGGCCACTCAAAAGATAAATGTCGACAAGAATACAGCCGACAAGACGTCCGATTTGTATAGACTAAAGCGTTTTGCGACATTTGCCAGGAACACGGAGACCACTCGACAGCCGACTGTCCATTTAACATGAAAAATGGCAAGGCTTACTGGTGTGCCATCTGTGAGACCAAAAGTCACAATACCTCCGATTGTCAATTAAACTTGAATAACCGACAGAACTATCATGCGGTATACCAAACAAATGCAGTGGCACAAAATCAAGAGAAAAACAACCCACCCAATGAACAAAATGGACAAAGATATGACGGCCGATGATATGAGCGCTAGTACGATAATCGATGCCAAGGATATGGAGGCAGAGGTGGATTCATCGGGAATTGTAACATACGACCACGTCGATCAACCCAGTGCTTCATATGCCACAAAGAAGGTCATTGATACGTAGACTGTCCGTACAAAGACAGAACTGATCTTAAATTCTGTAACCATTGTGGTGTAGGTGATCACTCTCTTGAGGATTGTCCTACTATGTTAGAGAAAATTAATAATAAGAAAAATGTTAATGTCTTGTCTTGTGTCCAGAAGCATGATGTAATAACTACTAAAAATTTACATATTGTCACTCTACAAGGCACAAAAACAGGGCCTGATAACCCTCAGATTAGCAAGATTACAAATAAAAATGCATATCCTGACCCTAGCAAGGATCAACAAACATATCAAGAAGCCACACACATATTTCATGACATTGCACGACAAGAATACCACGTTAACTGTCGACCCGACACACTACATCAACTAATCCAACTTGCTCAAACACACAAGTCCGTAGCTCAATTCATTGACTTATTGCAGGAACTAAAATACACCAACATCGGAAAACAAACTAACTGAATTTGCAGCCTAAAACAAAAAGACAAAAACGATGTCAACCCACTCGTCAACCTAGAAATCGAAGGTTACCACGTCTGAAAAGTAGTGCTCTACTTTGGGTCCCAAGTAAATATCATGACCCGGGATACATGGGAACAGATGGGAAAACCTCGGCTCTACGAATCAGGCATCTACCTAAAACTCGCCAACCAAGGCCTCATTAAACCCATAGGGGTTTGGAAAAATGTCGACACAACCATTAAAGGAATCTCAACCAAGGTTGATTTTGAAATTATCGACCCAAAAGAAGGCTCCAACTCCTTCCCAGCCCTAGTCGGTCGGCCTTGGGGACGAAAGATGAAAGCATCCATATCCTTAGACAAGGAACGAATCAAGCTAAAAGGAAATGGTCAAAAAGTGATTGTACCCATTCATCCATCCCAAGGAGAACCTTGGACACAACCTATTGATGAATAAGTCAACGTCAGATAGCTTTACTAGATCCACAACAATTCGGACTATCCAAAACCCAACATCTATGGAGAACTTCACTTAGGTAACCAAGACTCAATTGGTTATAACTCAGATGCTGAATTATATGATTGGGAGATAGAAAATTATGAAGCACAATCAAGAGGGTGTTGGACTATACAAAAAGTACAGAAAAAACCCACCCGACAGTGCTTTATAGTCTCAATTATCCCCAAAATTTTTGAGAAGAGAATAAGGGAACACCCCTCCTTACAACCGACCAACGTAAACGCTACACAACCACCAAGGTATAAGGAGAGGGAATCCCCAGTCATACATGTCGAACAAGTATCTAAAAATATTGGAGAACACGACCGACTTCAAAGCTTAGTGGAAACATTCACAGGTCAAGCAGCTAGATGGTGGGCCACCCATCAGACAAAACTACAAACATGGACTACTGCTTCGACTTACTTTATCGAACAATTTGGTGGAAAGAAATTAACCCAGCAAGCCCAGATCCCTATCTTTACTCAAGGACAAAACCCAGAAGAACATATCAAGACTTGTGAAAAGGAGTGGAGAAGACTTGGAATTAAGGATGAAAGGACCTGGCCACACTTGTTCCCTTCAACCCTAGCCGACTTACCTAGTAAATGGTATAAGATGGAGGAAGCTAGAGGAGAAACCTTCTTCTGGCATGAACTAAAGGAAAATTTCATTAAAGACTTCAACTTCACACCTCAAAATGAACAATTAGCCGAGCCAGCACTGCAAATCAAACACTTTATCCAACCGACCAAAAAACAACCCTACCAAGACCATCGACAGATCAGGGATTGTAACAGTATACACACCGAATAAAAAACCGAGTTGAACCGTTTACAATTGGAAAATGAACATACAGAAGGCAAGAGCTTCAGGTGGAAAGCCAACCATGCAGAAACAACAAAACCTATCCATTCAATCCTAAAGGTAGCGACCACCGACAAACTAGACCTCGACAGAATGACTGCAGTCGACTTCCTGGCTACATTCTCACAGTTCAAATAAGGAATTCGGCTGATCAACGAGGCTAAAGCACCAGAGTGGCTAGATGCCAAGGTGAAAACTAAGGAGGTCAACATTTCAAATGACGACCGACAAAAAATAGCCAATATTGGGGACTATTGGAGTGAACAACAGACCACCGAAATAGTAAACTTACTTAGAGAGTTCCAGGATGTATTAGCCAGAGACTATAAAGACCTAAAAGGGTTAGTACAAGAAATGGGTGAAATGAAAATAGACACTAAACCTGATGTCCGACCTATCAAGAAAATACCATATAAACTCGCCCACAAGTACAATGAAATAGTTAAAAAGGAAATCGAAAACATGTTAGCAGCAGGGATCATTTACCCTATCAACCAGTCGGAATGGGCAAGTCCCATGGTCGTACAGCCCAAGAAACATGACCCAACACGGTTAAGAATTTGTGTCAACTTTAGGGAGATCAACAAAGTCACACTGACAGATCCATTCCCCACACCTTATGCTGACGAAATCCTGAATGAAGTTGCAGGCCATGAGTTCTATTCATTTACAGATGGATTCTCAGGCTATAACCAAGTACCAATAGCAAAAGAGGATCAAAATAAAAGAACATTTGTATGTGAATTTGGGTCCTTTGCTTACCGAGTTATGCCTTTTGGGTTAAAGAATCCACTTGCATTATTCTCTCAAATTGTTGTCAAAACATTTCAAGAGTATTTATATAAGACCATGGCAGTATACTTCGATGACTGGAAAATCTACTCCACCTTAAAGGATCACTACACATGGCTCTGACTTATGCTGGAAAGATGTCGATAGATTCAACTTTCCCTCAACATTAAGAAATGTATTTTCATGACTCCCATAGGCATACTCCTAGGGCATATTGTCTGTAAGGAAGGAATCAAAGTCGATTTTGCCAAGATTAAGATTATCCTCGACTTGAAACCACCAATAAACCCCAAACAAGTTAGGGTGTTACTTGGCCATACAGGATATTATAGGAAGTTTATAAGACACTATTCAGACATGACCTACCCTCTGGAAGAGCTACTAAAAGAAGATCAAGAATTTAATTGGATAGAGGAATTCAAGATCTCCTTCGACAAACTGAAAAGAAAACTGGTCGAAGCCCCCATACTCAAATTCCCAAACTGGTCGACCAAATTTCATGTGCACATTGATGCATTAGGAATAGCAATCGGAGCAATCTTGACTCAACTAGGGGATGACGGGATGGATTACCCTATAGTTTACTGTAATGTCCCCGATTTTGACCCCGTTTGCATGATGTATATATTGTAATTAATCGTGGTGAGGAGCTCAAGGCAAAATCCCCACCATCAATTTGGTTGTGTGTATGTTTCAGCAATGGGGATAGTTGCCGATAGTTTATCATACCATTTGGAACATTATAATTCGGCATCATGTAAATATGCACATCAATTAAAACTAAAACCACAACTAGCTATGACAGTGCAACGTTGAATGAAAAGGGAATGGTTCCAAAGGATAAGGGGTGGGGGGATGTCAAACCTTAGTCTATGGGGGAAGAACCCATGTTTTCACCACCTTTGTTTGTTTGCCACTTTTCTTGTTCACCAACCTCATTAACGTCTTGGTTTTGTTGTTGGGAGGAGTTATGGATGGTAGTTGAGGCAGTTATGGTGGTGGGTGTGACAGGTTGGCAGCCTTTGCCCACATGACCACTCCACCCATGATTCCATTCTCACCCTATCGGTTCTTCTCCTCACGCATCTGGCCTTCACCTTCACGACTGTGGTATAGGAAATGGGGATCCTCACTCAGAGAGGCGTTCTGATTTGTTCCTCTGATTGTCTGATCACTCATGCATAGAGAGATGTGTTGTTCATCCTCGCGCAGGCTGGGATTCCTCCTCACGTAGAGCTGTGGTCTATCCATATTCCTCACGCATAGAGGTGTTGTTGTTTTCCCTTCACGTGTAGGGAGCAAGGGAAATCGTGGCTGTCGCTTGGGAATTTCGGGTGCATAAACCATTTCGAGCTCAGGACTGTGTGTAAGTCTTTCTGTTTTTCTCAATTGTCTAGGATGGACTGCTATTGCATTCGTCATGGTGATTGTGGTTGTTGTTACGTTAGGGGCTATTGGAAGTTGTTTTCCATGTTAGATTGTAATTGCTGAGTGGTTACATGTGTGTAATTGTTGTTCTGTGGACTGTGCTGGGAGTTCGGCTTTCTCCCTGTTTTGGGATTGTGCATAGTTGCTATTGCTTCCATTATGTGTTGGGCTATTGAATCACCCTGGTTTTGGGTTACTGTTGAGTTTCTTTGGCCAAGTTAGGGCCAAGAACAACTCTATGTTGTCTTTTGGACTGTGTGGTTGTGAAGGAATTGTTTTGCTGTGGTGTGCAGTGGTTGGTCTTCGGACTATGATGGCTTGGCCGATCTGTTGATGGCCTGATAAACCCAGTGGTGTTGTTTTGGATGTTTTGTGTCCCCTCGGCTATGTGTAAGCCTGAAATTGTCCCTTAGCTCTTGAGGAATCATGCCCAGCTCGGGGGTGGCAGCGTTGCTGAGATATTATGGAGCACGCTGGCCTATGGTTGGGTGGAACATTGCAGTGACGTAGCTGGTTGCGGGATAAACTCTTCATTGAAAGATAAGTGATGCTGGTTACTTCATCTCTGAAATTAATCTACTATTTCATGAATCATGGTGAACATGTAAATGCTGGAATGTGTATGTGTTGCTTCCGCTATATGACTGAAGAATTATGCATTGAGTAAATGTATTATGCAAAATGATGAATTATACACCTGTGTATGCTTGTTTGTTTAGCATTCCTGTTATGTGTTGTGTTTAAGCTATCATTTCAGCATTGTTTTATGCCTGATTATTTTCATGGGGCTATTTTCCCGGCTGTATGTGGTGTTCATCGCGTCCTCTTCACCGGTTTGAGGGTCGGGGACGTGACATTTACAGCAGTCGAAAACTAAATAAGGCCAAAAAGAACTACTCAACCATCGAAAGGGAAGCCCTAGGTATGGTCTTTTCCCTCCAAAAGTATCGACATTACCTCTTATCCAACCCCTTCACATTTTACACCGACCATCAAGCTTTGAAGTATCTTGTAAATAAACCCCTTCACCATGGGAGAATTTGTCGCTGGTTGCTTCTCTTCCAAGAGTTTGAGTTCGAAGTCGTTGTATGACCAGGAAAGCTAAATGTCGGGCCCGACCATCTATCCTGCATCGACACAGGGGAGGAACCGACTGGAGTCGATGATGACTTACTGGATGCACATTTATTTCGCATAGAAGCAGTGCTAGAAGAAATCGAAGAAATAGCTCAATTCTTAGAGACAGGTCAGGCACTAGAAGGTCTGAACACCAAGAAAAAACAAATCTTAGCTATGAAGGCTGCACCCTACAGCCTCATCAATGGATTTTTGTACAAATTGGGGTTAGACGGCATTCTCAGAAGATGTGTATTGGAACATGAGCAAGACCAAATCATGCATGAAGCACACTACGGACCTGCAGGAGGACATTTCCAAGCAGACACAACTGCCAAGAAAATCCAACAGTCGGGATTATGGTGGCCGACACTCCACGAAGATTGCAAAAACTTTGTTAGTCGATGTGACAAATGTCAACGACTTGGTCGACCACTACCGACCATAGAAATTCCCTTGATATTTGTAAACCCTAGTCTCACATTCAAAATATGGGCTATATACTTCATAGGAGCATTTCCTATCCCAGCCAGACGATCAGGTGCATGATATATTATCACTGCAGTAGAATATGTTACCAAATGGGCCGAAGCTGAACTTGTCGATACATGTTCGAGTGAGGTAGCTGCTAATTTTATCTATGGAAACATCATCACTCGATTCGAATGCCCACTAACCTTGATCAGCGACCAAGGATTACACTTTATCAACAAAACTATCAAAAATTTGACCGACCAATTCCACATCGACCACCGATGAAGTACGGCATATCACCCTCAGTCGAATGGCGCGATTGAAGCTTTCAATAAAACATTAACAAAAGGGTTAACCAAAATATGCAATACCAACAAAAATGACCGGGACAAGAAAATCCCTGCAGTCTTATGGGCATAAAGGCATCCTATAAATGGTCGACCGGCCAAACTCCCTTTTGACTAGTTTACAGACAAGAAGGAGTCGTCCCCCTACATTTTCGACAGCAGACACCTATTGTAGCCCAAATACTACATGTCGATGTCAAACATGCCATAAAGGATCGACTATTTCAACTTAGTAAGCTAGAAGAAAACAGACTCATGGCCATACAACACCAAGATATTCAGAAGCAACAACAGAAAGCATGGCACGAACGTAACATCAAAAACAAAAACCTGTCGGTCGATGACCTTGCCTTACTTTATAATAGTCGAGTCAAAGGAAAACCCAATAAACTTCACACAGAATGGATGGGACCTTATGTTGTCGAAGAAATACACCCCAATGGTTCAGTCCGACTAAAAACATTACAGGGCCTAGTATTTCGGAATCTCGTTAATAAAGCCCGACTTAAACGTTACAAAAACTGGAAAAAAAAATCATATAATGACCTTAACTGACAACCAAAACCCATAAAAAGCCAAAAAATTCCCAAAACAATACAATCAATACAACAAAACATGATAGGAACTCACTACTTTGACACCCAACATCATCATCTTTGACCATCTTCATCGACCAGTCCGGCCAACCATTTTCACCACCGACATCGATCGACGACCTCAAAAGTCCCATCATGCATTGATGGCCTTGAGCGCCGAACACCTTTCACCATTAAGTCACACTGGAGTATTACAGCCAGATTGTCCAGTCCGCCATTAATACATACATCCCTGCACGCAACCACACCCATGCCTGTAAATACGGGACCATCGAAGGTTCATTCACCACACCATTTAACCAAAGAGCACCCGCAACCTCAGTCGACCAAAAACTAAGAACCCTATAACAACTTCGAATAATCCGACACAATGGCCCCCAAACTAACCTGAGCAGTGACTAAAGCAAAAGAGCTGCAGGCAGAGGACACACCCTTGGTACGCCGATTAAAGAACATCAAAAACGCCAAAGTCCAAGAGGGCCAATGGCAGAAACTCTGGAACAAAATCCAAGAATGGGTCTTTGTCGACAAAAGAATGACCTAGGCAGCTAAAAAATCCGAAAGAGCACCATATTTAACTATCCCAACACACCACCGATGGCAAGCTTTGGTGGTATGAAAGAAGCAGCTGTCAAATTCATTATCAGCCATTACCACAACGGCCGATTCTACTTCGACAAGCCGATCGACATTACCAGGGATGTCATTTCCAAACTTACTGGTCTGTCTAACTAAGGAATCCCTGTACCAATTGGGATCAAGGAAGGGTTGGTCCAAGAACTTACGGCTCACCGTCTGGGAAAAATTCCAAAGGGTTGATGATCAGACAGATTGCAACATGAATGCCACAGATTGTGGCTAAAATCATAGCAATCACACTTACACTAGCCGGTCGAGGTAGTGACCTCAAACTAGAAATGCTGGAGGCCATCAAAACGATCGCAACCGATGGTTGTATCAACCGATGGGGAGATTATGTCACTAACATGATCAAAACCATCTGCGAACGCTGCCAAGAGACGGAAGGTATCATTAAGTTCCCATCCCTTATTATCTAGATTGTCATGTATCACATCTGTCCAGACAACAGTCCAGTCTTCCGGGAGCCGACGAAGTTCGAAATGAACCAATTTAAACCCTTCTCACAAAAAGGAACCCTGCATGATCTAGCATAGGGAAAAGTCATTTTAGAAAATTGGTTTTAGCAGTTGAAGGTTCGCACGACGAGATGGAGGGTGCCTCAAAACATCCGACGA
The DNA here is from genome assembly GCA_001517045.1 of Pseudotsuga menziesii. Lineage (NCBI taxonomy): Eukaryota > Viridiplantae > Streptophyta > Pinopsida > Pinales > Pinaceae > Pseudotsuga > Pseudotsuga menziesii. Next base: position 108,938 of record LPNX011204861.1, read on the forward strand.
AATCTCCCAGCAAATTCCCATATACAGTTGGAGATTGACCATACGTCGGTCTGGTACATGCAAGGTCCGGACCCCAAAGCCCAAGACCTCGACTATTATCCGTCGGTCGACCAAATATTCCGGGAGTTGACTCGATAGGTGCAGACAAGAATACCAATACCAGAGGCTGCCAAACAGGTTGACTTCTCCATCATAGAGCCACTTACCGACCAGGAAAAAGAGGAAGACTACAAGCTCAACCTTTACACAAGCACATTCATGTCGGAGGACACCCCGACCGAGCCCACTAGTCATGTACACATCACTATCAAGCCTCTGATTGCACAGGTATTCGACCCACATCTGACAGAACAACAGCAACCAACAGTACACCCACCGCAACAAACAACCCATCCGGCTCCAGCAGCTGTCGACCCAATTCAGGTATCGACAGGTGAAGTCGAGGACGCCAAACCTGAGTATACTTTAACCCAAGGCATCATTAAGAAACTAGCCAAGGAGATAGCTGCTTCCAAAAGGAGACTTAAAGCTCAAAAAGTACAACAAGGCAAGGGTAAACGTAAGCTTCTTCTTGCTGAGTCATTCGACGATGAGGAGGAGCTAGTAGCCGCGGCCTTCGACATTGTAGAGGATGCCGCTGCAAATAAAGTACCAGTTGAAACTCAGTTTCAACGGTTTCTGGAAGTAGGAGCCCTGGAGGGTTGACCAAAGAAAGCAAAAATGACACCGGTGCCTGAAACGTTGTCGACCTTGTGCCGACCCCCTCACCCCCATTACTGACACCAGTACTCGAGGAGCAAGCACCAGTACAACAGTCGGCCAGCCTCGGCGACGTATATCAAAGAGCCATCCTGGAAACAGTAAGATCCAAGTTCGAAAAGGACGTCGAGCTTAAAGATTTCTTTGAGACACTGCCTGCGCTGTTTCAGTCGGCTCAGAAAATTCAAACGACGGCTCCTCTTTATGCAAGCAAAAAGATCTATGCAAACATCACGTCGAAATTCACCCGAACCACCCAAGAAGGTGACGTAATTGGAGAAACACATTCTATCACAGATCCAATCAACCTCGAAACCCAGAACAACCTACCCACTACAACCTCGAAAGCAGGTATCTCTTCCGACGGAAGCCCACAACACACTCCAGCCAAGCCCACTACCCCCATTCATTCCCCCAACCCATCGCCACCACCACCACCATCACCACCACCGGATTCATAGCCAAACCTGTCACGACCACCTACATCTTCACAGCCGGAAGTGGTCATACCACCTCCCCAACCAGATAAACCCTCGACTTCCATTCCGCCAACCACATACCCACCCTCAACCGCTGCAAGTACACAGGAGAAAGTGACAGACACACCAAAGAAGAAGAAAGAACATCACCCATGAACGTCCAGCCTACGGATCAGCTTAAGTGATGCAAGCTCATTGACCGACACCGAGGTCGGCCAACTACTCAAAACCTTGGCCAAAGAATAAAAAAAAAGGACGGTTAGAAAAGCTAAAGAGCTCATAGACAAAAATGCAGAAGAGGTCGAGTTTCTCGAAAAATGCAGGGCTCTCGCTCAGTTTGTCGTTCCAGATCCTATCGAAGTCGGCACAGATAGACCTCTAGAAAGGGCATATCAGCTTTTTGAGAGCATGGTGTTGACCATACAGGCACATCTCCAAGAGACTAAGGAAGAACAGAAGGAAGAGACTGCCCAACTACACCTGGCCCAGCACACTGCCTTTTCGGAAGCGTACAAGGTTCTACAAGACCATATGGAAGAGTCAGTTGTCACTAAGGAAGTCTTAAGAGACTGGCCTACTCACTATGGGCAGGTCTATCAACAGACATGACAGACATGACAAGGCATTCAAGCTTTGGAGGGCTAGAAGATGACAGAGACAGAACTTAGACAAACAATTGAAGACCAGATCTTGTTGGAGACTAACAAACTTCAGAAGATGAAATGGGAAGTGTTATCCCTAAAGTTGGACCTAGACTACAGGGGATCCAAGATTAAGGAAATATTAGGTCTGATAATGACTAAATCAAAATAAAATCAAATCAAAATACAAACTAAAATAAAACCTAAGGCTGTTATCATAGGTTTGTACAGTTTTCAGGAACAAAATCAGAATACAACATATGTATATACAGCTGGTATATATCACAGATCATTAGATACAAATATTCACAGTAAAAGATCAAAGTGTTCAACAGGTTGGTAAGACAGTGAAGGCTGGAATGGAAATCATAGGTTTCATGTAACATAACATTCAAAACAATACTTCATGCAAAGGATTCTATGATCCTGAGATAAAAAGTGTAACTGTAACTGTTTATAAAACAAAAGATAACTATTCCTTCAATAAGAATTATAACATGGATTGTTAATGACCACATATATAAAAGAATTATCAAAGAAAACAATTCATAATATATAGTAACAAAACATCATCATATCACATTCAAAACTAGAACCTGTGAAGCTGCAGAGATATTATGCTATACAAAAAATGGTTCAGCATACATCCAGCATCATCCCAAAACTGCCAACAACCCAGTCGAGACCTCTCCTCCGTCTACTAGCTCTATGGATCTCTTTATATCAAAATAAAAAATCTTTTATCTTAAACTAACTATAGATCCTATAAACATGGATCGACCCCCTACAAAATGGGACATCAAATCCCCTTCAACATGACTTTGCATACATGTGTCTTACAGCTGTCGTTCTTGAGAAGTGAGATTGCCTTCAAGATGAGAATAAGCTTGAGCAAGAAAGAGCACTGTAGGATAGCGATCCAAAACCGCAAGCGCAATATCTTCTGTCACTTGTGGTACCTGCATTAGCTGTACACCAAATACATCACTCATAGTCTCCTTCTCAAAATCATGACACTTGTTGACAAATTCATCATAACTCATGCACGCCTTGTTCTTTCCGATTCCATTCATGCAATCAGCCATACTATAGTAATCTGCTATAGCATGTGTCAGATTACCATATTTTCTTACAGTATCTGTTAAATCTCTGGTCCTTTGAACATCAAACCCTTCAAGAATCTCTGTCGTGAAAGCCGCAGATTTAATGCTTTCAGATGCATCTGTAAGATTCATATCACCTTCAATCAGGTAAATCAATTTCTGGATACCACACCTCATAAGCCTCAACTTTTGATCCTTATATCGATTATCTTTTATTGAATGGCATAAATCATCCACTTTTCTTTCTCTCAACTATGAAGTCTAGCACATATTCATGGCGTAGTTGTTTATGCCGAGCAATCCATGTTGCATCTCCAATTGGTAAGCGCCTTATCTCGACCTGGATTTGATATTGTGCATACAAGCGGTCGGCAACTTTATGTCTAGTGTTGGCCCCACGATTATCACGTCCAAACTGCTCACGATCATCCAAGATGAGAATTACATCATACAATTCAGCAAATTTGTTCCCATTTCCAAGGGGAGGCACAACATTTGCACGAGCTGAATGTACAACCTTATATACAGTCTTGGCAGCCCGTTTCACAGTTACTTGCATTTGCAACAGAGCATCTTCTACACGCATTCCTCGAACAAGAGCTGCCACCAAATTCAACTTCTTGGGGCTCATTTTAATTTTTGTTAGAACTGCTTGAACGTTTCTCTTGTGCTGAACAGAGCTTTCTTCTTCTGTTTTGCCACTTGGAAGAGCGGGAACTTGTGACAAGGGTGAACGCATTGGTTGGATGTTCGTCTCAGATGACACTTCTGCATGCAGTTCGCTTGAAGTTGAAATCCCCGTAGTTGCATGAATGCCAAAAAAAAAAAGCCACTATCATTGTACATGCTGTTGAAAACAGAAAATGATTGCACTTGCCGGTATTCATTCAAAAGCCGAAGATGTAATCGAGAGTACATTCCTTTACCGGGGCTACCTGTAGAGAAAGAACCAGCCCCTCCAATGAGTTTCGAAGAGTTTTCAGATGCAACATTAAGACCATTGGGAACGATTGTGACAATGCTTTTCGTGGACTCTACATACTCTGGAAGTGTAGGTGGTGGCTTAACGCCTGATAGGGTCAAATCCAAGAGAGAAGGAGATTTAAAATTGTTTCCAATAAGCCATGAGAGTAGTCTACCAACTGCTAGCACATTTGTTTTAAATGTGTATGTGTTTGGTTCTATATCTTTCAAGTATTGATGGTTTAAATCAGAAGATGAACATGGCCTCAAAGTCGAAGCAAGTGATTGCAATGTTTCAGTACAAGGTCTCATATTTGAAGTCTGAGTAGGCTCCATGTGTACACCTTTGCTTGAACCAGATTCCCCTCGATCTGCCACATGGTAAGGCAAAGAACATGCAGGAATATCCTTGCTGAGACTCTGGTTTTCTTCCTGACATGCTGTTGCAACTTGCTTCTCCAAGAGACAATTTAAAATGCTATCAAAAACAGAGGGTGACTCTTTGGTTGCAAACATCCCATAGAACCTTCCAGAAGCCGTGTAAATTTCATTTTCATTGAATCCCCTACATTTCAGTTTATCAACAACTCCATCTGGTATGGAAGGCCTGTTCCTGACCTCACTTGAGACTGGAGACTTGCTCTTTGTCTGGCATATAGTCTTTGTCGACTTCCTTGTTGTAGATTTTTTATTTGCTTCTCCTTTTTGGCTGGACATTGACGGAATTTCCTTGTAGAAAATCTGCTCACTAGGGGATACAGTTGTAATCTGTTGACTTTGCCTCAATCGACCTTCTCCCTCAGGAATTCCTGATCTTTGGAGGCATTCCTTTCATGTTACTTTTCCTTCATCTGTTAACATATACTTTGCCGGGCAGCTTGATTTTACAACTAGTCCTTTTGATACCAATGTCTTCATGGAACTCCACCCAGAATACCAATCTTTGAATGAGTTCCTGAAGCATCCAGGTGGTGCACCACTCTTTGAAGGCCCAATAGGCATCCGGGAAAGCCCACTAGCTTCAGCTGCATAAATAAGTTCCTGCTTAAGCATAAACTCCTTCTCATTTTGAGTTGCTCTGTAAAGTGTGATCAGAATTGCATATGGTGCTGAGCCTTTTTGAGGAAGATATCGACCAGAACTCCTGCTCTTCTTCACATATATCTTTTATACCATCAACACACCATATGCTGCAAGCTCTCAATAAGCTGCCAGTTTGGGAATTTCGCTGCCAGTTTGCAAAATCTACCATGTAACGCATAATTCTTTACACATACATAGGTTTTTTATTTGCTGAATGAAACTTTAATGATTTAAGGTATCTAAAGGAATGATAAAGGCTAACAAACAATCATAACACTCAAAACAAGCTGGAATTTAAAACAAGAAAAACCAATGTAAAGCAAAAATTTAAAAATAAACCAGGTGAAAAATCCTAGAGATAACAGGAAGCACATCAATGGGTTCAACAGGATCTTCCCAACTTAGAGAAAGTCGACATCATCTACCCATAGATGAAACAACTCATCAACGCCGCAGAAGAACAGAACCAGTTTTTGGGCCCCAACATGGAAAAAATCGCAGAAGTACCCATTTCAGAAAAGATGTCGATCTTATCAAGTTTAACAACATTAACGATCGACATCCAGAAAGCTTTGCAGAGCTAGATGTATTTTTAGCATCACCTTGCCATCACAGCCTCGGCCATTGTTGAGATCTACGTCCAGAAGAGACCGACTATCCGTCTGTACAGTCCACCACAATAGCATTTTGAGGGGTTCGACAAAAACTTCAATTTTGTGCCTCCCTGTTTCTTCAGGACGAAGAAACGTTTTGTTCGTGGGGGAGATGTAGAAGGAGCAAGTCGACGAAGTTGACTTGAACGAAGACCGACTTAGTCGATGGGCCGACTTAGTCGATCAGCCGACTAAGTCAGTCGACTGACTAAACTAGATGATTAGGTCGGATAACTAACAGTCGTGTTGGTTCACCGAACTGACAGGTATTTATTTTGTAAATGTCTGTAAATTGTATATATTAGGCTGTTGAGCCAAACGAGAACTCAGTTCAGTTCTCTGCTTTGTATGAACTCAATATAATAAAATAATCTGTTTCCTTATCTGTTCTTGTCTCTTGTCTGTGATTTATAGTTATGTATGTTTTAGTATGTATTATTGGTAATTCTATGTGATCTGTGAGATTACAACAGCATTTTCTTGACACAACCAGGAGAGGGTAGGCCTGACCACCCCATTGATTTTGCTAACAGAAAACTGTCGACGCTAGAGAAAAATTACACCATGATAGAGAGAGAAGGCCTTGCTATGGTCTATGTGTTTCAGAAGTGTCGACTTTACTTTTTGGGTGGAAATTTCAAAATGTACACTGATCATTTGGATTTAAAATACCTGGCCAACAAGCCAATGTTGGGGGGGAATATTTGTTGATGCCTCCTTCTGTTTTAAGAATTTGACTTTGAGGTCATAGTTAAAATTGGTCAACTGAATGTTGGGCTAGACCACCTGGAACATATAGAAAGTGGTGAAGAACCAACCAGTCTGGAGGATAACTTGCTCGATGCACAAATATTTGTGAACCACATGATGGATGATCCGAATACGGAGTTTAATTCTATCATCCATCTCCTCAGCAAAGGTTATGTGTCTGAAGGATTATCCACTAACCAGAAGAAGCATTTTGTTGTCGGAGCCACTAATTATATGTTGATTGCAGGACACTTATACAAGGTGGACGCGAATGAGATATTGTGTTGATTTGTTTTCGACTATGAGCGACTGTGGGTAATGAGTGAAGCAAACTCCAGTGTCATAGGAGGACACTACACTAGAAAGGTAACTATGCACAAGATACTTCAAGGAGGACAATGGTGGCCAATTATACATATGGATACTAAGAGTTTATGCCAGCACTTTGATATCTTCCAGAGAACAGGAAAACTATCACGTCGCGATGAGATGCCGCTTGCGCCACAGATAGCACTTCAAGCATTTGACAAGTGGGCCGTTGATTTTGTTGGACCGATCAGTCCACCAAGCAAGAGGACTGGCATGCACTACATTATCACTACGACAAATTACTTAACCAGATGGGATAAAGCCATGCTTGTTAAATTTTGCACCACTGCGACTGTGGTGAATTTTTTATTTGAAAATGTGGTGACCAGATTTGGATGTCCAAATATTCTACTTAGTGACCAAGGTATGCATTTTGTTAACAAAATGATTGTTGAGCTTACTGCAAAGTTCCAGATCTAGCATAAGAAGAAGACACCCTATCATCCTCAGGTGAATGGAATGGTTGAAGCCTTCAACAAGATTTTGGAGAATGCATTAACCAAAGTATGTAACCTACACCAAGATGACTAGGATAAAAAAGTTTCTACTGTGCTATGGGGGTACCACACAACTTGCAAGTGACTGATAGGGAACACTCCATTCAGACTGGTGTATGGACATGAAGCTTTTGTGCCAATGAAATACATTGTGCTGGGTACAAATATTGTTGTGTTGATGAATATTACCAATGGATATGCTGTCGAGCAAAGGTTGTCGCAGCTCGTTTAGATGGAAGAGGGACGCTTCGTCATAGGATTCCATCAGACTGTCGAGAAGTAGAGGCATAAAGTGTGGCATGATTGCCATATCAGGATTAAGCCATTCAAATTCAAAGGACTTTTGTTTCTGTATGACAACAAGTTATTCAAACATCTAGGAAAGTTAAAAGCGCATTGGCTAGGGCCATATACGATCACTCACATCACTAAAGAGGGCGTACTAAAATTGCAGAAACTAAATGGAACATACGTTGCGGGTATGGTGAAAAACAACTTCCTGAAACCTTACTATGATGGATGCATCATCCCTGGCTAAGATTGCATCATGCATGAAAAAAAATAAAAGAAAGAAGAGAGAAGGAAACTGTTCTGTCGCACGGTTGCGACAGAAGCAGGCAAAATGCATGAAAAAGTGGGAATGATAGGATGATCGACACTAAAGTGCGAATATACAACAAATGTTGAGGAAATTATGACAAATAAGTGTCATTAATTAGACTAGATATGAGGAGAATTATGATGTTATTTTTGGTCCCATCAGCCATCCTTGTCATAACTACCATAACTTCCCTGACAGGTACAACATAGAAATTGATTATACGAGTTAATGAGGAATGTGTCGATCGAGAAGACCATGTGATCGACACGATGTCAATATGCCACTACAATGATCACATGAGGCATGAGTGCAACTATATAAATATGAGGATTCATCACCAATAACTCTTTTCTGTGTACAAAGAGAGCAAGAGATAACCATAGGTGATAATTCGCAGATTCGAAGCATGTAAGTAGAGAGAGCCGAAACCCATGGTCATAGATATTTCCAGTGACAGCGAGTTATCATACGTAACCATTGAAACATCGTGTCTAATAGAGGATGAAATTCGATCACCCAAAGTACAACAATCACAAGAACCAGAGATAATGGTGAGAAGAAATCCATAGACCGCTCTCGTGCCCGGTTCGACCCCAGTCCAGAATCCACCCACAACCACCCCAGTTGTAGGACCAAAAAATTTCATATTAGATAGAAATATTCAAGGCATTTTCACACCACCAAGAATGGTGCCAAATTGTTTGAAGAACAAGTAGAATTTTCATGAAGAAATTCCTATAGAGGACGAACCAGACTCACCACCACGTAGAGAAGCTAGTGCCGCCGAGGAATAAGAAAAATTTCCCCAATATGTTCTGCCAAGGAGAGTTGACGTGTAGAGGGTAAAACTCTTGAATAAAGTACACACCTCTTTGGTGACACCTCAAATCCCTAATAGTGTACCTCTATCATTGGATATATTGCCAAATATCCTCAAGCTCCAATTTGAGGATTCCAACCGAGTCACTTGTGCCCCATATATTAGTGCTAATGGAGTGGGATAGCAGTGTTGATAGTGCATGCTTGTTAAATTTACTGCTCATGCCACACCTTGGGTACAAAATACATGTGACCACATATGTGAAGAAGCTCCTTGTCTACTTTCACAGAGGATGTTTATGGCTTGATCGACCCTACCCTGTCGACGTCAAGCTCATCTTGTTGATAACGGGTCTGCCGAAGGTTGGACATGACCCTGTGCTATATTTGCGCTAGAACAGAGACACCACAAAGACGAAGCAGAAGTATAACCTCCAGCGTGTAGGTATGGGATTCCTCATTTCCCCCATAGAGGACAATATGGTAAGGTTTGCAGCCAGAATCGTATCTTGCAAACTGTTGCACAAGATGATACTTGCTGAGTGCACCATAGGGGCGATAGAAATTGCAGAACAATGTGCACAATGAGTAATATTTAACTAGTCGTAGTTCCTTCTTTTTGAGCTCATAGAGGATGTAGAGCAGGCATAAGAGGAAGCTAAAGCTAATTTTTACTTGTTCTGGTTGCTCATTCTGCTTTCCTTTGTTCTTTGGTCTGACCCACCGGACTAACAACCAATGGATGTCCCAGTGCTTTTCCTTGGCCCAAAGTATCAGAACCTCTAGGAGAACAAGGAGGACAAGATTCACCAGAATGACAATAACATCAATTTATTTCTGCATGGTGAGGTGTTGCATTATGTTATAAGGAGGTTACACAGAACACGAGAAACACCAGTGAAAAGGTATGTTGCATTTATTAAATTATGGGCTGGTGTTCATAACATTATTCTAGACCCAATTAAGGACTTGTTCAAGCAAGCGCATTAGGCAGGGTTTACGATCGTTGATGCCAATGTGGAAACAATTTCCTAGGACTGGCCAGCATAATGGCGCAGCCCAATCGAGGAGCAGATGGACCAAGGAGGAAACCAAGGAGGAGATGGAAAGGAAGTGGCCAAGTCGAGGGCCAAGGAAACGACCAAGGGAATGGTTACAGTCATGACCAAGATGATGGGCAAGGCAATGACGGAGGAGATGACAAATGCAATAAAACATCAAGCTCTGATGATGATGATAGTGCATGAAGCAAGGATGATGATAATTATGATGATTTGGATGAACTCCTACTGATGAGGATGTGAAGAAGGCCCAAGAAGAGGCACATCATCCACAACGCAAGAAGAGGAAAGTAGACAAAATGGCTAACGCAATCAAATTATCCAATGAAGACATCAACTTGTTGTTCGATGCCATTGTAGAGGTTTCAAAGTTCAGCTTGAAAGGAATAAGTAAGAAATAGCTGTGATTGACCAACCAACTCGCTGAGCATATCAACTAGCTAACATAGGATGTAAACAAAGTTAAAGCCACTCTCGAGGATGAAACTTATGGTGTGGATCCTAGTATGCCGTTAGTAAAACTAGAGCTGGTGTCATCGATAAAAACAGAAATCCAGGAGCAAGTAATGAAGACATGGATGCTCGATTTTGACAATGTTGTGCATGGTTTTGAGACATTGAACATGGACTTCTCTAAACTCACGTTGGTTGAATTCTATGTTGTCCAGCAGGTGTCTGCGACCGAGATACCCCTCAGAGAAAATGCGGTGTCATATAAGGAAACCAAGAAGAAAAGAAAGGAAACATCACACAAAACCATCCTTAGACACTCATTGAATCCATCAAAGGCATGGTGGCGAAGTTCCCACCGGAATTAGGTCAAGAAGATGAAGATTCAGTTTCCAAGGTTGGGCACCTCTCCGAGATCATGGTGGAACTCAAGAAGAAAGTGGAAGAGCTTCAGGAAAAGAAGGTACCAAGCACAACTCCTGAGGTGTTGGAAGAGTGAAGCAAAGAAACGTCTGAGGTTGTTGTGAGGATAAGAAAAGGAAAAAATCTATGTCGTAAGGAAGTGGAAGCCGTTTCATCAATGTGGGAAGAGATTATGGAGAGTGAGACTATGGAGAAGATCAAGGAAGATGCATGGCAAGCTGATGAGAAAATCATTGTGGTGAAGGAAGAGATGAAGAAGCTACCTCTTAAGGAGAGGATGACAAAGATCATTGAGATCAAGAAGCTCCAACATTAAGTCCAAGCTCTCCACGTCCAAGAGCATACTAGGAATGAGGAAGTAGCTATGCACCAATCCAAGACAATGCGAATTACATGGCTTATTCAACCTGTATAATAGAAGCTTCAACACATTGTGCATTCATTAGAAGTAGGACCGTAAGAACATATCAGTTCCGACCATGTGGAACAATTTAGTAAGCAGGCGGAGGAAGTAACAGAGGAAGTTTCCAAGGTGAAACAAATTTTGAAGGAATTTCAGGACAAGGTTGGTCCTGTGGCACACCCTGAGATAGAGACTTGAGTTTGGTGCAACAATAAATTTTTCTAAGGCATAATTTTTTTTAATGGCTCGAGACGAGCCACATGTGAGTGTTGGGGGCCTATTAGGCTAGTAAAAGTGCATACGGAATAATCCACCATGCACGTGCAAGAGGAAAAATGGGTGCGGAATGGAGAAAAGTAGATAAAGGAAGAAGCATGAGTGTAGAGCAGAGGAAGTTGCGATGAGGATCACTGCGATGAGGAAAGGAAGATTCAAGTCAGTGGAAGAGGCAGGTAGAAGAGTTAAAGTGAAATAGGTGAAAGTCAAGGAATACTATAGAAGGACGAACCGATAGAAGACCAAGGACAGTTTTGCGGCTAGTTATGACCAGTACATAAGACTGAAAGACATTTCTGCGGCTATTTAAGGCTATGGTTAATGTAATCATTGATATTTTGTAGCTAATTGAGTATGTAATAACCGAGTCGTACTCAGTCGACCCTACATGGTCTTGTAAATACTATACGTAGAAGGAACCTGCTCTGTATAAGGGTTAGCTTCAGTATTGTTGATCAGTCAAGTTTGGTAAGTTATATATAGTTAGAAGATTAGAAGTGTTATTGAGACATAAGAGGATTCTAGTATAATTAGAAGGATGTTGAGCTGCAGATCTGCAGCCGAGTGTGCAGATTGTAAGTAGAATTAATATCCACCTGAGTGCATAGATAGTCAAGTAGAAGAGTTGATCTAGGCTGTGTGCAGATTAGTAGGAGCAGATAGATCTAATAACCCAGAGAGCATGAGAGAAAGAAGATTGAGTTAGATACACATATCTTAAGAACAGTTTGTAAGTCGCAGACTGTAAGTTTCTATATATATATTTCTCATGCCAGATGAAGAGCACCTTGGTGGTTTTTCCCAGATGGGTTTCCACATTACTTCCTATGTCGAATGAATCAATGCTGTCGGATATTGGATGTTATGTGAATGTTTGTTGCTTTATATTGTTACAGTTACTGTTGAATGTATGTCGCAATATTAACAATTAGTGAATGAATGTTTGAATGTTTAAAGCATTGTTGACATGTATGTATGATTTCGTGGTTAAATATTCCAAGTTGTAATATAATTCACACGTTGTTCATTATTACTAAGGAATCAGGTGCGCTGCACAATTGCACCAATTGTTAAGTGGATAAGAACAAGGTTGTGTCATGTGTCGGTTGTGGCACACATTTGCACCTCCATCACATAGTAATAGAATCCTTCCTCCTATCCATATCGAGCATCTTGGATGCACACCAAGGGACTATAATCCCTCGCCAACTGCGGAAACATGGTTCTAGTAGTTACATATTAAGATATCTTAGGTGAGACTGCGCCTACTTTGTGGGTGTTGTCGACTGAGCTTGCTCTGTGGGGTCGATGTCTTGTGGTGTTTTGTTGGTATTGTGTTGTTGTTGAACCACAGGTAGAGACAAGAAGGAAGATTAGGCCAATAGTTCCTTCCTTGAAGAGGATATTTATTTATATTTGTTATTCATTACTAAGGTGCTGATTATTCTGTTCTTGTCTATTTCTTCTAGTTTTATATTATTTCTTGGATTTGGTTGCATAAAATTTGGTATTAGAGCTCTTTCCTCGAGACTGGTTTCTGCAAAATGAGTCATCTAGGAATTTTGATACAACGTTTTTTATACAAGGATGTGAAGATTGAGGTAAAAAACTCAATTTTAGAACAAGCCAAACTACCTTCAGTCCGATATTCATATCCTAATCCATGACAATTTCAGAGATAATTGTGGAGTAATCAAGGGTTTTTTTACTAGACCATAAAAAATTCTTCAAATCAATGTTTGAAGAAGGAAAATCTATAGTTCAAGCAATGTTAGATCACATAGAACATCAACAAGTAGTTCTCCAAATACCGAAGATGTCCAAAAATAGGATGAAAAAACATGAACATTAACATCACAGTCAAAGGAGTTTTGAAGAAGGAAAAATCATATGGAAACTTGAACAAATTATTGATACAAGGATGAAACAACTATAAATCAAGCTATTATTGAGTACCTCATCAAGTGGAAGAACATACCAACTACAGATTCAACATGGGAAGACAAGTAATTTATACAAATGCATCCACAACTAACCAAGCATTGTGGAAAATGACTATCTGAAGGGGAGGGGCATGTTAAACCCTAAATGTTGGGCACATTCCCCCCTATAGTGTTGCACTTTACCCCCTATATGGTGGTGTATTATATATATTATTGATATAGGATTGTGTCTATTAGTTGTTATTGTACACCTATGTATCCTACATACAGGAAGGATATATTATCATGTTAGTAAGCATTGTATATTGTCTTGTCTTGGGTACACAGTACATTGTGTAAGGAGGTTCCTCCCTCAAAGAGGATAGTTATTTATCTCTGTTATTCATTATTAAGGCATGGATTAGTCTCTTCTTGTCTATTTCTGCTCCATTTCTGCTATTTTCTTGGAATTGGTTGCATAACACCAAGTATGGGATTCTTTATGTAAAGTGTTGGTCTAGTTGGGCTCAAGATGCATGGTCTGGTCATGGAAGGCCCTCTAGGTTTTCATTGTAAGGAGTATTTGATCAGTGGATTTGTGATGTTAGGGAATCTATCCTATGAATGAGGTTTGAAGCCGCCAACGTACTATGGGTTTGCAGATAGACAAACATGATTACAAGAATTTATTAAAGAAGAAGAGATTAGGGATGTGCACCTTATTCTGAGGGTCGATCCTAGCTTGGCCTCTTTCCTCCAATGCTCTTTAGCATCCAATCTCCAACACCTGCAACAAAGAAAACACCCTTCCTCAAAGCACCCTCAGTTGTTATAACATATGAGAAATGAACATAAATAGAGATTGCAATTCAAATAAAATAACAATCTATATCAATACTCAAGAACATTACACATTGATGGAAGGAAATAACATTATTTATTAATAGAGTTTTTGGAAACATTACAAATCCTATGCTTGATCAAAATTCTTTGCAAGCCCTGGATCTGAGTCCTCTTGCTTCTATCCTCAATGGAAATTCTACAACATGAATTTTCCTTTAAAGTTGGTCCCCTTTCCTCTACTCCTTATTTTCTTTTTATCGTTTTTTGGGAGGAAGGATTTCAAGGATAGGATGGTTAGGGAAGTTAGAGATGCTTCCAAACTGACCCCAAATTCCTTTTTATTAATTACCTTTTTATTTTTAACAAATATTAATGAAATACGGGGGTTATAATAGAGAAAATCCCGAATGATGCGTCATGTATTCAACATTTGAGTGAAATACACGGGTTGTTTGTGGGAAATTCACGTATGGTATGCAGGTTGTTATAAGGAAACCTGCATATTCAAGGTGAATTCATATGCAAAGTGTTAGAGCATAATCCACCTTATTACCATGGTCATATACCTTAGGCACATTTCATTTGCATTCATGCAGTGATTCTATTGTTTAGACTTAGGGAAATTGGTCATTTATTGATAGTTGAGGTCCTCCTGGTTGATCATTTAACATAGTTGAGGCACTCCAGGTTGATAATTTTGACAACTGAGACACTTACATTGATTACATTCAACTGACATCCACTCCCCCATCCCCAATTTCATGGACTGTGTTTGCCTTGAGGTGCTAGTGCATGATTTAGGTGGTTTTTGGCCTTCCTTGGGCGTTTATTTCCTCCTAGAGCCACTCCCACTCACCTATGTGCTCAACCACACCTTTCATACCTCCAATTATGTTCCAACATACCATTCCCACATCCACACATGCATTCATGACCGTTTGGGATGATTAGGAAGCTCATTGGTCTACCTAGTGGAGTTTGAGGGTTAAATATTGAGCTGACACTTGTATGCATCTAGATGGCCTCCAAGGATTCATGATTTTACCCTATTGTAATATATATATGATCCATACATAGTTACATGTTGGAAAATCATAATAATATTTTCTATTGACCTCATGTGTGTATGCAATTTTCATTCTTTCAGCTATTTTTTGCATATTTTGTAAACAATATTGAATTGTGAGAGTTTCCTTAACTCCTAGATTCAACTATGAATCAATTATCACATGGTATTAGAGCTATTTGGAGATGCAAATCAAATTCATAGTGTTTCAGTTGTTTTTAGATGGGTTTTCCAGATAGATTCGAGTGTTTGCATTATAGGTACAATCACCAATTGGTCACCAAGTGCGCAAGAAGAAATGGAGAAGACCCATGTTTTGTTGACCCCATTAAACTATTTTTAATGGAAGGCCAAAATGGTGATTCAGTTGAGGTCAAAATTCCTATATAGGGTCACCATGGGGACAGAGGTCAAACCAAACTTTTCTATTGATAAATCCAAGTTCTTCAAAAGGCTTGATGACGTGTTCATAATGCTTTGTCTCATCATTTCGAGAGACTTTCTCTTTCATGTAAACAATATATCAAATCCCAATGAAGTATGGCTCAAGATTGAGGCATTGTTTGGGAATAATGATGAAATGAGAGGTCGCCAACTTGAAAATGAGCTCATCTCCTTGAGTCCATCTCATTTTGAGACAGTCCAAGATTTCTTCACCAAGTTCAAGTCATTGGTGCTTCATCCCAGGAAATGTTGCATAGAGAAGAAGGATGATTAAATCTTATTGTCCATAATTTCAAAGATAGGGCCAAAGTACTCTGTGTTTGTAAGAATAATTCACTCTAGCAAGCTCACAGATTGAAACTGGAAAATTGCCATCACTAGCTAACTTCATGGAGTCATTGAATCAAGAGCAAGATAAGCTAGTGCAGATGGGCACCATCAAATCTAGTAAAGATCAAGATATTTCTGGAGGGGTTTCAAATCCATCCAAAGGAAAGAAGAAAGCTAAAAATTCAATTCAGCAGGACAAAAATAAACAAGAAATACCCAAATCTTCAAATGGGGGTTTAGATCCTTGCAAGGACAAGGACAAGAAGAAGCACGAGAAGAACAAATGCACCTACTGTCACAAATGGTGGCACCTGGAGAGTGCATGCATGAAGAAGACCATAGAAATGATGGCAGATCTGCTTGATAAGAAAAATATCCTAGTGCTTGAGGGCACATGGAAGAAGGACATAGGTTCAGGATCAAACAACAAAGAGAGGTTTCATGCATTGGTTGCTGGTTCTTCAGGTTCTTCTTCCTCCATCATAAATTCAATAGCTTCAAGGAAGATGGACTCTACATTAGAGGAAATTTCAATTTAAAATGGGCCTTCCAAAAATAATACAAATTTCATGACATAATTTATTAGCCAATCAAAATTATTTAAAATTCAAAAAGGGAGCACCTCTTAAACAAATTTTTAATGTAAATTTGGGGATGGGTATCATAAGAAAACCTACTTTTTTTGTTCGTATTTTTGACATCTCCCTGTTTTTTTACTCAAATTTTGATCGGGAGAGCTTGTTGGATGCGGAATTAAATTCCACATCCAACGCGTACCCACTTGGAATACCTTTGATGGGTGCCGCTACCCCAAAAACAAGAAATACCTGAAAAAATGTGATGATGATGTCATCATCACATTTTTTCATATATTTCTTGTTTTTGTGGTAGAGGCACCCATCAAAGGTATTCCAAGTGGGTATGCATTGGATGTGGAATTTAATTTTGCATCCAACGAGGTCTCGCGATCAAAATTTGAGTAAAAACACAGGGAGATATGTCGAAAATACGAACAAAAAAGTAGTTTTTTCTTTTCTTACTCCAAAATTAATAAATATTATTTTATTAATTTTCCTTAGGAGGCTCATTTTGAGTTGAAATTTACTCTAATATAAAATATATATTCTCATCCATGTATTTTGACAGTGGCCCAACTGTTCAAATGGGTGATGATTAAGAGATCCAATCCAAAGGGATTGGAAGGATCGATCTTGAAGATGGGTACTTAAACAATGTTTTGTTTGTACCAGACTTGGCAGGGAACCTAATCTCAATGTACCAAATGACACACACTGGTGAAGCCAAAAGAGTAACATTTACTCTAGACAGAGTGGAGATAGCTGAAATATCTACCAACAAGGTGGTGGAATTGGGGTTTGTTGATCATCAATCTAGACAGTACAAGTTCTCTCATTTCCTTCCCTACTCCAGAGGGAATGCACTCCTAACTCATTCCAATGAGGAAAGAAAGTTGTGGCATGATAGGTTTGACCATATAAACTATAGATACCTACAGGAATTGAGAAAAGAAGGCATGGTGGAAGGGATTCCTTCTATCAATATCTCCAATCGCCCATGCATATGATGTGTGGTGGGAAAGAATCCAGAGCACAACTATGAGAAAGGGAAAGCAATGAGATTTGTCCAAGTACTTGGTTTGGTTCATTCATACCTCATTGGTAGTCTTCCCACACTTTCATATGAAGGATCAAGGTATGTGTTGACCTTCATAGATGATTTGTCAAGGTTTTGTTGGGTTTACTTTCTCAAACTAAAATCTGAAGTTTTTGAAACTCTCAAAGTTTGGAAAGCCTTGGTGGAGAATCAATGTGGGAACAAGATCAATGTCCTTAGGATTGATAATTGTTGGGAATCCTATATGCAAGTTAATTAAATCCAACATACAAAGTGTTCAATATAAATTGTCAACCTATGGAAGTCTCTTATTTCAAGGATAATATGCACTGTATATGCTTTAAACACTAAGTAGTTGATGCTGTAAGTAAATGATCCTGCTTTCCTATTTAGCCACACTCATCCCATAATTTGCTTAACCTAATTTACCTTCTCAAGAATGCAATCACATGTACCTTCTTACGATTCTTAATCTAGAATTAAAATATTTAGGCAATAACATATAGATTACTTTTGTAGAAAGTTAAATCCCTAATTACCAAACCATCTAAAGATCCATCCCAACTATCTTGATTCATCTATTTTAGAAATTCAAAGTACAGGAATTAAATTCTGCAATTATAAATGCGAAGGAACAAACTGCAAAGATCTAAATAAAAAATCAATTGAAAGAACTAGGGATGAACAGGGATGTCACAGCTATGACACTGTTGCATAAAGGAAAGTTAACCTATACAGTCGGCTGACACACCACACCATTGCAGTTTTACAAGAGATGAAATTATTGATTATTAAAATGACACACAACAAATCAATAACTATTGCAGCTTACTGTAAATAAAGGAAGTTATCACAAGATCACACAATAGAATAAATAAAATACCTAATTAACTCAGCAATCCCTGTGGGAAGGCAGGCCCAGCCTTCACATAGAGATGCTGGAAGTAACACATGTTAAAACGCCGAGGTCTGAAGAATCAAATTCCTTGTATTAAAAGTGGCAGATGAGCACACAACCTTAGTCACAGCTGATACAATAATTTGGTTAATTTTTCAATCCCTAGCTTGGAATAGTTCCCAGTATTTATACAATTACAATCATAACACCTTCCCACTATTATCGGGCAACCATGAAGATCTATGATCTTCGGGCTTCCCTAATTACGATGAGCTGTTACAGTCATGGCAAGATGATAGTAGAAGATATAGGAAAGCTATTAATCAAGCCATAAATAATGATCATGATTAATTGAGAAGGGACTCCATGGATTGCAGCTAATTTTGAGCAGCAGCGCACTATTGCTTCCGAATCTGTTGCAGCCTATTGCAGCTACCTTTGTACAGCTCACGTGGAATAATACCCTTGGACCGCGTTCTTTGGGAAATGATGGAATGGATGGTGATCATATCAGCAATGAATGTCCATTCCTCTTTTGGCATGTTCGGCCCGCTACACCTATATCCTTTACATCTCGAATTATCTTTATAAAACCACCATATGTTAGAATAATTTAAGATGTAAATCCTTGATTACAACAATCCTAAGAATTAATAAAATAAGACAATGATTAACCATACATGTATGAATTCATGGACCAAGTGAAGGAAAACCATTTGTTTAGTATACATAATAGAGTAGGATGAGGCAAAAAGAGGTAGGTAAGGGTGGTAAAAAAGGGTCATTTCTGGGCCAACATCTCCCCCCAACTGTCCTGTTGCATGTCCTCATGCAATTTCCTCCGTTATTCTGAATCTGAATCTGGCATTGTGCTTCATTCATGGAGAGAAGAAAAGTTGTATGGGAATTCAGATGTTCCCTTTTTTCCACAAATCCCTTATGGACAACCCATTATCTCCAACAATTCTACTCTTCTACCCTTGTTAATAAAAAATATTCCTTGTATGGTTTTGTTGGCCACCAGATGAGAGGAAATTTGAATTTGAGTCCCAGCCAATTAACCCCACATTCCTTCATGCATCCAACATATCCCTCAAACCTGGAAAGTTCCTTTTCAAAATTCCTGTAATTGTAAGGATCCCTATATCTTAGGGTTGAAGAGGCAACCTGCCATCTGTGCTGGCTACC
Organism: Pseudotsuga menziesii; assembly: GCA_001517045.1. Lineage (NCBI taxonomy): Eukaryota > Viridiplantae > Streptophyta > Pinopsida > Pinales > Pinaceae > Pseudotsuga > Pseudotsuga menziesii. The sequence continues at coordinate 128,594 of LPNX011204861.1, forward strand.
TTCCAAAGCCACTCGTTGATGCATGGAAATCTGGATGACACAAGTAGAAATAACCATTTCTTGAAGTTCCATTATATGTTGAGCTTGGATGGGACACATGAGTACACTCGGATGACGAGCAAGGAGAAGACGAGGATTCTGAGGTTCGCTTCGAATCCAAAGGTTAGAGTGGGCCTCATTATGAGAGAAAGTTTGGTAAGATCTTTCCCACTGAACATGATTGCTCACAAAGGAGGAAAAATCCCTTAGCTAAAAATCACCTAAGAAAGGGACAGGATTCGAATGGCAGTCCAAAGGACAAGCCAGCTCATGCAAATAAATCTCACACAACAAATTTTGGACCTCAAAGTCACTTTCCAGAAATGTTTCCAGGAATTTAGTTGAGGTTTCTATTTCATATGGTATTTCTTCTTTTACAGCCCTCAGTTTAAACCAAATGAACTGCTCAAATAAAAACATAGGGTAAGAGGAGGATGGTACTCTGGTACCCAACAATTCCTAAGAAAGAGTATACAACTAATCTTTTTCCACCTGCATGGAATTGAACTTTTTCAGCTCCTTTAGCTCCTTGTGTAACTCTTCTCCACGAAGTTTCTGGGACATAAGTTCTTCTTCCCACTTGTTGCAGCTGCAACTGTTCTCCCCATTTTTTTTAAAAAAATTTCGACCCCCCTTGATGACTTTAATGCTGCGTTGAATCATTTGATCCGTGAACTGTTCTATTCATGTTTTAATTTTGAGTGTTTTTTCTTTTGGAGATTAACTCTCGTCCTGATTTTTGGAAGTTGCATATGTTTTGAATTTTTTTTTGGTTTTTCTAATCATTCTTTGAAGAAACCGCTATTTCAAAGGTGAAACGGGCTTGTGATCATTGCTGAATGTTAAAGTTGTTCCAAACCCTTGATATTTTTATTGATTGGGCATCAAATTATGTTTGATCGGAGGCTGTAGTCTTTTTCTCTTCCACCGTTGCGGCTCCCAAAGTAGCTTAGCACCCAAAGTATAAAAGCGCTCTGACTGCTGATGCGTGTTGTCCTTTTAGTCGTGTACTCATAGCCTTTACCCTTCCACTGTTGTGGCTGGGAAAGTCATTTAGCTTTCGATGTCATGGTTCTTTCAATTTACGATTGAGTTTTTCCCGCCCACAGCTTGGGTCTTAACTCTTCTGACTCTGACACGTGTCACGTGCCAGTATCCTTTCCTCCTCTGCCGTTGCAACTGGGCAAAGCTTTTGACTTTCGATGTCAGTGTCCTTTTCATTTCCGTCGTTGGTTTTTTCTTTCGAACCTGTAGGTGGACAGGGTAGTGGTGTCGGCATTTGTTAAAATTCTCATAACGGTGGTGCACCTGGCCTTTTCTTATGATTAGCCATTTCAATTGGTATAATCTGCTGCTTTGTTTTATAATGCAGTCCCAATGAATGATACACTTTGATGAATCACAGTTGGACTCAAAGGATTTTCTAGACTACCGCAGCGTGAAAGCATAGTTGGGCAATTTTGGAAAAGGTTAAACCGTGGTCATCAGGATCGCAAGAAGGACAAACAAAGGAAAAGACAAAATGAATGGCGACAAAGGCACAGACCCGAAAGATCTATTAGTTACTAATCAGATCATGAATGCGTACATGAAATAAAATGGGAAGATGAAGCGTTTTGAGGGAGGAAAAGGTGATACGTTTGGGGGGCAGCCCAAGCGGTCTGTTGTGGTAGTTTAAATATTTGAAAGCTAGAACTTAGAAGGGGATTTTTTCCTGGCAAACTTGTAGACTTTTGCTTGTAAGAGGAACTATTTTATTTTACAAACCAGAAAGTGAAAATTTTACCTGTTGGAGAAAGTGCTATGTGGAATGGATCAATGCATTTAAATGAAAGATGTTGAATGGGAACTATTTCATAGTCAACTATGTTTCATTAGCTATGAGAGTGTTCTAACTGCTTGAACCTATGTTCTTGTCTGAATATTTTTCAGTATCTTTATGATGTTCTTCCACTGTGAGTAATGGGATGTTTTAATTGTTGATGAGATATCTTGTCATGTATACTTTTACTTATGTTTATATGTTTGGTTATAAGAACAACTATCTGTGATTTTCCATAACAGATGAACAGTAGTGCATTACTCATGAATTAATATCCATCTCTATAGAGATAGTTTCGTTAGTTTTATTTTATTGCTGCATTTGTGATTTAGATGCTTGTGGGTGCTAAGACGAGAGGTAAGAACCTGCGCATCACATTGTGACTACTCCCTGCATCCCTATCACCCTGCATTGTTAATTAGGCACTTGCATCTCATATCTTAAGTCAAAATACAAAAATATATACGGTGGATCGGGCTGCAACAGGTAAAACCTTTGTTTTTGTTACTTGACCTACGGTAGCCAGACCGCAAACCAGACGGATTCCCTATACCAAATAGTCACGGGCTAGTTGGGGAACGTTGACTGGGGAGAATCCCTTTCTATTGTTGCCTATGAATTTACAGGCCTCAATAGTAACTGGTGCTAGAAGGAGGGCCTCCAGTGCATGGCTGGCCGTGGAAGCACGTTTTCCCGAGACTTTTCCACCGGTAACAATTCAGAAAGCAATGGACTTCACAATCCAATTTCGAAAGAAAGGGGTAGAGAACATTTGTTTTCTGTTGACAACGAGGTTGTCAATAACCTGAGAAGACACACTAGGGCATATGTGAAGAAGATTGGAGGATTTCCGATCATCCCTGAATTTCCCAAAAGAGAATATAAAAGGAAAGATCATCCTATATTGGAAGACTCAGTGCTGGTTGGAGATTGGGAAGAGCTAGTAGAGACAACCTTACAGAAAGTTGTATTGCCTTTGAATCAAGAAGGCTTAGATACTCCTCACAGTTCCCCTACTCACACTCCTATTGGCTCACCTCCTCACTCTCGACCCAGACTCATGGCAGGTTTTAATGCCAATCAACCACCCAACCCACCGAATCCACCGCCTGCCTGGAGAGCCAGATCACCTTTAAACCTAGAACCTCCGTTACATGATTTACCTCAATCCTTTGAAAAGATGCTGCCCAAATTCGACCCAAGTGAGAAGATACTAGTAGATGACCACTTGCAAAGTTTTTACTTGGCAATAGAAGGGTTAAGGACTGGGGAGCATGAGGATGTAGTTTGCAGACTTTTCCCGCACACCCTTAAAGGAGCTGCAACATCATGGTATTTTGGTTTGCCTGCAAACTCTATCCCTGATTGGGATACCTTCAAAAGAATCTTTAGGAGTAAGTATGCGACTCAAAAGAATCATGCAGCCCTCATGAAAGGGCTATGCACCTTAAATAAAGAGAGAAAGCAGAAGGTACACAGCTTCACTCAAAGATTTGCAACGTACCTCAAGAATTTTTATGAAGCTGACAAACCTTCGGATAAAGTCCTGATTGAGTATTATACTTCGGCTTTAGGACCCAAGTTGGCCATGTTCAATAAAATGAAGGCCAATCCTACTTTGGCAGAAACATATGAGGAGGCAGAAAAGGTGGAGGCTGAAAAATTAAGTATCGAAGATTATCCCAAACGGTTAGGAGAGAAAATGGCGGGAAGGAAAGCATTGTTGTTTAATAAACCTAAGGGAGAGCAATCACCTGATTTTGAAGGTATGGAAAAAATGATGCAGAAGATTTCCAACAGAATTATAGACTTGGAAAAAGAGAAGGAAACTCAAAAGTTCTGTTGCACCTGCAACAATTTCCCAAAATTCTAAAAAAATTTGGGGCCCTCCTTTTCTTCAAGTTAGTGAGTTCTTTTCTTGGTTTCATCTTTTGATTTTAGCTTATGAAGGTTGAAGTGCTTTCTTGAGTCTTAAATGCTGTAAATTGACTGGTTTCTCATCATTTAATGCTTGAGGATTTCCATCTTGATCGAGCCCTTTGTTGTTTGCAAAAACTTTTGAAGCCTTCGTTCAAAGTTTTCTTGCATCGGGAGATTTCATTTGACTGCCCGACCGTTTCGGGTGCCTTCGAACTTTTAATTGTTTCTATCCTGAGCCCGCCGTTGCGGGTGTTCTCCAGATCCTCCAAATCTTTTGCCACGCCGCTGTAGCGGGTGCTTATCGAATCTTGTTTGGCTTGGTCGTGCCGCCGTTGCGGGTGGTCTTCAAGTCCGCATGTTTTCGTTTCGCGACCGCCGTTGCGGGGGGGTTTCGACTCTTGAGTTTCGTTTTCATCGCGGTATGTTACGGGCGTTGTCTCTCTACCATATCGGAGGGGGAGGAACAATGCTGTCCCCGCCGTTGCGGATCAGCATAGAATCTTAAATCCTCGTCTCCCGCCGAGCTGTGCTTTTGGAGTGTCTTTTCCTCATTGCGGACAGTGAGGTGTGGAGGATGTTCCACCATTGCGGGGGAGGCCAGACTCTTGGTCGTCCGACCAAGGTTTCCGTCGACGCCCGATATGGGATTCTCGTTCGCGGGTTATTTGTAACTGATTGGGCGAGTTGGGACTGGAGGTGGTCCGCTGTTGCGGATGGTATGAAGCTTGTGCCGCCCGACATAACTTTTGGAGCTGACCCGATTGATGTGACTCCTCGCACGTGTGGCATTGTTCATATATGTATGGCGACAAACGGGGTATTTTTTATTGTTGTCGATCACTGTCGCGAGGAGTCAAGCTGTCGCGTTACGAAAGAATCGAAGGGTTAGCTGTCACTGTACCGGTTTCTAGGTGGCGAGGGGGGATCTCCAACTTTCATTAGCTTGATCGCTGCGTTGATTGCCAGGTAGGATCTTGGCACCTTAACACCGTATTTTCAAGGTTTCGAGTAGGTTTTTAAGCTGTGGAGGGTTTTTCAAGGTTTTGAACCTGTCGTCCCGTTGCGCTAGCATGGGGATTTTTCTCCCTTAGCTAGGTTTTGTATGGTTGTCTACCTGGCGGCTTGTGCCCATTTTGTTAAGGTTCCCAGCTGAATAGCTTGAACGGTTAGGGGGGGGGAATATTTGCTTTTGTTTTTTTTAGGGCCCGCGTTTATTTTCGTCTCTGCCATTTCAGTCCCGCCTTGAGCACGATGAGGGGAAGCAGGGTACAGGCGGCCGTCGAGCCGCCTGCACCTGGTTTTGATGAGATCCGTCGGTGGTTATGATGGGGATTTGAGGCGCAGACGGCCGTTACGCCTTCTGCGCCAGGTTTCATTGGAAGGTCGCAATGAGTAGAGGATGCACTGTTGGGGTTTGTCTAGGGGTCGGGTCTACACTCGCCGCAGTCGCTGCGTTTTTTCTGGTTCTCTTTTACAGTCCGGGGTTTGTGCGTCATCTCGGTGGGGAGTATTAGTAGAGCCTGGGACTGGATCGACCGGGATGAATAGGGTTTGAAGGTTTGTTCTTTGAGCTGTTGTTAGGGTAAAAGAAGAGATGGTCGTTGTTAACGCCGCGTCTATTGAGGGTAGCGCGAATCGGTTGATGAAGATGCCTTGTCCAGAGATGTGGTCGCTTGCCATCGAGGTGGGTGAAGAATGTTAGCGACATATTGTTTTCCTTCGATGCTGGTCGCTTGCGTTTCTGTCGCAATGGGCCTGCTGGGCCGTAGGGTTGAAATGTCGACTGATTAAGCTGGAGGATGTTAATTTTTCTCTTTGCATGTGACTGGCAGTGGAATGTTAATGGCATATTGCGTCTACATGTAGCGTGCATATATTTGCTTCGATATATTACCTTCATAAAAAATGACAAGCCTCATAAGAGCATAGGTTGCATGCCAACACTAATATGACTGATAAATTGATGCATGTGAAATAAATCATAAGTCAATTCGTCCATAAGACCTGGTGAAGATATGCTACAGTAAACATTACCATGCTAACAAACACATTGCACCGCACTTCATGCTAGTAAATTGTCAGTATAGAAGCTTAAGGTTTGTTTTCATGCACTGATATAATAAACTGCTGCACAATGTTCACAAATTTATATTTCTTAGTATCATGTTGGTGTACATTGCAGGAAGATCTTAAAATGTCTAAGAGACAGAAGAAGAAGGCCCCAGCAGTAGAGGAGGTTCCAGCACCAGACACAGAAGCAAGAATTGAGTACATTTATGAGGACACCCAATGTGTCACCGGGGTGGAGCCTGAATACAAATGGGGAAATATTTACAGGATGATCTCCCGTAGGGAAGTCCCCGATATGGGGCTTGAGGAGGCACCCATTTATGCTAATATAGAGAAATCAACCATTATGAAGGTCGCCACCAGGCCAGAGCTATTCCCGTGCTCTGAGTTAATGAGATGGGTGCTACCACATACAAACCACAATTCAATGCTCATCTGTAACATCGAAGGCCAGGGATATGCTGCATTTAGCCCTGGATATGTAGCTTTAGCTTATCATCTACAAGAGCCTCAGCTTTTCCTGACGAATGAATGGCTGGACGACCTCCGGATGGACCTTGTAGAGACCTTGAAAAGAATGCTCTTACCTGGGAAGATCTTCCGACATAGAGTGACTGAAGATTATGACACCGCCAGTCTCAAGCCCACTTACAGATTCATAGCTTTAATGCTAAACAGAATTTTCGGGAGGGAAAATGGAAGACTGTTCAAGTTTGAATGGATACCCCTAATGTTTTTTGTAGCAACAGAAGGAACCATTTTCAATTGGGCGAGCATAGTATCAAGCAACCTCTCC
>LPNX011204861.1:135347-145912 GCA_001517045.1 Pseudotsuga menziesii
GAACGAAGAAGATATGAAATTTACATGAGCTCCATTCTAATTGACTGCATACTATGCCACCAGCCTTTCCCCGGGCTCAAATGTGTTTGGGAGAAGGATAGGGTGCCTGTATATGCAGTATATAGACTACTGGGGGCTCATCAATACCATACTTACTATAGAGAGATCTGTGAACAGTTTATCATGCCTCTGCACACTCTCATATTCCGAAAGGAATGCAACTGCATGTCAGAAGAGGCAATGCAGGTCATAGAGGAGTTTGGTGACTATTTCTTGACAGAAAATGGGATGTATTTGAGGATGTTTGGTGGGTCAAAGGCCCCTTATCTGTTGCCCAAATATGCAACAGATTATATAATACACAAGGAGGCTGTTAGACAGGTGTATATAGATGGAGTTGGTAATTTCCTATTCCAGAAGAAGAAGTCTGCCTACCCTCCTCTGCCTTTTAAGTTAGGTAATTGCAGCTTTGCAAATGTGAAACAAGCTCCTGAATTTATACAGGAACTAGAAAAGTTCCATTTCGGGGAGATGAGATTTAGACGAAATGATACTCACGACAGGGTGGCTGAGCACTGTAGGAAACACAAAGTATTTTATGAGTACACTCACCATTTTGACAATGATGAATCCGTGTTCAGGAGGGCCTCTAACATGATAGAGCTCAGCAAGAGATTCAAACCAAAAGGTGGAAAGGGATCTGAGCAGGAGAAGGCTGAGCGAGCTAAGGCTGAGGAAACAATGAAAAGAATAAGGGAGGAAGCCCAGAGACTGGAACAAGAAGCTGTAGAATGGCTCCAGAAAGGAGAAGAAGAAAAGAGGAAAGCTGCCCAGGAAGCAGCCGAAAAGGTAAAGGAAACAACCAGAGAGGCAGAGGAGGCTGCTAAGCAAGCAGCTGAGGAAGCTCAGAGGAGACTAGATGAAGAAATTCGACAACAGGAAACCGAGAAAACAGAGTTGGCACAACAGCAAGCTTCTAGATCACAAGCAGAGCAAAGCCAGGGTGAGGAAAACCCTGAGATACAAACCCTCCAAGTACCTACTACCGTCACCCCTACAACTCCCACACTCCAGTTAGTACCCTTTACGCAGAAGAAAGGGGAAGAGGTGCCTGATTTCAGTACGGTGTACTATGACAGGGTCACCAAAAGGATCATGAGGAGAACCGAGAGGAAAATAGAGGCAGAAGGGATGGCCAGTATCATGATAACCGACAAAGCTGTGATGGTCGGAACAGATAAAGATCCAAGGTTTGTCATCAGGGCTGGGAAGGCAGCCTTACATGCTATGGAGGATAACATAGACCGTATGATGATAGAGATAGAATCCTCCAAGAAGACCACCTCTCAGCTCAAGGACACCTTGAGAAGGGAGAGAGAGGAGGGCAACAGACTAAAAAGAAAATACGAGCATGTACTCAAAGAGGTGGAGGTCACGAAGCATGAAATTCATGCTATCCAGCAGGAAGCACTAGAAAAAGAAACAACACAAGAAGCCTTGAGTAAGGCACATCAAGAAATGCAGGACTTAAAGAGCGAAAGGGAACAAATGAAGACATAGATAGAAGACCTGATGGAGCAGCAGAAGGACATCTACGAGTCCAATACCTTATATGTTAGAGAGCTGAAAGAGCAGCTAGAGGCAGCCAAGGAGCAGCAGGTAGATCTGCAGCCAGTCAAAGAACACATCCTGGCTCAGAAAGCTAGGATGCTGCAACTGCAAACGGACCTAGAGGAAGAAAGGTGTCAAGTCCTGTAGATTGATGGCAGGCTAGATGAAATATTAGACACAGCTTCTTATTTTGTGGACAGGTCGCAAGACATCCTTGAGGTACTGAATTCAAGGATAACCAGGGTAGAAGATGACCAAGAAGTCCCAGCTGAGCTACCAGTCAAAGATAAGCAAGCTTTGAAGCGGGACCATGATCTGATAGAGTTTGCTGTTATTACTGCGGAGGACTTCCAGAAGACAGTGAAGAAAATGAAGGGAGCCTGCGCAGAATTCTTTAGAAGAGCCCTGGTCACCTATAACCGTTGTCAAGTGGAAGCTGAGCATAGGCTACACGAATTCCCTGATCATGATACATTTGCAGGGATTTTGCAGACAAGGCAGCAGGAAGAAGAATCCAAGGTCCAATGTATGAGAGCCCTTGATGAGCCGATCCTGAGAAATGAAATTGAACACATAGCCATTAGTGTACAGCTCTTGGAGGAACAGGTGCGTCTGAACACGGCCAGGATAGAGGCTATTCAGAAACAAGCGGATAAGGTCGAGCTGAATATACAATTCTTAGAACCCCAATCGTTTGAAGGACTCGCTGCTGAGGCAGTAGCGTGGAGGAAATTTTTGGAAAACCTAGCGGGACCCTCCTCCTGAGAAGGACCGGTCAACTTTTGTGTAAATTATTATTTTGTAAAAGGTTGTAGGAAAATGAAGTGTTGGGAAGCCCAAAGGTCACTTTGGGCAGCCCAACCATTTTTTGCTTTTTGTATAAAACTAGGGAAGAGAGACAAGAAAAAGGGGCCTTTTTCCCAGTTACGCTGGATGACCTATTGTAAGAAGAACTATTTCCTTTTACAATAAAGATTTTAGTTTGCCTGTTGGAGAAAGAGTTGTGGAATTTTCCAAATGGTGTGCAATGGATGGCAGGAAGATGAACTATTTTGTTTTTCAGCTTATGTCCATGAATTGTGAGATCGTTCTAACTCTGTGACTTATGTCTTGTTGAATGATTTCTGGTTTATTTTGTGGAGAATTCACTTTTAGTAATGCTAGTGCTTCACATAACAGTTAGCTATCTGATTGTTGGAATAATTTCTCTTTCATGTGCTATAAATACAAGGATCAACTACCTGTAATTGTGTTTATCATACATGGAGTTAATGCATTACTAAATAATAATCATTTTCTGGCTCCCCGGGGATAGGTAGTTAGTTGTTTGTTTCCTGGTCGCACATGTGGTTTAGATGTTGTGAACATAAGACGAGAGGTAAGAACCTGCGCAACACATTGTGTTGGTCCCGGCATCCTTATCACCCTGCATGGTTTAGATAGGCATATGCATTGCATTTTTAGTCAAAATACAAATTCCGGTGGACCGGGCCGCAACCGGTAAACCCTTGTTGTTACTTTGACCTACGGTAGCCGGACCGTAACCGAATGGATTCCCTATACCAAACAGTCAGCGGGCTAGTTGGGAACGCTGATTGGGGAGAATCCCTTACTGTTGCCGCCTGCGAATTTCCAGGCCTCAACAGTTTTGGCACTAGAAGGAGGGCCGCCAGTAAAGGCTGGCCGTGGAACTAATTTTCCCGAGACTATCCTAACAGCGGATATTTGAATCTTTCAACACAGCTCAGGGTTTAAAGTTTTTGGCTCTACCCTTGAAGCCTCGTTTTCTTAGTACCGTTCCTCATGGCTGGTAATCAACCTAATCCTTTACCAGCGTGGAGAGCTAGGTCACCTCTGAACTTGAATCCTCCTTTGCATAACTTGCCTCAAGCCTTTGACAAGCTTTTACCCAAGTTTGATCCTGTGGAAAACATTGCTGTAGATGATCACCTTTAAGGTTTTTACCTCGCACTAGAAGGGCTAAGGGCTGGAGAGCATGAAGACATGGTGTGTAGGATTTTTCCTCATACTCTGAAAGGATCAACAGCATCCTGGTACTTTGGACTCCCTGTAAATTCCATTCCTGGTTGGGATACTTTTGAAAGGATTTTCAGGAACAAATACACAACCCAAAAGACACATGCCTCGTTGATGAAAGGGCTTGGTTTGTTGAGAAAAGAGAAGAATGAGAAGGTACGAAGTTTCACTCAGAGATTTTCACTATACTTAAAAAAAAATTCTGTTGTAGACAAACCTTCAAACAAAGTTTTAATCGAATATTATACTTCAGCCCTAGGTCCTGAATTGGCCATGTTTGCCAAGATGAAAGTCAAGCCTACATTGGTGGAAACCTATCAAGAGGCTGAGAGAGTAGAAGCTGAAAGTGAGAGTATAGAAGACTATCCTGACTCAGTTTAAGAGAAAACCACCGTGAGAAAAGGCTCACCGCTGTTTAAGTTTAAAGAAGATCACCATGAGATGATGAAAGTACTCCAGAAGCTGTCCAACCGAATTGTAGAATTAGAAAAGGAGAGGGACTTTCATAAAACAAATGAGCCATCCTATCAAAAGAAAGAAGATAACAACCAATGGCAGGTCCCACCACCCAATGTGGCATCAATAAATATGACAGAAATAGGAAGAGATAGTTTCTGTACCTTTCATCAACAACCCCATTCGGAAAAGAAGTGCCCTCAATGGTTACATTCAATGACAATAGTGATGAATAAATTGTTGGATCCAGAATTGACTAGGCACATTGGTGAGGGAGAAAAGAAGAACCAGACCATAGTAAAGATAGAAGATGATACTATGTTCTCATGGAATGGAGTCTCACTGTTTAACACTGAAGGAAATGCTCTAAAATATCAGCACGCATGTAAAACCATGGAAGATAAGAGCTTGACCAACAATGACAACGCAATACTCGCAAAAGTTCAAGAAGTGCAGGAGAAAAGCGAAAGGCAGTCTGATATAAAGGATAAAAATGACATACCTCAAGACACTACTTATGGGAAGGAAGTAGAGCCACTCATTAAGCATGCCAAATCATTGAATGATGATGAGGAGAAAAGTTCTAGCAAGCTGAAAGAAGAGCTGCCCACAAAGAACCAACTTGGGGAAGAAAAGACTGAGTTGATTAAGACTAAGAAGACCAGCGCCCCACCTTTTCTTGTGACTCTTGAGATCCTCAATCATCAGGTGCATAATTGTTTGGTGGACTCAGGATCTTCTATGAATGTTATGCCTCTGGTAGTTTGCAAAAAACTCAATGGACAAATAAGGCCTACTCTTTGGGATGTCATACAACTTGACAAAACTAGTGTCAAGGTAGTAGGGGAAATGGAGAATGTAATGATTCAATTGTCTGCAAATAAAAGGATATGCCACTACATTGAAATCATAGTAGTAGACATTCCTGATGGTTATGGGATGATTCTAAACCGAGATTGGACATCGAGACTTAATGGGTACTTTGCTTCAGATTGGTCTCATTTGTGGTTACCTCAGAAGGGCAGCCCCAACCTGATTAAGATTCTAAGAGAGCCTTTTATGAAGCATAACGTCACCAAGCTTGGAGAAGAGAATGAATCCGCTGATTCTGTGTTGGGAAACTATCTTACTGAGCTTAAGCTAGAACACCTTTCTTCAAAAAAGGCCAACCCTGTGATGGACACTCAGTCTGAGATCCTTCACCTCCCTCAGGCTGAAAGAAATGATTGCAGAATTTTAGATATGGGTTCCATTTCTATAACAGCACAACTGGACCATGGTTAGAATATTCAGGTCTCAAATCCCGCTCATTCCTAGTTCTTTGAATCTGAAATTTTAGGAATGGGCAAATTTTGTTTTGTTTTCTTTTGTACATAAATAAATTGTTTGGTTGCTGATGTTATTTTCTGTTTTCAATGTTTTAATGATTTCTTTCTACTAGTTACTGGTGATGCTGCTATTTGTTTATGATCTTGTTAGTTTTCTTTGGTTTTGAATAACAGGCAAGCTTTTGGATGCAATGGAAACATCAGGGTTCTGTCTTAACTAAAATCATGAGCAAAAGGGCTATGTTTTGAAGTGCAGAATGTCTTCTAGCAGATGTATTCCCAACAGGCAGTGCATCCATTCGAAGTCATACGTAATCCCTGTAATTAACTCAGAAGTAAAAGGGTCTGAAGTACTATTTAGAGGCTCCATTCATCTCACATCTTAAATACCCAAGGGGGTAACAGCACTAGACCCACGGAAAGCAAGCAGAGTGAGCCAGTCTATCATATATAAATGACCCCATGCCATAAATTAAGAAAAGGGATAAAAGCTATTAAGAGTCACTTCTTCCGAAAGAAATAAGACCTATTAGATCAAAGCTCCAAAGCATAATCTCAAAGCATGAAAGTACCAAATGGCCACAAGATCCTCTCCGTCCGTGAATTGAAACGTGAAATATATCATTCACACAAAAGGACACTATGGGATAGAGGATCCTGAATTAAAATTCAGTAAGAAAGGCCCGCAGAAGGACTCAGATCAAAGGAACTAAAGTCCAGAAAACACAAAGTACAAAGTGGCATGGGGATGAGGAACAAAAGGATAACACTGTTCACTTTCTGGCACAATCCTGTGGTGTCAAAGCTGTAAACCCTGAAGGGCAGGTAAAATGAACCTCATTTATTTGGCCTCCGAAGAGTTATTCAGACCTAAAACACTGCTGGGGTTACCTTTTCCCAAAAAGATAGACTTCATCTAATGCATGAGCTGACTGGTGTAGGGGTGCTGACAACTAGATGAGTGCAGTCTTATTCATACAGTCTTGCGCTTAGAAAGAAAAGTTAATTCAGAAATCTGGGGTTCACCAGGTAGTCGCCAATTGTTGCACCTGCAACAATTTCCCAAAATTCTAAAAATTTTTGGGGCCCTCCTTTTCTTCAAGTTAGTGAGTTCTTTTCTTGGTTTCATCTTTTGATTTTAGCTTATGAAGGTTGAAGTTCTTTCTCGAGTCTTAAATGCTGTAAATTGACTGGTTTCTCATCGTTTAATGCTTGAGGATTTCCATCTTGATCGAGCCCTTTGTTGTTTGCAAAACCTTTTGAAGCCTTCGTTCAAAGTTTTCTTGCATCAGGAGATTTCATTTGACTGCCCGACCGTTTCGGGTGCCTTCGAACTTTTAATTGTTTCTATCCCGAGCCCACCGTTGCGGGTGTTCTCCAGATCCTCCAAATCTTTTGCCACGCCGCTGTAGCGGGTGCTTATCGACTCTTGTTTGGCTTGGTCGTGCCGCCGTTGCGGGTGGTCTTCAAGTCCGCATGTTTTCGTTTCGCGACTGCCGTTGCGGGGGGGTTTTGACTCTTGAGTTTCGTTTTCATCGCGGTATGTTACGGGCGTTGTCTCTCTACCGTATCGAAGGGCGAGGAACAATGCTATCCCCGCCGTTGCGGATCAGCATAGACTCTTAAATCCTCGTCTCCCGCCGAGCTGTGCTTTTGGAGTGTCTTTTCCTCGTTGCGGACAGTGAGGTGTGGAGGATGTTCCACCATTGCGGGGGGGGCCAGACTCTTGGTCGTCCGACCAAGGTTTCCGTCGATGCCTGATATGGGATTCTCGTTCGTGGGTTATTTCTAACTGATCGAGCGAGTTGGGACTGGAGGTGGTCCGCCGTTGCGGATGGTATGAAGCTTGTGCCGCCCGACATAACTTTTGGAGCCGCCCCGATTGATGTGACTCCTCGCACGTGTGGCGTTGTTCATATATGTATGGCAACAAACGGGGTCTTTTGTATTGTTGTCGATCACTATCACGAGGAGTCAAGCTGTCGCGTTTCGAAAGAATCGAAGGGTTAGCTGTCACTGTACCGGTTTCCAGGTGGCGAGGGCGGATCTCCAACTGTCATTAGCTTGATCGCTGCGTTGATTGCCAGGTAGGATCTTGGCACCTTAACACCGTATTTTCAAGGTTTCAAGTAGGTTTTTAAGCTATGGAGGGTTTTTCAAGGTTTTGAACCCGTCGTCCCGTTGCGCTAGCACGGGGAGTTTTCTCCCTTAGCTAGGTTTTGTATGGTTGTCTACCTGGCGGCTCATGCCCGTTTTGTTAGCGTTCCCGGCTGAATAGCTTGAACGGTTAGGGGGGGGGAATCTTTGCTTTTGTTTTTTTTAGGGCCCGCGTTTATTTTCATCTTTGCCGTTTCAGTCCCGCCTTAAGCACGATGAGGGGAAGCAGGGTGCAGGCGGCCGTCGAGCCGCCTGCACCTGGTTTTGATGAGATCCATCGGTGGTTATGATGGGGGTTTGAGGCGCAGACGGCCGTTACGCCTTCTGCACCAGGTTTCATTGGGCGGTCGCAATGAGTAGAGGCTGCACTGTTGGGGTTTGTCTAGGGGTCGGGTCTGCACTGGCCGCAGTCGCTGCGTTTTTTCTGGTTCTCTTTTACAGTCCGGGGTTTGTGCGTCGTCTCGGTGGGGAGTATTAGTAGAGCCTGGGACTGGATCGACCGGAATGAATAGGGTTGGAAGGTTTGTTCTTTGAGCTGTTGTTAGGGTAAAAGAAGAGATGGTCGTTGGTAACGCTGCGTCTATTGAGGGTAGCGCGAATCGGTTGATGAAGATGCCTTGTCCAGAGATGTGGTCGCTTGCCGTCGAGGTGGGTGAAGAATGTTAGCGACATATTGTTTTCCTTCGATGCTGGTCGCTTGCGTTTCTATCGCAATGGGCCTGCTGGGCCGTAGGGTTGAAATGTCGACTGATTAAGCCGGAGGCTGTTAATTTTTCTCTTTGCGTGTGACTGGCAGTGGAATGTTAATGGCATATTGCGTCTACATGTAGCGTGCATATATTTGCTTCGATATATTACCTTCATAAAAAATGACAAGCCTCATAAGAGCATAGGTTGCATGCCAACACTAATATGACTGATAAATTGATGCATGTGAAATAAATCATAAGGCAATTCATCCATAAGACCTGGTGAAGATATGCTACAGTAAACATTACCATGCTAACAAACACATTGCACCGCACTTCATGCTAGTAAATTCTCAGTATAGAAGCTTAAGGTTTGTTTTCATGCACTGATATAATAAACTGCTGCATAATGTTCACAAATTTATATTTCTTAATATCATGTTGGTGTACATTGCAGGAAGATCTTAAAATGTCTAAGAGACAGAAGAAGAAGGCCCCAGCAGTAGAGGAGGTTCCAGCACCAGACACAGAAGCAAGAATTGAGTACATTTATGAGGACACCCAATGTGTCACCGGGGTGGAGCCTGAATACAAATGGGGAGATATTTACAGAATGATCTCCCGCAGGGAAGTCCCCGATATGGGGCTTGAGGAGGCACCCATTTATGCTAATATAGAGAAATCAGCCATTATGAAGGTCGCCACCAGGCTAGAGATATTCCCGTGCTCTGAGTTAATGAGATGGGTGCTACCACATACAAACCACAATTCAATGCTCATCTATAACATCGAAGGCCAGGTCTATGCTACATTTAGCCCTGGATATGTAGCTTTATCTTATCATCTACCAGAGCCTCAGCTTTTCCTGACGAATGAATGGCTGGACGACCTCCGGATGGACCTTGTAGAGACCTTGAAAAGAATGCTCTTACCTGGGAAGATCTTTCGACATAGAGTGACTGAAGATTATGACACCGCCAGTCTCAGGCCCACTTACAGATTCATAGATTTAATGCTAAACAGAATTTTCGGGAGGGCAAATGGCAGACTGTTCAAGTTTGAATGGATACCCCTAATTTTTTTTGTGGCAACAGAAGGAACCATTTTCAATTGGGCGAGCTTAGTATCAAGCAACCTCTCCTCTTGTGTGGCTGCAGCTTTGGAAGGAAAGGAACGAAGAAGATCTGAATTTTACATGAGCTCCATTCTAATTGACTGCATAGTATGCCACCAGCCTTTCCCCGGGCTCAAATGTGTTTTGGAGAAGGATAGGGTGCCCGTATATGCAGCATATAGACTACTGGGGGCTCATCAATACCATGCTTACTATAGAGAGATCTGTGAACAGTTTATCATGCCTCTGCACACTCTCATATTCCGAAAGGAATGCAACTGCATGTTAGAAGAGGCAATGCAGGTTATAGAGGAGTTTGGTGACTATTTCTTGACAGAAAATGGGATGTATTTGAGGATGTTTGGTGGGTCAAAGGCCCCTTATCTGTTGCCCAAATATGCAACAGATTATATAATACACAAGGAGGCTGTTAGACAGGTGTATATAGATGGAGTTGGTCATTTCCTATTCCAGAAGAAGAAGTCTACCTACCCTCCTCTGCCTTTTAAGTTAGGTAATTGCAGCTTTGCAAATGTGAACAAGCTCCTGAATTTATACAGGAACTAGAAAAGTTCCATTTTGGGGAGATGAGCTTTAGACGAAATGATACTCACGACAGGGTGGCTGAGCACTGTAGGAAACACAAAGTATTTTATGAGTACACTCACCATTTTGACAATGATGAATCCGTGTTCAGGAGGGCCTCTAACATGATAGAGCTTAGCAAGAGATTCAAACCAAAAGGTGGAAAGGGATCTGAGCAGGAGAAGGCTGAGCGAGCTAAGGCTGAGGAAACAGCCAAAAGAATAAGGGAGGAAGCCCAGAGACTGGAACAAGAAGCTACAGAATGGCTCCAAAAAGGAGAAGAAGAAAAGAGGAATGTTTCCCAGGAAGCAGCCGAAAAGGTAAAGGAAACAGCCAGAGAGGCAGAGGAGGCTGCTAAGCAAGCAGCTGAGGAAGCTCAGAGGAAACTAGATGAAGAACTTCGACAACAGGAAGCCGAGAAAACAGATTTGGCACAACAACAGGCTTCTAGATCACAAGCAGAGCAAAGCCAAGGTGAGGAAAACCCTAAGATACAAACCCTCCAAGTACCTACTACCGTCACCCCTACAACTCCCACACTCCAGTTAGTACCCTTTACGCAGAAGAAAGGGGAAGAGGTGCCTGATT